>CM022946.1:92306436-92681247 GCA_012931725.1 Litsea cubeba | reverse complement strand
AACATGAAAAAAAAAAGAAAGAAAAAAAGCAAAAAAAAAACGTGTGAAAAAAAAAAGAGGCAAACACGTGAACAAAAAAAAAAAAGAAAAGAAAAGAAAGAAAAAAAAGAAAGAACTTTTTTCCTACAAATGAAGTTTTCTTGAAAAAAAAGGAGAACTTACTTGAAGCCATTGATGGAGAAGAAGAAGAAAACTCTTGAAGATCTTGAAGAAGAAAAGCTCTTGGTCTTGAAGCCCTCTTGAGATTATTGCAAAAGAAAGTAGTAAGAGCAAGAGATCAACCCTCCTCCTTGCTTTTATAGAGGAGAGCAAACCAAAGAAGGAAAGAAGAAAGAGGTAAGTGTTACTAATAGTAACCTTACCAAAAGAAAGAAATTAGAAAGATTCTTTCCAAAAGAAAGATATCTTGAGATATCCTATCCCAAAATAAAGGGATCTTGAGAGATTTTTCTCCTAAAATCAATCTATGACGGATTCTTTCCCAAAAGAAAGATATCTTGAGCTATCCTATCCCAAAATAAAGGGATCTTGAGAGATTTTCCTCCTAAATCATCTATGACGGATTCTTCCCAAAGAAAGATCTCTTGAGATATCATATCCCAAATAAAGGGATATTGAGAGATTTTCTCCTAAAATCAATCTATGACGGATTCTTTCCCAAAAGAAAGATATCTTGAGATATTCTATCCCAAAATAAAGGGATCATGAGAGATTCTCTCCAAGTAAATATATTCTTAGATATTCTCTATCCAAATGAGATATTTTGGATATTCTTTACAAAAATGACACCATATGAGATCTAAGCCATTTCAAAAGCTTAAGGTCCCATGGGTTAGCCCATATGAGCCAGGTTTGACCACCTAGGCACAAAAAAAAAAAGAGAAGAAAAATTTTTTGGGCTTTTAGTCAAAGAGAAATCCCTCTTACCAAGAGCATACAAAAATGGTTCCATGCCTCTTTTGAGTTGATTGGACCATACAAAAGAAAATTCCAAGCCCCATGAGCTTCCAAAAATCAAACCATTCCAGCCTCATATACCAAATTGAGCCAAAATCTTGAAATTGACATTCCACAATAATCAAACCAAATCCTGGTCCCCTAACTTGCCACATACAGCCTGTTAGGTCACAAGACCAAACCAAAAACCAAAACCTGATCCCCTAACTTGCCACATACAGCCTGTTAGGTCACAAGATCAAACCAAATTGATCCCCCAACATTCCACATACAGCTTGTTGGGTCACACGATCAAAACCAAACCTGACCCCCTAACCTGCCATATATAGCCTGTTAGGTCACAAGGTCAAAACCCAAATCCACATCCCTGATGTCATCTTCAAAACTTTGCCTCGAGATGGTACGTGATCCCTTTCACCACCATAAAATTCCCCTGGAAGCTCAAAAGGCTACAAATACCAAAAAGAAAGATTGCTCAAAGACTCTTTGGTCAAGTCACAGGCTCTCCTTCAAAAAAATCTCTTCGAGGCACATCGACTACAAAAGTTAAGCAACTCGCCGCTGTACCTCGAGGGGGCATTTGTTGACACCAAAAATGTCACTTTGCCTTTCCAAGATCCAAAGAGCTACATGAAGTCGCAACCTGCCATAAATAGGCAATGCTGCTTCCAAAAATAAAATCTTGTCAGAATCAAACAAAAAACTGCAAGATTCTTCCAGACAGCCAAAAGAGGAGTACACAAGAAGTTTCAAGCCATTTCAAGATCATTTGGCCTAACTTCGCTTCTCCGACAGCCAAATCAAGCCTCTCGGCGGTTAAAGCTCTCCGGGACCATGATTTCCAAGACAGAACCTATGGATCATCTTAAATGACTCCAATAGGTTCCCTGTCAAATTTCAAGTCAATCGGACATCGGTTGACCGCACATCAAACCGCGACATCTTCATCGCGACAAAAAGCAAGTCTGCAGGTGATAGGACCCCTAAACGGCTTCGAAACTCAAACAAAATCCTATGGTTGGTCTTATTTATTGCTCAGGAGGCTTCACACCAAATTTCAGGTCATTCCGACATCGTTTGACCCAGTTTCAGCTTTTGACAGAAAATCGGCAGCTCTGCGCGACAAAGTCTTTCGGCTTTCTCAGGAAATTGGAAACTTTGCAAAATAAAATGCAAGGATTCTCATCAGGTTTCCTACAAAGAAATCAGGCCAATAAATGATCAAAATGTCAAAGAAAAGTACAGAAGAAAAAAGAATCAGAAAAAAGCAAAAACGGACGCAAAACGGGACCAGAAAGGGGGAAAACTCCCCCAGGGTCGCAGACCCCTGCGACCCTGGGCCAGGGTCGCAGGCCCCTGCGACCCTGGCCAGGGTCGCAGGCCCCTGCGACCCTGGGCCAGGGTCGCCGGCGACCATGGACCCCGGGGTCGCCGGGAAAGCCCCGGAAACCCGGTTTTCGCCGTTTTTTCGCGATTCGAGAAGCCCAGCCTCTGGTACTTTCCAAAATTCATGCTTTTGAGACACCAAGTCCTCTGACATCCGTCCAAAACACGGTAAATCATCAAGAGTATCGAAGACAGTATTGATCGCCACCCGGTCAACCAAAAAAAAAGTGTGCTTTCCACCCGACCGATCGAGAAATCGACAGGACAGATGGCACCGACCCGCTGTTGGCAACAAACACCTGAAATTACATGGTCATCTGATGTCGATCTACATGAAGATCCATCGATGATCATCGACAGAAGAATTCCAAAAGACGTGGCACGGCCCGCGACTCTTCAGCTGCTCGGCGACCACTTAATGCGATTAATTGACTAGCTTTATTACAGTCATTAATCCATTTCTTTGGACGGCCCAATCAGAAGCAAGCATTCGGGAGTTACAAGTCAAGAAATTCATGGCATTTAACCCATGAAACTCCTCCCATCATGGCGATTAAAGGCGATTAAATGCCCTTAATCTCCTCCGGCCAATCAGAAGCCAAGAAAAAGGAGTTACAAAATAAACAATTCAATTTTGTAACTCCTCCCATTATGCGGCTTAATGACATTAAAAGCCCATAAACTCTCCTAAATGGCTACCAAGAGCCTATAAATAGAGGAGCACTCCAAAGGAATCCAGATCGGAAAAAAACACACAACAAACATCAGACAGCAGTCAGAAATCCAGAGAAAGAAAAAGAGAGAAAACTCTGCGGAAGTTCTACACCGGCCACCGCAACAAGGTGACAAAAGTCCCTTGGGGGGTACCCCCCCCAAGGTCCTTGCCTTCTCCTCCTGCCTCCAATGGCTTAGATGTGGCTTTTCAGCCCGTCTACTCGTTTTTTTATTGGACATAGGACCTTCCTTTGGTCTTTGTCTTCTAAAAACCCGAGGTTATAGCCAAGCCAAGCGAATCAAATAGCATCCTCTGTTCTCATCTGCATGGATGATGGCGAAGCCCACATATGGCTTGCGACCGTCAATCTAAACGAGTCCTCCACAATCTCCTGAGAAGTTAGATCCTCCTTTTCTTGCTTTTCATTGTAGTTTGTATTTTTTTAAAAGAGACAAAAATCACAATTCTTGTCTTTCATTGTTGATAAGGATTGTAAATCGGCTATAAACGCCAAAATCGGCTATAAACGCCAAAAATCGGCTATAAACGCCAAAAATCGGCTATAAATGCCAAAAAAATCGCCTCTCACGGCAAATCAAGAAAATGTCTCTTTTCTTAAATATATGTGCAATGGAAAACTTGAAAGAAGTTGATTTCCTTTTTACTTGCGAAGGTTGATCTCCGGATCATCATTTGCAATTCCAAGTAAAATAGAAAATCTGGCACACCCACAAAAAAAAGAAATGTTGATGCACGCCCCTGCCCCCCGGTTACGAAAGGGTCGGACCCGACGGACTCCCACGTCCGCCGACCTCGGTAGAACCGAGCAGGAGCGCGGTCCATCAGAAATCTACACAAAAGGACCCCCCCCCATAAAAAAAAAAAGAAAAAAAAACACTTAAAATCACCATTTTTGACCACTAGAAACCCCATTTCGAAAATGGGATATAATATTAGGGGAAAGAGCTCTTTATGAGCTAAATGAACTCCATGGAAGAGATGGGATCAACCTCCTACCTGTAGCTAGTCAAACAAGGAAAAATGAAGAGAAAATGGTGATTGCCCAGTTGGAACTTTCAAGAAAATGGTAGCAATTGAGAGCTTGAGATGAGAGGAAGAAGACTATGTGCTCAGATTTGTAAATGGAGCTCTCTAGTAATGGTATGCAAGAGGAAAAAAGATTGAGGAGAAAAAGTTCTTTCTCTTCTTTGTCCTAGGTCTAAAAGTTGCAGGAATGAATTTATGGACATGGGTGAAGGAGAGGGATGACTTAAGTGAGTGGAAAGTGGGGCCCAACAAGTCTGAATCTTCTTTTGGCTAAAACATGGTCTCGCGGGTCCCGGGCAAGATCGACGAAGAAGGATAAAATGATTATAAAAAAATCTAGTTTCCGAAAAGTATAATTTTGACATGGTTTGGAGATTTCAAAATTTGTGTCCAAATTTGAGTGTGAAGAGACAATTTTACCCTTTTGGGCCAAAACACAGGTTTTTGGGTTTCAAACATGGAACCAAAGTTGTAAAAAATAATAAAACCATTCAAATGAAATCAAAATCACGATTAAAATCAGGAAACTAGAATGAACCTCCCATTCTTACACGTACACTCAGGGTGTCCTTGAGCGTGTCTGGCTAACACTAAACGTCCTCAAAATTCCCAAAGCTATGTCCAAGACTAATTCCAATCATATTATAACCCAACAATCACTAAAACTCACTTAAGACTAAATACTCACTTAATTAGTCCTAATCGAGTTGGTCTGAGTTGGGGTCTAACATCCTCCATCCCTTAGGATATTTTGTCCTCCAAATAAAACAATTATACCTCTGGCAATAAGTGTGGATATCTTCTCTGAACTTAATCTCTTAATTCCCATGTTGCTTCTTCGGGTTCATGGTTTTCCCAAAGTACCTTGACCCAATGGATAGTCCGATTTCTCAATTCATGTTCCTTGGTGTCAATGATTCTGATCGGCTTTTCCACATACGAAGCATCTTCTCGAATCTTTAAAGGCTCGTATGGAATTACATGAGAAGGACTATGAACATACTTCTTGAGCATGGAGACGTGAAATACGTTATACACCCCGGAGAGTTCCGGTGGTAACGCAAGTCTATAGGCAACGTCTCCCCAATTTTGCTCAAAATCTCATACGGACCAATAAACCTCCTTGACAACTTGCCCTTCTGTCCGAACCTCAAAGTTCCTCTAACCAGTGAGACCTTCAAAAACACTTTGTCACCCACTTTAAACTGAAATTCTCTTCGGCGAGTGTCAGCATAACTCTTTAGTCTACTTCAAGCGACCTTTAACCTTTCTTCAATTTGCTTGATATTGTCACTTGTCTCTTCAACTATCGCCGGTCCATGAAAACTACGCACGCCGACTTCTTCCAAACATACTGGAGTTCTACATCTTCTACCATAAAGTGCCTTAAAAGTTGCCATGCCAATGGTAGAATGATAGCTATTGTTGTAAGCGAACTCACAAAGTGGCAATATACTCATCCCATTGAACCTTGAAGTCTAACACACAAGCACGTAGCATGTCGTCAAGAGTCTGTTTCGTCCGTTATGATTGACCATCTGTTTGTGGATGATACGTTGTGGTAACTGGAGTTTGGTCTGCATGGACTCAAGAAGAGTTCTCCAAAATCTCGAAACAAATCTGCTGTTTCTGTCTGAAGTGATGGAGACGGGTTGACCATGCTTCCTGACGATCTCATTGATGAACAAATTTGTAAGTGGTGCCATATGCATCATATTCCCTGTCTTCATCGGAATGAAATGAGCAGACTTCATAAGACGGTGTACAATAACCCATATTGCATTGTTTCCTTTCTTGGAATTTGGCAAACCGGAGACAAAATCCATAGTGATGTGCTCCCATTTCCACTCCAGAATCTCCAAAGGTTGTAGCAAACCCGGAGGTTTCTGATGTTCTGCTTTAATTAGCTGGCAAGTCAAGCATCGTGACACAAAAGCTGCTATCTCTCGTTTCATGTTGTTCCACCAAAAATTGTTCTTCAAGTTGTGGTACATTTTCGTACTACCCGGATGCATAGAGTACCTTGTGTTGTGGGCTTCGGTCATAATTGTAGACACCTCATTTGGCCCCTATGATAGCCTTAAACACTTGTCATATATAATGGTGCCCCCATTTCACCCATAATTGAATGATTGATGGAATAATTCAGATTAATTAATGATGATGAAGATGCTTGTTGATAGTTTAGACTTAGTTCAACGACTTCTAGAAATTCATGAGAGAAAAGCCAAGTCGCGTTGAGATCTTGAGTCCAACTCACCTTTCATACAAGGAGCAAACTACTACAATAACTCTACATATTCCGGACCACTTAAGACACACTTAGGCCAATTCTTACGAAGATTACACTTAGCCTAAATGCCACCCGATTGTCCTAAGTTAAGAAGCCAGATACATTGGTCCAGAGGTTCCCCCCTTTTGCCAGCCCCTAAACATTAGGACAGTTCTACCCTTAGATTCCTCACTTCGAGAGCTTTCCGACGGCATGTAGAACGCCCAAATCCGATAAGCGGATCAAACATAATGAGTTTTCAAAGTTTGCATTAGAAAGGATAATGGAAATCCATCTAGACACCACCCAAGTGGCGCCCACACTCTCCACTGCATCAAGACGCCCCAGGCTAGGCGCCCACACTAGCCGTGACCACCTAGGCACCCCATGTGCGGTGCTCACCCTCCAAAATCACTAGTTTGGCCTATAAATAGATAGGGACCATTCAACGTAGGGATCAAACTTTAAAAGTGAAGGAACTCCACCTAGGCACCCCATGTGTGGCGCCTACCCTACTCAAATCCACCTAGGAACCCCATGTGTGGCGTCCACCCTCCAAAATAACTAGTTTTGGCCTAACAACAAACCCGGACCACTCAAACGTAGGAACCAAGCTCAAAAAATGAATCGACTCTATCTAGGCATCACCCAAGTGGCACCCACACACTTCATTCCATATAGCCACCCCATGGTGGGCGCCCACACTCTTCAATCCACCTAGGCACGACATGTGTGGCGCCCACCCTCCTATTCCACAAATATAACTTACGGCAACCCGTGACCTCTCCAAACAAGGAACCAACTTCAAGGTGATGGAATTCCATCTAGGCACCACCCTTGTGGCGCCCACACCCCCGTCCACATAGGCACCCTCTGGTGGGCGCCTACCATATCTAGGCACCACCCTTGTGGCTCCCAGTCAATTAAGTGCTAACGCATGTCCCCTCAGCTGAAGATCTATCCGTTCTATCCCAACTCCAGATGGGACCAAACTTTGAGAATGATCCGAACCACGTAGGCTCCACCTCATGGGCTTCTACCATGAACCAGTCCACATAGGCACCAGCCCTGTGGCGCCCACCCTATGCAGCCACCTGGGCACCACCCCATGGGCGCCCATCCTATTTTCCAAATCCTAATTTATCCTAAAACACTTAGGCCGCCTTGGGATGCGTGGAACCTTCTAGAAATACGAAGTAATGAAGCCCTAGCCCTCCAAAACCCGTCCCAAACCTCTATTTAAGGATCTCTTAACCCCATTTACAAGGGAGCTACCCTAAAAAGAGAGAAAAGCATAGAGAATAAGCAATAGGAGAAAGGTAGCCACCATTAGAGAGAGCTTCAGATCTAGAGAAGAAGGGGAAATAGAGGAGGAGACTTCCATATCTTCAACTAGAGCTATGGTTCTTCGCGAAAGCTTCGTTCTAGGAACTTGAAAAGTGTGATTCAAACCGGTACTCCTAGATCCCTCTCTTCTTTTATTGCATTTTATCACCATCTTTGTTTAGAAACATGCTTAGGATCATTTATGCATCATAGATCTATATTAGTTTTGATAAAAATGGTATCAGCTTCTCATCACATTAATAACATGTTTAGATTCATACTAGTGGTGTATATCTGCATTGATTTTGTAGTTCTAATTTCTTAACTAGGTTAGATCTCGCATTTATAGCATCATTATCATCATTTAGATTGAAAAGATTGCGAAAAGCCCCCGACAGAAAGGCTGGGCACCTACCCTCTCCGGACTGGCTGGGCGCCCCCTTTGGGCGCCTACCCTTCCGAGACAGGGTTTGGGTTTTAGATCTCTACTTATTGCATTTTTTTCTCATAGATTCGTTAATTGTATCATTAGTAGTTCGCATTAGGACATTCGCATCAGCTGCTGAATATTGAAAACTGTGCTGAAAAATTTGTAACGTCTGTGACCTTACTGGGTCAGTTGGGCCCAATATCAGGCCCTGACCCGTTTAATTTGTTATCATTTTATTTAATTGTATTTTAGAAATTTAAGTGGGTTTAGATCATGAGCGAGTTTCTTTTAGCATTAGAATAGTATCTGTGTAGTTTCGTTTGATTCCAAGTTCGTTTGATCATAGCAGAGTTTGCAATTTAGGGAAAATTGAGTGTTTTTCCGAAATATTCCAAACGCTGTGATTTTTGGGTTCATTGGAAAGGTCTCGTCGTTCTGATGATTTTTGTCTCTTGACTCATCGCTATCCGACGATCAGAAACCTTTCAAGTGGTCCATGCTTTCACCGGACCCACTTAAGGGGTCATTTGGTCTTTTCCTCTCAATCGTCTTCTTAAACGAAGATGTGCCCTAATTCCATTCTTTCTCTACAACGAATGAAAGAAACCCAGCCCCTTTTCTTCCTCCTCTTTCTTTCTCAAGCCAGAACTCTGCCCTAGAAGATCCCATTCGAAGATCCGATCCGCTAGACTTCTTCCTCTCGATCTTCTCTTGCTTCCGGTATCAATTTGGTAAGCATTCTCATACTTTCATCTTTTCATTCATATTCTCTTTGGTTAGATTTAGGTCTGATCTTAATTCTTTTTCTTCCTATCTTCTTCTTGGCTTCATAGTGTAAGACCCCGACCCCCAATCTCTCTGTTTAGTATTGTTTAATCGTGGTTTAGCTTTTTAAGCAAGATTTGAGTGAGTTTGACTTTGTTTTTGAGTTTGACTAGACTTTTCATAGCCTTGGAGATTTGAGGACCGTTGACCTTGGTATGACCCGGTCTATATGATATGTATTTTTATGAGAAATTACTTTTGATTTCTAAAAATTCTGAATTTGGTGCATTTTGATTCATTTTATGAAGTTTAACAACTTTCATGTTTTGACCATTTTGATTTGATGCACAGAAATTGCGTTTTTCGAGAAAAATGGGCAAAAATGACATTTTCACTAAATCTGTCCATAAATTTCGAAAATTTCAGAATTTGGGGAAAATATACTTTTTGGAAGTAGAAATTTCGCTGATCATTTTTGTCTTCTTCGTCGTTTTCATTCGGGACCCACAAATGCTAGTTTTGACCTTTGTAAGTTTGGGGCCCATGGGGCCAAGCCCATTTATCCTTTATAAGGCCAATGGGTTTCTCTTCTCTCCCATTCTTCATTTTCCAGCAACATGGAGGCTGCCTAGGGTTTTCTCTCCCAGCCACTTCCTCTCTCATCTTGCAAGTTTGTTTCTTGAGGACCAAATGGAGGAATGATCTCCTCATCTCCTTCTCCATCTTCCAAACTTCCCTTAGATGCCATTTTTGAGAGATTTGAGCTAGAGAAGACCCATCTTTCAAGCTCTTCTTCTTTGTTTGAGCTACCAAAGGTTAGCAATGGTTTTCTTTTCATGAGATCTTGGTTTTTCAAACCTCTTGGAGTATTTTTCTCACATATGCAAAGGGTTTTCTTGGAGATTTGAGGATGATTGATTTTTAGGGCTTCTCTTGGTTTATTTTGGGGCTTTTGTAGATGGAAGACCTTGAGACCCTAGAGCTTTGTTTGAGGAGTGTTATTCCTCTCATTTAGACTTGAGGCAAGTAGATTTCACAATTAATATGATGATTCATCTCATTTGGTTTCATTTCATGGCTTTTTCTTATTATTTTCCAATCCTTTATGATTCATGGATTTACTTTGAATGAACCGATGTTATGTTGATTTCCATTTATGTTATGGTCTTACAATGTATTGGAAGTTTGCTTTCACCTTGGTCATGTAGAAAATTTGATTTCTTTGTGTTAAAAGTTGGTGTTCAAAGAAATGGGGAAGAACTTTGATTTTTAAAAGTGTTTGTTTGGTTAATTGGATTGCTAATGAATGGTGATTTGATGAGTTTGGGAGGTCAAGGAAGGGCCCAAATTATCTAGGAAATTTGTATGAAGGATTGGGAATGAAAAAGAATCAAAAATGATGGAGAAAAATGGAAAAAAATGCTCACCGAGCCGGACTGGAAAGAGCCCAGTCCGCTCGAGCGACCCAGTGGGCCGCTCGAGCGGACCAGGTTCTGCCTGGCTCGCTCGAGCGACCCAGTTGGTCGCTCGAGCGAGCCCAGCCCAGCCTGGGGGCCTGTTTCAGGTGGATTTTTGGGTCCGTTTAAAATCAGTTTATGGGCCTGTTTTCAAGACTTCTTTGGGCCTGTTCAAAGTCAGTTTTTGGGCCATTTCAAGACCTGATATTGGGCCATGTCAGGGCCTGATATTGGACTGTTTTAAGACCTATTTTGTGGGCCATTCAAGGTTAGTTTTGGGCTGTTTTAAGACTTGTTTCTTGGGCCATTCAAGGACAGTTTTTGGGCTGTTTTAAGACTTGTTTCTTGGGCTATTCAAGGTCAGTTTTTGGACTGTTTTGAGGACTGTTTGGGCCATGTTTAAAGGGCTGTTTTGGGCTAAATGAGTAGACTGTTTTGGGCTCGGTTTAAGGCCAGCTATGGGCCTGTTTTAAAGAGATTTGGGATTACTTGTAATACTTGGAAAATTTGTTAAATGGGAATGAGAAAAATGAGAGAATGAACATATGTGAAATTACCCGGGAACCTTTCGAGTCTCAATACGCACTTTATCATTTAAATGTTGTGGATTTTAATTGGCATCAAACATACTCTTTATTAATCAATGTTTAAAGGATAAATGTGTATTGAGATGGTCCCTTGGTAAGTCATTAAGTCATTCTCCACTACCCATTCCATTTCAAGTTAGAGAATGTATTTGTGTTTGTATTCTTCGGTGAACTAATTTAAATAGCATCGGTGATTTGCTATAAAATCATATGGTTCTTCCATGTTCGAAAGGATTGATCGTATGATTTTATATAAATCACTTTGATGTGTATTTGAGCGGTTTACCATGGAATTCGTATGTTTTCTCCGAATCGATTTGGAAGGAGATGGGAGTGGTTCGCCACATCCGGGATTTCTTCGATGAGACTATTATTTTGATAAGACTAGTATTTTGAAAAATAAAACCTCGAGGCAAGACGGGGCCAGAGCTTCGTAGTGCGAGCCCATGAGCCAAAGAGACTTTTATTTCAAAAATAAAACCTCGAGGCGAGATGGGGCCAGAGCCTGGTGGTGTGAGCCCATGAGCCAAAAGGATTAGTATTTTGATTTGTATGGGTTCAAGTTTTAAAAACTAAAGGCACCACTAAGCTTAGGTCACCTTGTCGGGCTGATCACCCGGCTTGGGATTTTTAATTTGTCCGCTAGCTGCAGCTTGGATTCTGTCTGTACCGACCATGGCAACGGTTTCTATCTGCCGGTCCCACGTGTAGTGGCTACGGTTCTGATTTTGATCTGCCGGTCCCATTTGTATGGCTACGGTTCTGATTCTATTTCCGGTCCCACGTGTAGTGGCTACGGTTCTGTCTGCCCTTGTTACTTCGGTAATAGGAGAATATAGCTATGTGTGGTTGCCCATGTTTTATCTGTTTTATGATTCTTATTTGTTTATACTCATTAGATTCTTGGAAATTGTTAATGTTTATGATACCGATCTTTCCTCGTATTGTCTCTATTATTCAGGATTTTAAATGTATTTCCAATTATGAAATGTTTTATGTAGGCTGTTATCTTTTCGAGATATTTATACTTCAGAGACTGTTCATTTATTTGCTTTGATACTAATGTTCGGTCTTTCGATCGTTTTATCATGATTTATTGCTATTATTGTTTAGACTCTTTAAATGGATTTACAATGATTCCATAAGGTTTTATGTATGTCCTTTTGTTTCATATTACTTGTTTATTTACTTGCCAGACCGTCGTGTCTGACCTTGTTTGTTTGGTGCCAGTTTCCTCTCTTTCTGTTTTTAGGTGTTTGATCGGAGGAGGCGGTGGGACCGCCGGTCTGACTTGAGAGGCTGCCCATTGATATCATCTAGATGTCAAGTTTGGCACCGGAGCTCGTAAAATCACTTGGGTTAGTATGTCACTTAGTGGTTTATTTGTATGGCTTTGTTAGCCTTTTTCATGGGTTTGTAATTAAGACATTTGTTAATTGTAATTTGAATATGTGGGAAATAAATAGTCTTGTTACTACCAGCTCAGTGTTCTTTGGATTATGATTTATACCAGTCTGCTTATGTGATGGCTTTATGATATTGGTTGCGTGCGACACGGAACCCCATGGCCACGGATTCCGAGTCGCAACACCATGTTTAGCTTCTGCGAAAATATACTCTGAACGTATTGGAATTTGATTATCCTCATTCACGCCGATCTTGGGAAATATAACAAAAGTTTCAAATTTATTCCAAAATTTCGCATTCCGAGATCGGATCACTGCAGGGCCCGGTTTTGGGGTGTGACACATAGATTTCGATTTATCGGGTTAGATTGTGGATCTTGTGGTAGAAAGATTTCTCCTCGAGTTTAACCAATTATTTCATCTTCTGACATTGAGGCAAGTAGATATGCATTTCATAATATATATATGCCTGTATTGTTTTTATTGATCTGGCTATGATTCTGATAGATTTCCCTTAATTCCAAGCCTTTCTGATATTGATTTGGGGATTTTAATGTTAGGTTAGATTTATAGAATCACTGAAATTAATTGTTAAATTGGTAGTCTTTTATTGTTCTAAATTGTAGAAATGATGAGTATGTGATGTATGGATTGAATGGGGAGCAAGGAGGCTCAGATTTCTGCAGGTTAGCCATGGATTGGCCGGAGGAAAAAGGGAGCAGAAACCCATTTGCGGGCTATAGGTTCGCTGTCCGATCGATCGGTCGCCCTGTGTGATCGATCGAACAGTGAACAGTCCCCAAATTAACTGTGAGCGATCACAGTCCGATCGATCGGCCACACAGTCCGATCGAACGGTCTGTGAAAACTCTCAGCTAACTGGGAGGTGCCTAGTGCCGATTGATCGGTCACACAGTCCGATCGATCGAACTGTGCACTAACTGAGAGGTGTTCAATGTCGATCGATCACACCTTTGGTACGATCGATCGGAGGGTGCATGGTCACTGAAACTTCGAAGGCTTGTAACTTTCAATCCGCCCGTTGGATTTTTATGTATAATATACCATTGGAAAGCCCTCGAGATGGAGAATCCAATGGTTCTATTTCATCACGATCGGAGGTCGGAAAGTGATGTAATTATTTGAATTAAGGATTCGACTCTGGTAATTTGAGAAAGAGACTGTTTAACTTAGGTATGGCCGTAGATGTTGGAAACCACTAACTTACTATCACATGACCATAAATGGGATTGAAATGAAGTACATGGCTTGGTGTTCTTCGATGGATTGTCTAGGTATTCGTGCATTACACGTAGTGTAACCGAATATATATAGAGTTGAATTGAATGATGCCCAACATGATTGTACACAAAGGGATTTTCCTAAATGCATCATTGATCGAATTTTCATAAGTACTCCGTTAGACCACGTGGAATACTGGGATGACACTACTTGCCTAGGATGATTGGATTGTAACATCTCCTTGACTTTTGACTTGTATCCGTTGTTAATGTTCCTTGTACACTCTCTTGGCATAAAACACGTAATCAATTATGAAACATAAATTCTTATAGAATTTAGGACTTGGACCTGACTTAGAGTGTACCTTAGGAAACCGTGTTTTGTTTTGATGAACATGACTGGCTAGTATGAAAGGGATTGTCACGTGTTTCACTTATCTTGTATCGTCTTGAATAAGATAATCCCTATGATCTTGTCTTGTACATGGAACTAGCCAGACTTGCTTGTCTTGTTGTCCTTGTGTCAGAACCACTTTGTTATTGTTTGCATATCATGGCCATCTGCAGTTTGGGGTTTAATGACGAACCGGTTACTCGGTTGTTGGGGTGGGCAGTCGGCGTAGGACAGCGTCCATGGCATTGAATAGTTGGGAGCGGGCTAGGACTGTGCTGCTATTCCCAGGACAGGGAGCTAGGATCCCACTGGAGCCGGACTTTGGTATCAGCAGTCCAAAGGGGATTGTTACTGGTACCCCGGGAGGTGGCTTTGGACATCCTCGGAGTCTCCCTCTTGTTCTTGTTTTGCATTTGCATGGATAGTGGTTATTGTTAGATGGTTACTAGGATTCTTGTTATTGTTTTTATATATTACTTTTACTTTATGCCTAGTTTCGCATTCCTTGTATTCATATGATCTTATACCTGTCACTATTCTACACTTGATGCATGTCATGTTTATTATGTTTTGTATATCTATTGCTCAACATGTCGTTGACTCTGTTTCTTGGTGTGCAGACACCTCAGGTGAGTACTACTTCGAGGAGTAGGCAGGTGAGGAGATCCCAGATGATCTCCAACCAGCTGAGGAGGCACGAGAGTGGCGTGCCGATGACGTAGAGTAGCTTCATCACTTCCGGCACGAGAGAGATACATTGGGATTTATTAGATTTGTTCTTTTATTCATTTATTTCTCTTGTTGAACCTTTACATTATTGACTTCTGTTCTTTTGATTGGCCTTGTTTATTGGGATGGCCAATGTAATAATTAACTTAACTTTTAGTACTTGTTTACTCTTTCTTGCAAACTTTAATTTAATGAGATTCATATTCATTGCTTGAGATTCCATATGTCTAGAGTTGTATGAACTCTACATTTATTGTACCATATGAGGTTTGAACTATTATATCCTCACCGCGGACTTACGATCCGTGGGCCCAAAGGACAAAAATTTTAATTAGTCCTAAAATTCACTCCCTGGATCCGGTTATTTCCTTAATCGGGTTCGGGGGACGTGACAAAATCCTAAGACTATTATGCATTCATTATGTTTTGTTGGAAACCCTGACTGAACAGGGTAGGCGCCACACCTGTGGACTGTTCCACCTTTGTGCACAATTTCCGATCTTTCGCATTTAATTCATTTAGAAATTGCATAACAATGATATGTTTGCTTGTTTGATATATTCTGAACTTCGAATCATCATTTCTATCACGTCTCACATCATATCATTTGAATCATAAAGTCATAAAAACCCAATAAAATCAAACATAAACCTACTTCTTCTCTTTCCTTACTCTCTAGTAAATTAGAGGAGAAACCAAAAACAAATTAAAAATTACAAAGAAAATCCAAAAATAGTAGGTAGATAGTCTAGGTTATCAAATCTCGTGCCTAAGTAGGATAAACCCTAAGATTAGCTAAAACATCATAATTAATTAACTTAAGGACTATCAAATCATTGAGAACCCTAAAGCAAACAATCTAATTAATTTGGACTAAAATTGGATTAAGGAATCACTAAGATTGATTAGGGAACCCGAACTATTAGGATAGGCTTCTCTTCCTTTGAGCCTAGCTTGCTTATCACTAAAAGTCCCTAATTGAGGATTAAACATAATTAATTAAGATTTTAGTCCTACACCAATTAATACAGTAAACTCCTTTAATTCAAAAGACCTTAATACCTTAATTAATTCGGATTAAAAATAACTAAGAACTTAAAAAAACCTAAAACCTAAAGCACATCCATTTGGGCGCCACCCCCTAGACGCCCGTTCTGCCAAATCCACCTGGGCACCACTCCCTGGGCGTCAGGCCTACTCATTCCCTAAGAGCTCCACTTAAAATTTGATCTAATTAATTAAGACTTTAACCAACCCCAATTAATACACCATAATACTTTTAACTTAAAAGACCTGAAATCTTAATCAATTTAGACTCGAATTCACCTAAAAAAATACAAAACCAACAAACCCTAAAAAACATCTATCTGGGTGCCACCCCCTGGATGCCCTGCCTGCCAAGTCCATTTGGACACCACCCTCTGGGCGCCCATCCTATTCTGTCACTAAGACACCCCAATTGAAACAAAACTCGAATCAACACATATTAAAACTTTGTTAACTTAACAGACTTGAAACCTTAATCAATCTAAACTTGAATTAATTTAAAACGAACACACAATACAAAACCAAGACAGACATCCACCTGGGCACCACTCCCTGGCGCCCATCCAATTCCTTCACTAAGAAATTTCTAATTAAACTAACCCCAATTAACACATTAAAACACTTTTAGACTTAAGAAATCTGAGACCCTAATTAATTTAAGGATCATCGAACCAACTCAAACCACAAGGCAGTCATCTAGGCACCACCCCCTGGGAGCCTAGCCTGTCAATCCACCTAGGCACCACCCTCTGGGCGCCCAGCCTGTGAACTCCACCTAGACTACTCATTTCTTGGAAATCATCAATTAAAAATCAAACCTAATTCTTTTCCAACCAAGTACGAAGAGACACCCTTCATCAAAATACATCAACTTCCATAAAAATCCGAGTAATGCTACTTGGACATACTTTTTGGCATGAATCTTGGACAAACCCCTATGTTACCCCTTGAATATCACTGATATTCAAGGGGTAACATAGGGGTTTGTCTAAGATTCATGCCAAAAAGTATATCCAAGTAGATTTTTTGTAAAAACCCAACTTCGAATCAACCGAGAAACACAAAACCAACCCGAACCTCAAGACAGTCACCTGAGCACCACTCCTTGCCCGGCCTGTCAATCCACTTAGGCACCATCCCTTGGGCGCCTACGTTGCCCATTCCTTAGGAAACCATTAAACCCAATTAATTGAGACCTAATTCATCACCAATTGAACACACAAATAAACATTCTCCATCAAATACACAGTCCTATCAATTCAAGTTTGAGTTGACCTAAGAATCATAAAACCTAACCAAACCCTAAAACACATCCATCTGGCGCCACCCCCTGGGTGCCCATCCAGCCAACTTCACCTGGGCACCACACCCAAGGCGCCCAGCCTACTTTTTCAGGAAAGCCCCAATTCACAACTTAGTCCGACTAATTAACACCCCAAATCAATCACAATCAACATAATAAAATACTTTTAACCTTAAAATGCTAAAACCTTCATCGATTCAGACTTAATACCCAAAACCCTTTGGAACCGACCAAACCACAAGGCAGTCACCCCTTGAGTGCCTACCCTATCAATCCACCTGAGCACCACCCTTTGGGTGCCCATCCTGTCAGATTCACCTAGGCACCACCCTCTGGGCGCCTAGCCTACACTTCAACCCTACCCAACCTACTTAACTAAAAATCAATAATTAAACACCTTACAACTTAAACTAATTAAGATCAGAACCTAAATCAATCCCCGGACCCAAGGACCAGTAAGTAACTCCCATCCGGAATAGTTGAAAACCACAGGCAACCCACCTGGGCACTATTCCCTGGGCACCCATCTTATCAATCCAGCTGGGCACCACTCCCTGGGCGCCCATCTTGCCAATTCACCTGGGCGCCACCCCTTTGGTGCCTATCCTTCCACTTGCACTAAAAACACGAATTCTTGATTTTGTTTCAAAATTCGGATCCGCATCACTTTGACATTAGAACATCAGAGACATTTAAACACTTCTTAGACTAAAACATAGCCCTTAAAACCCCCAGAATCCCGAAAAGAGATCGAAAAGTCTGAAAAGCATAAACTGTCAGGATAGGCTCCACCCCATGGGCGCCTACCCTGTTTTAATCTTAAATTGTGATTTTCGACTACTTTCTGGAATTCTGATTTAAATTGAAAATAACAAACTTTAAAATACTTAAAAACACATTAGTCAGAACCTCAAAACATCCCTAAACCATTCTTAATCAAAACCACAACTCGAAGTAAATCGAATCAATTAAGATCTTACCCAACAAACTGCTTAGGCGCAAAAACTATCAAACTTAGGCTATTTACACCCTAGGATTAAATTGGATTACCTTGTTAGGTAGCTTAGAGCATTAGACTTCACCCCATCACTCTTCCTGTTCCGTTAGGGAATTGGGGAAGCTGATGTGGGCGGTCTAGGACCTTAGTTTAGGGTTAATCCGATGATTAATAATAAAGTATTAATAACGTAAATCCAAGTAAAATCCCTTAGTTAGGCCCTTCTATCCCCATATAAAAAATCCATAAAAACTAGAAAACCAACAAAATAAACCCAAAAAGATTTTTCCTTTATTTCTTCCTCCACCTCAGGTGCCAGATATTTAATCGAACTTAATGATAAAAGGAAATGAAGAACTGATTTCTAAAATTGAATAAATGAGAATGACGAGATGAGATGAGTGATTTCACACACACTTTTTACTTCGGCCCATCGGCCACCCTTAAACAATCACGGCCCATCGGCCACCCTAAAACAAACATTGGCCCATCGGCCATCTCCAATCAGTTACAGCCCATCGGCTTTTCATTTTTATCACTCGTGTATCGCACACGAAAAACACAGAAATCACAAGTCAAAGTCTCGTTTGCATCATCATTTTGGTTCAAAGAAAAGTCAGCCTTTAAACCCTATTTTGCCAAGGGATCTGAAGGGCGTACCCGGGAACGGGGCCGATCCTCTTCTTAATTATTTGGCACCTCTCCCCATTTATTATCTTTATTTTAGTTATTTTATTTTACTTGGATATACTATGATTATGCTGTGTGAGGATTAACCCTTTATTTTGGACTTTAACTCTTGACCCTGAATCGACCCTATATTAAACAGACCCAAAGAGACCCAAATTAATGTGACAGGACAACCGTCATGTGTTGGCGGTAGCACATTAGACGAGAGGAAGAACCCACCCACTTATTTTCTCCCCACATTTCTTCGGCTTTCGTCGAAGAACGGTGTTACGGTTGTTACCGTAGCTGGCGATCATGATCCATTGATTTTGAGGATAGTCGGAATCCTCATTTTCGATGTGAAATTTAAATAGCATATATGGATGAATGAAGATTTCCCCGTGCAAAATGTCCTTTTCCATGTGCGGGGGGGGGGGGGGGGGGTGTCGAAATTCACATCCGACAATAATCTCATTCTTCAAATCGTCCACATTTGGCACACATAACCGGTCACGAAAGTACAATACTCCGTCCGAAATTCTGAAATCTGGACGCTCTGCAATCTACTCCACAATCTTGGCCAAGTCTGGGTCTTGCAATTGACTATCTTTAATCTTCTGGATGAAGGTAGGCTCGGATACGGTCATATTTGCTAACATCACACCCTTTCTCAAAGGTTGCACTTCTACTCCAAGCTTTTCAAACTGCTGGAAAACACTAACTGCTCTTAAACTAGCCATAACCGCTGATTTTCTTCTCAAAGCATCAATTACTACGACATTCACTTTGCCCGGGTTATACTTGATCGGAAAGTCATAATCTTTGATGTATTCTATCCACCGTCTCTGCCTCATATTCAATTCCTTCTGTGAGAACAAGTATTGCAAACTTCGGTGGTCTGAATGGACTTCAAATTTCTCTCCATAGAGATAATGCCTCCACATTTTTAAAGCAAAGACAACTGCTGCCAACTCCAAGTCAAGAGTTGTATAGTTTCTCTCATGATCTTTCAACTGTTTTAAGCCATACGTAATCACCTTGCCATCTTGCATCAATACACAACCTAGTCCCACATTCAATGCATCTGTAAAAACAACAAATCCGCCGTTGCCCGACAGTAATGTAAGGATTGGAGTTGTAGTTAACCTTTTTTTCAACTCTTGGAAACTGGCTTCACACTGTTCGGTCCAAACAAATGGAACACTTTTCCGGGTCAATTTCGTCAAAGGTGCTGCAATTGACGAAAAACCTTGGACAAATCTTCGATAGTAACCCGCTAGCCCCAAGAAACTTCTAATTTCAGTCACACTGCTGGGTCTTTTCCACTTGACAACTGCTTCTATCTTGGTTGGATCAACTACTAAACCTTCTCTTGAGATGATGTGGCCTAGAAAGGCAACTTGCTCTAGCCAGAATTCACATTTGCTTAGCTTTGCATAGAGCTGGTTGTCTCTCAAAAGCTGCAGCGATGACCTCAAGTGCTCTTCATGCTCCTCCTTACTCTTAGAATACACAAGAACATCATCAATAAAAACCACTGTAGAGTGATCCAAGTACTGTGCAAAGACTTTGTTGATGAGGGCCATGAATATAGCTGGTGCATTTGTCAAGCCAAAGGGTATCACTAAGAACTCGTAATGCCCATATCTTGTTCGAAACGCTGTTTTTGGCACATCTGATTCTCTAACTCTCAACTGATGATACCCGAACCTCAAATCTATCTTGAAAAAAATATGCTGCTCCTTGCAATTGGTTAAACAATTCATCTATCCTTGGCAACGGGTACTTATTCTTGATGGTCACATGGTTCAATCTTCTGTAGTTAATGCACATTCTCAAGCTTCAATCCTTCTTTTTCACAAATAAGACTGGCGCTCCCCAAGGTGAAACACTTGGCCTAATAAAACTTTTGCTCAACAAATCTTGCAACTAAAGTTTCAATTCACCTAACTCTGCTGGAGCCATCCTATAAGGTGCAATTGAGATCGGTGCTGTCCTTGGAAGGAGCTCAATAGTGAACTCAATCTCTCTAATCGGTGTTAAACCCAGGATTTCTTCTGGAAAAACATCCGGAAATTTGCACACAATGGGGATTTCCTCCACCCCTTGGGACTGTTCATCCTCCGTGATAAACGCAATGAATGCTTCACACCCACTTTGTACTAATCTGTTAGCTTTTGGTTCTAATGCTGGTGCTGTTGTTTCTTGTCTTGAATGATCTGATTGTTGAAGTGTTCAAACTTGTAAGTCCTTTTTACAGCTTCAGCAAAGGTAGCGGGTGGTACTACTCCTGTAGCATCTCTCTTAATAATGGGATTCAGCCCTTCCAAGAACTTGGTAATCTTTTTCTGCTCGGTGTCAACTAACGCGGTAGCATATTGAGCAAGCCTCTCGAACTTGGTAACATACTCAAGAACAATCATATTCCCTTGCTTGAGCTGTTGGAATTCAATAGCCTTCTGTCTCTTGACATGGGTAGGGACATACTTGTATATGAATTGTGTCTTAAAGGATGTCCACGCATCATCATTTGCCATAGTCAGATACGGTTCCTTAACCGTTTGCCACCATGAGTCTACAAATCCATAAAACAAGGAAGCTATAAGGTGTACTTTTTACCTGCCCGTACATGTAAAGACATCAAAGATCTTCTCAGTGTTGGTCAACCAGTCATCTGCTACTAATGGGTCTTCTTGACTTGAGAACTCTTTAGGTCCCTTCTTTATGAATCTCTCATACAAAATGTTAGGGTCATAGTTCCTGTTGTTGATCACAATGTTGGGACCCAAAGGTTATGCAGGTTGGGGCTGAGGTCTCTTCTGTAGGACATCCAAAAGTTGTCTCTGTACTCGTGCCATTTTCTTATCTTTCTTAGCCATCTGTTCCTGAAATCTGGCTTGAGTCTCAATGGCTTGTCTATGCTGTTCTAGCATAGCTTGCACGAACTCTTGAAACTGTGTAGCCATAGGGGAATTAGCTGGATCTGTCTCATTCTGGTAACTACATGAAACATGATTTGTGGGTGCTTTTCTTGGAGGCTTGAAGCTGTAAAACAAAAGCTTAGTACGCAAATAAACATGGTTTGGTTGGTCATCTAGGTCCTAAACTAAACAAACTAATGAACTCACAGATCCTCGCCATGTTCCAAGGGTTTCTAGTTTCTTTTAAGTGACTAAAACAAGTTCCACTCTGATACCAGTCCTGTCGCGACCCCGAACCGAGACCCGGGCCCACGACGTGTGTTTACCAAGTAATTATGATTTCCTACAGGTTTCCACGGTGAGGATCCCAAGACACGGGGACTAATTCACACGATCAAGTTTGCGAAAGCGTGTAGCAAAACGTGTCTAATCACAACATAAACATTTCCAAAAAGATGCAAAAGCATCGAGACTTAATAACAGAAAGAGGAATGTAAACATGGCATTCCCAACACGATTAAAGTTTCAAAGTTAGACAAAAGTAAATTAAATTAAGGTTTACAATCCATAAGAGGCCAACAAAGGCCAATTCATCTAAGAGTTCACAAAAGGTCCCATAACAAAATGAAATGAATTTCAGAATCCCTCCTGACATCTAGATGACATCGTCGGGCTGCCACTCTCGTACTGGGGGCGGCTCAACAGCCTTCTCAGGACACTCCTCCTCAAAGGCAATGTCTCCTGCACCTGGGCACCAACACAACAAGTATCAAACACAATGGTTTGGCAGGTAATCAATTTAGGCATGAGCATATGGAACAATGTTAAAACTATTTGTTGAAGTTAAAACAATTCAAGACCACGTTAAACATTTCAAATTTACAAAACTAGTATGAATACTTAAAATATCATGAAAGGTTAAATCCACATTGAGCTCATCCTTTCTCCATCATTCATGATGATAAGAGCAAGCACGCACGACAAACACGACATGCAAAACACGATCCCATGCCACACGAGGTAGACGAGGAGGCCGGCCACGGAACCATAACACTCACGATGTGTATACAATACACAATTAATCTGCAGATAGTCCACATGTTTAAGGACCCCCGGACAGAGGATTAGACTGAAGGGGCAGTCCAAGCTCGGTGGTATTTACTTGAATTCATGAATGTACAAAACACAATGATACACATTCTAAACATGTCTAAGACAAGGGGGAACATCACTCGTCACAGAAACAAGGCAAAACTAACAAGATAACATAAATTATATGCGTATAGAACATAGGAAGTGATCCCCTTTTTTGTTCTTGAAACAAATCTTTGAACGAACTTATACTCGAAATTCAAAACGAGTGCACGATGATATTTCCTGTATCAAAACTGAAGTTCGAAAACGAAGTCCATCAAGCATATGTTAAGACCATTAATTGACTTTTGTGTAATTGAAACCCAATTACAGGAAAATAAAATGGATTGGTGCCCCCGAAGTTAAAAGGCATTTTAGATTTCAAATGCACAATGTCAAGTTAAAAGTCCTTAGCATAGTATGGTTTTCATTTCTCAAAATTCATTCAAAAATACCTCACTTTGTAAATTCGTTCAGCTCTCGGTTACCTGTCGGTTAGCCTATATGGGGTATGTCGGCTAGCCGACAGCTAACTGGCGGCTGACCACCAGGCCTCAGCCCAGAAATTGCAGCTCTCGGGAAAAGGAACAGAAAATAATTCGGTTGGTTGTTGGCTGACCGAAGCTGTGCAGTTCGATTAGCCGCCAGCTGACTGACAAGGTCCTGATGCGATGCAGGTATCGTAAAATGGAACCGACAGGGTTCGGTTGGCTCTCGATTAGCCGAAATGGGCATTTCGGCTAACCGACAGCTAACCGACGGCTGACCGACATTATACAGGCAATGCATTTCAAGTCAAATTTTTCACAATTCTTCTCCTCCTCTTCTCATTTCTGAACCAACCTGCACTCCCTAAGCCACCATGCTCTCCAAGGGATAATTTTAAACATTTCACACCATCAACATCACAATCTAAACCTTCAAATCATCAAAACCAATTCCATTCACTATCAAATCATTTCATCAAGACAATTTCAAATCATTAAACAAGATACAAGCTTCCCATTCAAAACAAAACTTTAGAGTTTGGAAGGCAAATAGCAACCATGCTTGAAAAAGAAAGAAACAAACTATGAAGGATTAAAACAGAGCATGGAAAGAAAGCTTAGTAGCAAGAATGATGTTTTCTCAAAGCAAAAATGCACTCGAAACACACATGCAACATAAATCCCAAAGTGGTTACTTGCCTTTGCCCAAACGCCAGGCAAATCTCTCTCAAAATCCTACCCAAGAGCTGAGCCACGAAATCTACACAAAAGCCCCCCCCCCCCCCCCCCCCCCCCCCCTCTGAAAAATAAAAAAAATAAAAAAACACTTAAAATCACCATTTTTTACCACTAGGAACCCCCATTTCGAAAATGGGTTTAAATATTAGGGGAAAGAGCTCTTTATGAGCTAAATGAACTCCATGGAAGAGATGGGATCAACCTCCTACCTGTAGCTAGCCAAACAAGGAAAAATGAAGAGAAAATGGTGATTGCCCAGCTGGAACTTCCAAGAAAATGGTAGCAATGGAGAGTTTGGGATAAGGGGAAGAAGACTATGTGCTCAGATTTGTAAATGGAGCTCTGTAGTAATGGTATGCAAGAGGAAGAAGATTGAGGAGAAAAAGTTATTTCTCTTCTTTGCCCTAGGTCTAAAAGTTGCAGGAATGAATTTCTGGACATGGGTGAAGGAGAGGGATGACTTAAGTGAGTGGAAAGTGGGGCCTAACATGGTTTTACGGGGCTCGGACAAGATCGGCGAAGAAGGATAAAATGATCCTCAAAGAATCTAATTTTTGAAAAGTATAATTTTGACACGGTTTGGAGATTTCAAAATTTGTGTCCAGATTTGAGTGTGAAGAGTCAATTTTACCCTTTTGGGCCAAAACAAAGGTTTTTGGGTTTCAAACATGGACGGGGTTAGAACGAAAGTTGTAATAAACAGTAAAACCATTCAAATGAAATCAAAATCACGATTAAAATTGAAAAACTAGAATGAACCTCACATTCTTACACGTGCACTCAGGGCGTCCCTGAGCGTCTCTGGCTAACACTAAACATCCTTAAAATTCCCATAGCTACGTCCAAGACTAGTTCCAATCTTATTTTAACCCAACGATCACTAAAACTCACTTAAGACTAAAGGCTCACTTAATTAGTACTAATTGAGTTGGTTTGGGTCGGGGTCTAACAACCACCAGGCACCCAGATCGTCTTCAACAACAGGGAGAATGATCCCAATGACCTATTTGAACGTTTCAGGAAGAGGGGTACCAATGGAGTTCACTGGGGCAGAGGACCCATTGGCTGCAGATGATTGGCTAGAGCATACAGAGAACATCTACAAAGTCTTCAGATGCACAGGCAAACAACAAGTGTTACTTGCAGCATCCATATTCACAGGCTTAACAAATATTTGGTTGAAGACAGTCAAGGCATAATAAAGGATAGTAGCAGATGCAAAGGCATGAGGGAATTTCAAGAAATAGTTTGGGGACAAGTGTAAGACCCCGACCCCCAATTTCTCTGTTTAGTATGGTTTTGATCGTGGTTTAGCTTTTAAGCGAGATTTGGGTTGGTTTGACCTTGTTTTTGAGTTTGACTAGATTTTTCCATAGCCTTTGAGATTTTGAGGACCGTTGACTTTGGTTTGACCCGGTCCATATGATATGTATTTTTATGAGAAATTACTTTTGAATTCTAAAAATTCTGATTTTGGTGCATTTCGACTCCTTTTATGAAGTTTAACAACTTTCATGTTTTGACCATTTTGATTTGATGATCAGAAAATGCGTTTTTCGAGAAAAAAGGGCAAAACTGACTTTTCACACTAAATCTGTCCATGAATTTTGAAAATTTCAGGAAATTGGGGAAAATATACTTTTTGGAAAATAGATATTTTGTTGATCGGTTTTGTCTTCTTCGTCGATCGCATTCGGGACCCACAAATGTTAGTTTTAGCCTTTGCAATGTTGGGGCCCATGGGGCCCAGCCCATTTACACCTTATAAGAAGCCAATGGGGCTCTTTTCTTCCGCATTCTTCATTTCCTGCAACAAGAGGGGAGCTTAGGGTTTTTCTCCCAGCCCCTTTCTCTCTCCTCTTGGAAACCCTTCTTCTTGGATGCTAAAGGGAGATTTGACCTTCCCATCTTCTTCTTCTCCATTCAAGCTTCCTAAAGAACCCATTTGCAAGAGATTTGAGCTAGGAGAGACCACCTTTCCATGCATTTCTTCTTGGTTTGAGCTACCAAAGGTTAGCAATGGTTTTCTTTTCTTGGGATCTTGGTTTTTCAAACCTTTTGGAGTATTTTTCTCTCATTTGCAAAGAGTTTTCAGGGAGATTTGAAAATGGTTGGTTTCTAGGGCTTCCCTTGAGCTATTTTGGGGGTTTTGTGATTTTGGAGCTTGGGACTTTAAGAGGACCATCATAGGGTGTTTTGCATCTCCTCTTGACCCAAGGCAAGTGAATACTCATCTAATTTGATGCTTATGTATAATATGAATGACTTTTAGGATTTATTTCATTCTACTTCTTGTTCTCTTTCTTTTTATGGATCTAGTCTTCTAATGATTTGAACAATGTTTATGAATACTTCATATGAGATTGGGATTTTTGTTAGAATCTAAGTCTTTGCTCTTTCATTGATTTCATTTGGCTCAACTCTTTGTACTTCCAAAAATTTAGTATCTTGTTGAATGAAGAAAACTTTGATTTAAAAAGTGTTGTGTTTGGCTAATTAGATTGAGTTATGGATGGTGATTTGATGATTTGAGGGAGTTTTATATGATCATTGAGGTCTTACATCATTGAAGAATTGTTGTAGAAAAGGAGGGAAGAAAGAAAAAAAAAAAAAAAAGAGTGCAAAATCTGCACCCATCCGGACCCCTTCCAGAACCTGGGCCGCTCGAGCGGACCCAGTTCTGTCTGGGTCCGGGTCGCTCGAGCGGACCCAGCCCAGTTCTGGGCCTGGTTTGAGGGGCTTTTTGGAATGACTTTTAGGCCTGGTTCAGATTAGTTTTGGGCTGTTTTTAAGATTTGATATTGGGTCGTCTTAGGGCCTGATATTGGACTGATTTAAAACCCGTTTTTGTGGGCCATTCAAAGTTAGCTTTGGGCTGTTTTAAAACCTGATATTGGGCCTGTTCAAGGCCAGTTTTTAGACTATTTTAAGACCTGTTTTATAGGCCTGTTCAAGGCTAGTTTTGGGCTGTTTTGAAGGACTGTTTGGGCCATGTTTAAAGGACTGTTTTGGACTAAATGAGTAAACTGTTTTGGGCTCGGTTTAAGGCCAGCTATGGGCCTGTTTTAAAGAGATTTGGGATTACTTGTAATACTTGGAAAATTTGTGAAATGGGAATGATGAGAGAATGAGTATATGTGAAATTACACGGGAACCTTTCAAGTCTCGATACGCACTTTATCATTTAAATGTTGTGGATTTTCATTGGCATCAAACGTACTCTTTATTAATCAATGTTTAAAGGTTAAAGGTGTATTGAGATGGTTCCTTGGTAAGTCATTAAGTCATTCTCCACTATCCATTCCATTTCAAGTTAGAGAATGTATTTGTATTTGTATTTGTATCCTTTGGTAAACTAATTTAAATAGCATCGGTGATTTGTTATAAAATCATGGGGTCTTCCATATTCGAAAGGATTGATCGTATGATTTTATACAAATCACTTTGATGTGTATTTGAGCGGTTTACCATGGATATTCGTATGTTTTCTCCGAATTGATTTGAAAGGAGATTGGAGTGGTTCGTCACATACGGGATTTCTTCGACGAGACTATTATTTTGTTAAGACTAGTATTTTGAAAATGAAACCTCGAGGCAAGACGGGGCCAGAGCTTTGTAGTGTGAGCCCCTGAGCCAAAGGGATTAGTATCATGGTTTGATTCGTATCGGTTCGAGTTTTGAAAACTAAAGGCACCACTAGGCTTAGGTCACCTTGTCGGGCTGATCACCCGGCTTGGGATCTTTAATCTGTCCGCCAGCTACAGCTTGGATTCTATCTGTACCGACCATGGCAACGGTTTTATCTGCCGGTCCCATTTGTATGGCTACGGTTCTGATTTTTGATCTGCCGGTCCCATTTGTCTGGCTACGGTTCTGATCCTATTTCCGGTACCACGTTCAGTGGCTACGTTTATGTCTGCTCTTGTTACTTTGGTAATAGGAGAATATAGCTATGTGTGGTTGCTAATGTTTTATCTGTGTATTACCTTATTTTATGATTCTTATTTGTTTATACTCATTATATTCTTGGAGTTTACTAATGTTTATGATATCGATCTTTCATCGTATTGTTGCCATTATTTAGGATTTGAAATGTATTTCCAACTATTAAATGTTTCATGCGGGCTACTATCTTTTTGAGACATTCGTACTTCTGAGACTGTTCTTTTATTTGCTTTGATATTTATGTTGGTCTTTCAATCATTTTATCGTGATTTATTGTTATTATTGTTAGACTCTTTATATGGTTTTACAATGATTTCATCAGGTTTTATATATGTTCTTTGTTTCATATTACTTGTTTATTTGCTTGCCAGACCGTCGTGCCTGACCTTGTTTGTTTGGTGCCAGATTCCGCTCTTTCTGTTTTTAGGTGTTCGATCGGAGGAGGCGGTGGGACCGCCGGTCTGACGTGAGAGGCTGCCCATTGATATCATCTAGATGTCAAGTTTGGCATCGGAGTTCGTATCAAATCTTTGGGGGTAGTATTTCTGTTTAGTTGGATATATTTTTGTATGGCTTTGTTAGCCTTTTCTTTTGGGTTTGTAATTAAGACATTTGTTAATTGTAATTTGAATATGTGGGAAATAATAGATTTGTTACTACCAGCTCAGTGTTCTATGATTTACAATTTATGCCAGTCTGTTTATTTGATGGCTTTATGATATTGGTTGCGTGCAACATGGAACCCGATGGCCACGGATTCCGAGTCGTAACACCATGTTTAGCTTCCGCGAAAATATACTCTGATTGTGATGGGATTTGATTATCCTCATTCACGCGGGTCTTGGGAAACATAACAAAAGTTTCAAATTTATCCCAAAATTTTGCACCCCGAGGTCGGATCACTGAAGGGCCTGGTTTCGGGGTGTGACAACAAGTATGTGCCTGCTCATGTTAAAAGGCAGAAGGCAATCGAGTTCCAGCAACTCGTGTAAGGAAACATGACCGTGCTTGAGTACCTCACCAAGTTCGAGAGATTGTTCAGATATGCTCCAGAATTGGTGGACAAAGTTGAGAAGAAGATAGCAAAGTTCCTTGAGGGACTTAACCAGATCATAGAGAGGGATGCTACCGGGGTTGTGCCACCTGCAACCTTTGAAGAGGCTGTTAAGAGAGCATACAAATTTGAGAACTTTAACATCAAGATCATCAGAATTCAGGGAAAGAGTTAAGGCCATCGACAAAACTATTAGCAAAGGAACCAGCGGCACAAGAGGCAGAGGCAAGAGCAGAATATACAGAATCCAGTGGTTTGTATCCATTGTAGGAAGAATCATGATAGTGCCCAATGCCGTACTATTTCGGGGGCGTGTTTTAGGTGTGGTTCAATGAACCATCAGATGAGAGACTGCCCAAGACCTAATGGGCAAGGTAATAGGCAGAACCAACAACAAGAAGCAGCACAGCGTCCAGCACCACCTTAGAATGCACCGGTTGTCCAGAATCAGGCGAGGCCACCACACCAACAAGCACCACAGTAGCAGTATAAACCCAGCAGCAGCAGCATCAGGCCCGTCAGCAAGGGCAGAATCAGAATCAGCGTCCTCCGCAACAGAATAGAAATGCACAGCAAGGCAGACAATAACAAGCTCAGAACAGGCGACAGCAGCGAGGACAGGTTTATGCTGTCAATAGGGCTGATGCAGAGGATAGTGGAAGATAGTGGTATGCATGCTAAGGTTTTGTTTGACCCTGGCTCTACACACTCATTTATGTCTCCTAGATTTTCTAAGTTGATTGATATGCATGCTAGAGAACTGGACTTTGTTTTGACTGTGGCTACCCCAGTAGGTAGAGAAGTTGTGTGTAGAACTTTTTATCGTAGTTGTTCAATCATGATAGGAGAAGCGGTGTTACTGGAAAATCTCATATTATTGAGTATGCATGATTTTGATGTCATTTTAGGAATGGACTGGTTGGCAGGGTACCATGCCACTATGGATTTTTTCCACAAGACCCTCACCTTTAAATTAGAGGAGACACAAGCAGTGGTGTTGTTTCAGGGAGAGAGGAGTAATCCTCATGCAGGGTTTATTTCGGCATTGAAGGCTGATAGACTTATGAAAACTGGATGTGAGGCTTATTTGGCGTTTATCACGGAGGATAAACGGTCCCAAGGGGTGGAGGAGATCCCTATTGTTTGAGAATTCCCGGATGTCTTTCCAGAAGAGATTCCAGAATTACCACCTATTAGAGAAATAAATTTCACTATTAAGCTACTACCAGGGACCGCTCCGATATCTATTGCACCATACAGAATGGCTCCAGCGGAATTGGGAGAATTGAAAATACAGTTGGAAGAATTATTGGACAAAGGTTTTGTTAAACCTAGCATTTCGCAGTGGGGAGCTCTAGTCTTATTTGTCAAGAAGAAAGATTGTTCAATGAGGATGTGCATTGATTACCGGAGATTGAACCAAGTAACCATCAAGAACAAGTATCCAATGCTAAGGATAGATGAACTGTTTGATCAGTTGCAAGGAGCTGCATACTTTTCGAAGATTGACTTGAGATCCGGTTATCATCAGCTGAGAGTCAGAGATTCAGATGTATCGAAGACAGCTTTCCGGACAAGATATGGACGCTATGAGTTCTTAGTAATGCCATTTGGATTGACTAATGCACCGGTAGTATTCATGGCATTGATGAACAAAATCTTTGCACAGTATCTGGATCAGTTCACAGTAGTGTTCATTGATGATATTTTAGTGTACTCCAAGACCAAGGAAGAACATGAAGAGCACTTGAGGATAGCACTACAGCCGTTCAAATCATCACACTGCAAGCTATCGAAAAATAGAACCAGTCTTCGAAAGCAAGTTCACTCCAAGCCCTACAAGCGAAATCACAATGGCCGGCCAAGGAGAATCCTCTAGCAGCCTCCCATCTTCCCCGAGTCCCATTTCAAAGATAAACAATTATTGGGTATTGGATGGTGGATACGGTGGAGGAGAAAACCGATCAAGCAAAGCGGATCATGGATATCGTCAGCCGGGATCCAACAGAAGTGCCCAAAATAGAGTTGGAGTGATAAAGCCGGAGGATAAGGGAATCAGCTACAAGCAAGGACGAATGGAAGGAATGGGTGGAGGAGATGATGGGAAGAGAGAAAGATCTTTGAGGATTTAGAGATAGCGACAGCGATATGGAACTCCATATACGACGTTGCCTCAGACACCGAGGTATTATAAACGCTTATAGGGTTTTGGAGTCAAGAAACTGTCGCCTCTTGGGGCATTCACTTTAGAGGATGCCCATGTTATAGGAAATCTCCCTGTGGCCGGTACAGCAGGCTAAAGGCCTCTTCAACAAGATGAACAGGTCTGGCAAGGACAGCTTGTAGCACTGAAAGAGTCACAACCCAAGGTGTCTAAGAAGCGAAGCATCGCGGCCTGGGTGAAATTATTCAGGGCAAACATCAAGGATAAGACTCTACGAAGAATGGCGTTTCTGGCCACCTGGTTGGCAAAGAGCGTGCTCCCCAATAGCCCCATTCCCCCTTCCGTTTTCCATCCTGCAGTTCGGCTAGGGTTGAAGCAAAAGATATCTCTTGCAGCAGCAGCCACCGCCAATATATATCACGCTTTGAATATTCTACAAGATCGGCTGTCGAAAGCAGTTGTTACGAAGGCAACCAGGTTTCACCATGTATGGGCTCCATTATGGATGTTGCAGGTCTGGGCCTGGGAACGATTCCCTGCCCTAAACTCCTCTCCAACGTGCCCCATTACACCGGCATCTTCAATCATCTTCCTGAGGTATGAAGGAAAATGCAGTCGAACTGTCGTCCCTGAGGACATCATAAACAACGTCATCAACTTCGTGGACAGACCGTATGGAACCCATCTCCCTGGGTACATCAAGCCACTATTATTCAACGACAGAGAAGGTGAACGCTTAGTTCGACCCTCCAACCCTGTGGAGGATCATGAGATTCTAGATTTCGTACGAATCGTAACTCCAGGTGACCTGATAGCGGTCATCACTTCCGAAGAGAAGCAACACGTGCCTGTTGTGCAGTACAGGCCAGATAGGGTGGCGAAACAATTCGGCCTGGATCAGGGAATCCCCCGCGTCATCCCTCATAACAGCGACCACGAAGCAGCGTGGTACAGATTCGACATGGAGCCCCAATTTGCAAGCATTCTCAAGCCTTCAAAACTCCAGACAGGTAAAGACTTTCCTGCATATAGCAAATGGGCCTCCAAGTTCCTATCTTCTTTCAAAACTCCTCCTTTTAGCTTGAGTGAGGTACAGGGGACAAGGAAGAAAATAGGGGGAAAGAAGAGAAAGGGGGAGGTAGAGAATGTGGATGTTTCTGCTGCCGGGGACGAAGTGCTTCCTCGATAGAAGCACGAGTGAAACGTCTGTAGTGGTGTTGGTGTTGATCCCCCCGCCGGGGGGTTAGGGGGGAAGGTGTCCTCTTTTTTAGTGAGAGATAATCAACTGTATGCAAAGCTCAGCAAGTCTGAATTTTGGTTGGAACAAGTAGCATTTTTTGGGACATATCATCTCCAAAGAAGGGTTGTCAGTGGATCCAGCCAAGATTGAAGCAGTCATGGATTGGGAAAGACTGAAGAATGCATCAGAAATCAGAACTTTTCTTGGATTGACAGGTTATTACTGGAGATTTGTTAAGGGATTTTAGTCAATTGCATCACCATTGACGAAGTTGATAAGGAAAAATGCACCATATGTATGGACAGATCAGTGTGAAACTAGTTTTCAAGAGTTAAAAAGGAGATTGACTACGGCACCAGTCCTCACTTTGCCATCCAGAAGTAATGGTTTTGCCATTTTTACAGATGCTTCGAATGTTGGACTTGGTTGTGTGTTGATGCAAGATGAAAAAGTGGTTGCGTATGGATCCCAGCAGTTGAAAGATCATGAGAAAAACTATGCAACACATAATCTTGAGTTGGCAGCAGTTGTTTTTGCACTGAAGATGTGGAGACATTACCTCTATGGAGAGAAGTTTGAGGTCCACTCCGATCACCGCAGCTTACAGTACTTGTTTTCTCAGAAGGAGTTGAACATGAGGCTGAGAAGATGGATGGGATATATCAAAGATTACGATTTTCCAATCAAGTATCACCCGGGGAAAGCAAATGTAGTCGCCGATGCTTTGAGTAGGAAGTCAGTAGGCTTGGCAAGTCTTCGGGGTACTTGTGTTTTTCAGCAGTTGGAAGAGTTGGAAGAAGAGCTACAGCCACTAAGGAAGGGTGTCATGTTAGCAAATATGTTAGTGTTAGAACCTTCCTTCATTCAGAAGATCAAGGAGAATCATTTGCAAGACCCAGAGTTGGCAATAATTTCAGAACATATAGCTGAGCGCCCAGATTTTTCGTATTGTGGATGGAGTTTTGTATTATCGTGATCGTTTATGTGTGCCTAGCATAGAGGACTTGAGGAATGACATCATGATAGTGGCTCACAGTACGAAGAATTATATGCATCCGGACAGTACCAAAATATATCAAAACTTGAAAGGGCAGATTTTGGTAGAACAACATGAAGAGAGAAATTGCAGCATTTGTCTCTCGATGTATGACTTCTCAGTTGATTAAGGCAGAACACCAGAAGCCTCCAGGGTTGTTACCACCGTTGGAGATCCCAAAATGGAAGTTTCGGGATTACCGAGGACTAGCAGAGGCAATGATGCTATTTGGGTCATTGTGGACCGTCTCACCAAGTCAGTTCATTTCCTTCTAATGAGGACAGGGAAGAATATGCATATGTTACCTTTAGCAGAGTTGTTTGTCAGTGAGATTGTTAGTCGCCATGGACAGCCAGTTTCCATCACGTCTGACAGAGAGAGCAGATTCGTCTCAAGGTTTTGGAAGACCCTACATGAATCCATGGGTACGAAGCTACAGTTCAGCACTGCTTATCACCCATAGACCGATGGTCAGTTAGAGAGGACAATTTAGACTCTCTTACCGCCCGAACTCTCCGGCGTACACAATGTCTTCCATGTGTCAATGTTGAAAAAGTACGTCCCTGATCGATTGCATGTACTTCGTCATGAACCGTTGGAAATTCGGGAAGATGCAACGTATATGAGAAGCCTATTCAGATCATTGATACTAAGGAACAAGAGTTACGGAGACGGACAATTCAGCGGGTCAAGGTACTTTTGGAAAACCATGGACCGGAAGAAGCAACGTGGGAACTACGGGATCAAGTTCAGAAGAAGTATCCACATCTACTACCGGAGGTGAGTTGTAATTTCATTTGAAGGACCAAATGTCCTAAGGGGTGGATGATGTAAGACCCCGACCCGAGAGACCACGATTAGCATTAATTAAGTTGTATTTTAGTTCTAAGTATATTTAGTGGTTCTTGGTTAAGTTTGAGATTATAATAGCTTTTTAATAGCTTTGGGGAATTTTGAGAGCCTTCTTGATTTGTGGGACCCTTTGGGGTTCCTTTGGCGACTTTGCGTAAGCTTGGGGGATTGTTCGAGATTTCCTTAAATTCGTGTTTTAACTAACTCTATTTGACTCATCTCGTTAATCTCTATAACTTTCATGTTGACTCCGTTCCCGTCCGAGACCTCGAAACCCGACTTTTCTCAAATTGAGGGCAAAACAGTATTTTTACACCAAATCTGGATACTATTTTCAATGTCATCAAAACCCGCGGAACATATACCTTTTGGAAACTAGAATTTCGACAATCAACTTTTCCTTCTTCGTCGAACTCATTCAAGGTCCCGAAAGCCATGTTTTTGGCCCATAAATCTTTGTAAGTTGTGGGCCCTACCTCCATTTGGTATATAAGGAGAGCCCTTTTTCCTCATTCTCCCTCTTGTTCATTCTCATTGTGGAAGAGGTGCTATGCCAACCTCGGGTTTTTCTTGGTTTTCTTCGTCTTCTTCCTTCTTCACCTCAAATCACTCCAACCTTGCACCAAATTGAAAAACAGTCTTCACCATCTTCTTCCTCACCTCAAAAGCTTCTCTTGGAAGCCATTAGTGAGGAAATCCTTCACCATTAGAGCTTTCCTTGAGCTCTCCTTGCCCATTTGAAGATCCTACAAGTAAGTAATTCTCTCAATCTTTTAGATTTGTGTTTGTCTAGCCCTAGAGAGTCTCCATCTCCTCTATTGGAAGCTCTCTCTTCCTCATTGTTGCTTTGGCATTCTAGGGGTACTTAGTAGGTTTGTTTTGGGGATTTTCTTGGTATTCTTGTAGGTTGGCTTTTCGAGTGTGATTGAGAGCTTGTTTAGCCACCTTGAAGACTAAGGCAAGTGGATGAATGGATTTCTTGATTTTGATTATGTTTTGTGCATAAACTTGGTTTTTCCATTAATGGCTTAACTCTTGCTTAATGATATGATTTCTATTGATTTCGAAGTATACTCATTGATGCATCTTCTTATCTTGACAATCTCTTGGAAAGTGTTTGCATAGATTTGTATTAAACCTTGATTTTGCTACATGTGGATTTTTCATAAATGATGGGTCCTTTCTCTCTTGTGGTTGAATGTGGATGGAAATGAGGGATTTGATTTACTTTGTGGATGGTTTGTGATGGTGGATTGAATGGGGTTTAGAAAAGAGGCTTTGAGCCCTCAAATATGTGGAGGAATGGAGGCTAAAAAATGTATGAAAAGGGAAGAAGAAAGAAGAGCCGAACTGCACTTTCGAATCAGGTTCTAGACAGTTCGCTCGAGCGAACCCCAGATAGAGAGCAGTTCGCTCGAGCGACCTTGTGATCGCTCGAGCTAACCCCTCACAGAGAGCTATTTGCTCGAGCGTACCTTCCAGTTCGCTCGAGCCAACTGTCTGTCAGGCCTAAGTCAATGTATGAGGACTTGAAACAATATTCTAAGGCTTGGGGAGGTATTGTTTGGAGCCCCAATGCAATGGAGAAACCTAAGAAGTGTTGTATGGAGCCTGGTCGAGGAAGAAACCCCATCACGGAGATTCGTTGAGGATATTTAGACTTGTCAATGTGCATAGGGACCCAAAATGTTCTTAATTCTCATTGAGTACCAAAGGTATATCGAATCCGTCATGCGGGACCCTATTCACACTGATTTAAATCTTGGACCCTCAACGGTTGGCTCAAAAATTTATAAGAATCCATTTATGCTTTATTTTAACCCGAATTTCACTTGTACACTTCAAACTTCATGTTATATGACTAGTCATGCCCCGGAAATACTGAAATCATATTTTTTTAGCATTTTGCTAACCTGTTTATGCCTGCCCCGATGCAAGTGTATTATTGTGCCTATGAGAACTCTGTCCCATTTGTACATATACTTGTCTTGATTTCTTGCATATGACCTATGAGTCGGCACCACTAAGCTTGGATGACCTTGTCGGTTTGATCCACCGGCTTGGAGATCCCCCTAATGTCTAGCCAACTGCAGCCTGGATCCTGTCCTGTCCCGATACCCAGTTCGATACCGTGGTCCCGTCCTGTTATATATATATAATTATATTCATGTATGATCATTGACTCTCCTCACCTTGTATTACTGAGGTCAACGCCCCAATATGCTCTCATCACTTTAGTGAGAGAGGATTTAGCTTTGTATGGTTACCATCTTGCTAGTTCCCGATTCATTGGTACCTTTACATGTTTTATATTGCAAATGTATTTTCTAATAAATGATGCTTTCTTTTTCATGAAATTCATTGTTTATACAGGTTTCGGTGTTTTACAAGGTATCATTATCATTTCTTTACGTTATTGTCATATCTTTTCACCCACCTGCCAGACCGTCATGTCTGACCCATTCTTTGGTACTCAGGTCCAGACCCCGTTGCCTTTGAGGAGGAGCCAAAGGAGGCGGTAGGTGAACCGCATAGAGTAGTTGAATCACAAGCTGACGATGTCATGTAGGCATTCGGTCAAGCTTTAAGATACGACACTTTTTGGGGATTTGATTAACATCTTTTGGGGGAAATTCTTTTGGATGTACTGACCTTTGTTGGCTTTTATTGTTGGGGAAAATTAAGTAACTAATCTTTTGTATAAACTCTAACTTTATATTTTTGGGAAATGCTAATGATCATTGCTCACTCTGACACTATACTGTTATACTTGTGCAATCAGTCTTGTTTATGGAATGAATTATTATATGCTTGATTTGCTACACGCTTCCACATCCTGAATATGTATGTGATTGTATGTGAGATGACTTGTATGTGAAATCCTCACCGCGGAACCCTGTGGGAAATCACGTGCATGGACGAAATGTCTTTCCTTAATCCGTGTACGTATTAGCCAATTAAGAGATGCACGTGGCACTGCATCATTAGTCGCACTCAGGATCCCGGATCAGGCCCTTGACCATGTTTGGGGTCACGACATACCGCGGTCACCCGAAATTCCCAACTGCTAGTGCAACGGTCAAAAAATTCGAATTGTCGTTGACCTAGCGGTTAGCCGTGGTGTAGGGCGGTTAACCGTTGGGTGACTGCGGTCTATCAGACAGTCAGAAACTCAGATTTTAACTTCTAGATAAAAGTGACCGCGGAACTTCGTTGACCAGGCGGTCAGGGAGCGGTTAACCGCGAGGTGACTGCCGCCTGTACTAAGATAAACTTGTCTAAGAATCACCTTACTGATAAAAGAGACCGCGAGGTAACCGCCTACAGCGTGGTTAGCCAAATTCTGAAGCCTGAAATGAGCATACCATCTGTTCAAACTTGTCTTCTAGGAAACCTATTGAATTTACCTTTTATCTAAGGGTTTTTAGGCCTACTAAAGGTTGGTTTAGGGTCCCATTTACCTGAGTTTGGTTGGCACACTGTGATGATGTTCCTTTGGCGAATTCAGGCCTTCCAAATCTTGACTTTCCTCCTTGGGCTTGGTCTTCTTTGATGAACACATAGAAGCAAGGTCTAGGAGACTCTTTGGCATGGAATTGACAATAAACAAATAGTGCTCGAAAGACTATGGCACTAACACCTTCTTCTTTGATGCCTCCTTTCAATTTTCCTTCATTTCGTTGGAATAGAAACTCATCTCCCACCAAATCTCAGCATCATCTCCTCTAAGGCTAAGACAATCAGGCATGGAAACCATTGAAGAAGAAGAAAAAAAAGTCGAAGAACAAAAAACGTTAGAGGAGGTAGACGATATCATCAACCAAGTTAATGATATCGTCAACTGGATTGATGATATCGCCAACTAGGGTAATTTCGTCAAAAGAACGTACAAACAATTATCTCATCATTTTATGGTTTTTCTTTATAAAACCATTTAATAATGATTTAAGCTTAATTTCTTATGAAAATCACTAAAAACATTGATAGGGGGTGACGTACATCTTTTGGACGAAAAGACCCCTAGTAGTGGCAATATCAACGTTATTTCAAAATCTTTTATTAACCCCCCGCAATTTTCTTCTTTCCCATATTTGAAAACTCAACTCTGAGAGGTACGAGCTCTCTTCCAACAATAAGTTGTTAAACAGTGAAGGCCAGAGGTGAACATTTTAAACTTATGAGGTTTTTAAACAGGCCAGGGGAGAAGGGCATCTGATTTTTTTGGCAGAAAAAATATATTTTGAGAATTTTATAGAACATTGTTTATGAATGAGCAATTGCCACCACAAAGATATGCATGAACAAGTAATTCACATTCAATTTTTTAAGAAAGATATTGGATGTTATAAACCTGGGGATGAAATCAGTTATTTGACACAATTTACTTTCAAAATATAAAGTCATAATATGATATACTAAAAAGGCGCTCAGCTGAGTATGTAGACTTGTAACCAGTTATCCCAAACTTAAGCTTATCAAGTCCCAATCACACAAAATCAATATTTTAACAACAAACTCAAGGAAGCAAGAAGAGTTTAAAAAAGCAATATAAATATAAACTACTAACTGCAATGATTATGAATATAGCTCTAACAATTGAATTGCACAAGAGATAATGTTCAAACTAAATAGCATTCATATTGTTCACACATCTCATAATAGCACGCATGAAATAGAATTGCACAAGAGATAATGTTCAAACTAAATAGCATTCATATTTTTCACACATCTCATAGCACGCATGAAATAAGAGTAATAAAGATATGTACATAGCGATTTTACAGTGTTTCACTCCTCCGACCTACATCCACTCCCTAAAAGCACCTTCTCTGGGTCTCTTGGTTTTCACTACTCTCAGGTTTTCAATAGGCATACCTAAACAAACTGTGCAACATATTTTTTTTGATGCGGCGGCTCAATCACACAGGTCCACTCCAACAATAAATCTTGATATGATGGTTTGATCACAGAAGTATACTCCACCATAATTTTTTTTTTTATAGTGTTCAATCACGAAGTCAATCCACTTTACAGATATTGACAGTAAAATGAAAAAAAAAAAAAAACACTAACGATAATAAATGTTATGAAGATCGCGTTTGATGCTGAGATCCGGAATCCAGACTGGAGCTTTGGCCTCTATAATAGACAATCCTAGGGGAGTAACGGTTCGGTTAACCGTATATTTTGGGAAAACTGTTAACTGAACCGTATTTTACAGTTTTCAATTTTTAAAAACCGTAAATGTAAACGCACCCTAAGAAACCGTTACGAAACCGAACCGCGGTTAAGCAGATTAGACGGTTCGGTTACGGTTAAATATCGCTTAAAATACGTTCTTCTTTTTTTTTGTCAAAATGAAAAATACATGTTCAAAAGTCAAAATCCAATATCCCAGATAACAAATTACATAATTCCAAACTACTAAAGTAGCATTAAAATGTTCACATAGACAGCTAAGACGAAGAAGATGGAAATAATACATGAAGAAAGGTGGAAGGTGAGAAGAATATGGAAATAATACCTGAAGGTGGAACTGTGGAAGATGAGCAGCAGCCGTGGAAGGTGGAACCGTGGGAAGAAGAAGCATCCAGCAGCTGCCAGCTTCCTTTCTTCTTCCTCCATTTTCCCTCTTTCATTTTTTGTTCCAACGATTAGGGCTCAAAAGTTAAAAGGGGTTATTTAAGTTATAAAATTACAAAATATCCCTTTTCTTCTTTTAAATTTCTTTTTTTTTCTTTTAAATTAGGGTGTAACAGTTCAGTTAACTTTGTATTTTGGAAAAATGGTTAACTGAATCGTATTATATGGTTCGGTTCGGTTAATAACCATGAGTCATGACTGAAATTTTCTTAATCTTATTAGACAGTTTTTCAATTTTTTTTACACCCCTAGACAATCCTTGGTGTTGAAGATCTTCCAATATAACTCAACCAAGTAGATTTGGAGTTCTAAATCTAGGGTAATGGAAGATGTTCCAAAGGTTGAATAAACTAGATCTATATTTATTCTACCTAAACTCTCTCTAATAAGCATGAATGCTCAATATGATTTATTGTGAAGGACTTAGAGATGATGGTAGAAGATTTGAAGACTGGAAGATAGGTTTTACTTCTCTGGAAGCATTTTCTCTAAAAATCCTTTTAATGGTCGTGTATAGAGATCTAGATCTAAACATATATTTAGAGACCGGGGCAAAACCTTCAGTCGTCCGAGGTGCCAAAATAGGCAACACAACACAACGATAAGTTTTAACTAAGATCTAGATTTGCTTCGGTTGACCGAGGAACATTTCGGTCCTCCGATACCCTATGAGTCTAAAAAACAGACTATATGGAAAATAGACAAAATGAAAACTTCGGTTCTTCGAAGGGGTCTTTCAGTTGATTGACACAACCAGCTTCGGGGCCCTGAGACCATCAGAGCTCAAAATCGAGCTCGTTGGAGATTATACCAAAGTAAGGTCTCTGTCTCTCGAAGGGGATTTGCAAAAGCCAAACCATCCAATCTCTTCAAAAACACCAAATCAACTAAGCATAGAAATTTGGATGATTCATCACTGATCATGAGAAATTGGCCAAAAAGTCCAGACCGTTGATTCCACAATATGTATTAAATGAGAATAAAAGGAGTCCGTTCTTTCCAATTTTTCTGGTTCATGTGGGCTCCACAATCATGATCAAAACCATTAATTAGTTTGGGAAGGTCAAACATGGCAATGTGACCAAATTTCAGTCATTAATCCTTACTACATCTTGAGATATTTGTAAAAAGGTCCATACACTAGAATATTATGTTTTTATTATGTGGGTCCCCTTTGCATGATCGGAACCGCTCAAAGTCTCTAGATGACCACAGAAAACTTTGAGGTGAATGTTGAAGGCTAGATTTTTCATGGATTATGAGAAATTAAAAAAAAAAAGGTTTATAACCACTGGATCATACATTCTACAAATTGTAGGAATCCTCCCTCCATCCAAATCTGGAACTCTCATGGGGAATCCTACCTGAGGAGGTGTTGGTTCTTTGAAGGTAGAAAGAATCCTCTAAACATACATTGCTATTTACTAAATAGGAGGTGTTTACCAAACGCGCCCTTAATAAAAAGACATTCTCTGGGCCATTAAGACTGGAAAAAATTTAACCAAGTTCACTAAGTGTCTTAGGGCATGTGTGTTAGGATCTAAGCTTATGGTCTTTTGAACTTGATGTGACTGTTGTAAGTGCCTAAAAATTAAGGACTTTAAGTCAGGGACTAGGATCTTTGATTCGGGTGGTTTGGATGAAGACTGCCGTGGCTCCGACTGGACCTGAGGAGGAAGAGAGGGAAAACACGTCAGAGGACCCTGGCTGCAGGCAGCGCAAGGCTCTCCGATGCTTAAGTTAGTTCAGGGAACGAGCAAGGAAGATGGAGAGGAAATCACAGAGTGAGAGTGTGTATTATGGGTTGCGTACCTTTAAGATGGAGGTGAAGATGCTATTTATAGGTGATGGGGTTGACTATTGTGGGCGAGTTTCAAGACTGGGCCGGCCACTTGAGTGGCCGCGTCCACTCAGCCCATAATGCATTAAATGCTGACCCATGCTTCATTAAATGCTAGGCTCGCTGGGTCAGGCGGCGGTTCTGACTTTTGGGCCAGGTCCCATCAGACCTGGCCCGGAGCCATGCCCTGGGGGCGCACGTGTCCTGTGCGCGCCGTTTTGTCAGTAATGATAATCTGCAGGGCATGCCTTGGCATGCGCCGTTTCCCTGTCGCTGGTCCCATCAATCTCTGTCAAGTCCTCGTTGCCGGGTTCGACGCCGAGGTCGGATAGGTCGGACTTCGGGAGCCCTTACCTCGGCGGATGCCGCGATCCTTCAGCCGCGACCACCCTTGGCCTAGGGGAGGCATAATCATTCTGTCTTGAGGCCTGGGCTAGTGCCAATTTCGGCTTAGTGAAAACACCCCCACACAATTGCCCCCCAGTCTTCCGAGCTCTTAAGGGTGTCAACTCTTTGAGGTCGGAAGCTGAATAGGTATCGCCGAGATGCAATATGCCGCGGTGCTCAGATAACTTCATGCCCGGGCTCGGGGGAGCTCAAACGTCTCCTGGCTTTCGGAATTCCACCGCCGTTTCGGTAGCTGGCGTCTTTACTCCTATCCGCTTTCGCTTCCGTACCCGAGGCATTAAATGGCGCACGAGAAACAAGCTGGCGCTTCCACGTGTTTCTCTTTATTTGGTTGGCTCGTCTTTTCATGACGGCGCGCGCAGTGAAAAGGCGAGCCCTTCTTGAAATTCGAAGAGGCGCCATGATTAGGCGCCTATTCTCTGGCTATAAATAGGGGCTCGTCCCCTCTTCTTCTTTTTTTACTCGCATTCTATCTTTCTTCTTGCTTTCTTTTTCCTTGCTTTCTTCTTCCTTTTCGCTCTCTTTTTCCTTTTGCCTCTCTCCCGCCTTCATCTCTGTCGAACGAAAGGGGTTATTGCAGGGATTCTCCGGGCTTTTTTCCGAAAGAGGCGCTGTCAGGAATCCGTTCTCCGTCCTAATTCCTTCCGTAAGTCTCCTTCCTCTTCTTTCTGCTCTGTTCTGTTTCATTCTGTTTTCTAGGTTTCAGCTCTGTCTAGGGCTTCTTCGATCTCTGTCTAGGATTTCTTCTTGCTTCTTAGTACATTCTTTTCGTTCCCTAGCGTCTTTTCTTGAGGGATGGGTATTTACAGCCATTGGATAGAGTCCGAGAGGGGGCTAGCTGACCTTAGGGCTAGGTATGATATACCAGAGGGGGTCCAGGTCATGGCGGCAACAGTCATGTCTTATGCCATTGGGGATTTTTGTGACGGCTGGATGCCGTTCCCCTTGGTTGTCGTGATCGAGGGCGGGTTAGGTTTCCCCTCCGCCCTCTGCTTAGGGACTGTCTCCGAGCATGGCATCTCTGCCCCTGCCAACTGATGCCTAACAGTTTCAAAATTGTAATGGGCACGGACGCGCTCAATACAATTCTGGGCATCAGTCTCGGCGTCCACGATATCGAGGAGGCCTACGATATCTGCAAGTCCGGGAAGGACATGTACTACCTCCGCGTCAAGTCGGGGCGGAGGCCCTTCGTGCAGGCCTTAGAAGATTCCAACAAATATGCCGGGGACGATCGCCTGATGGTCACTGGCAGTTGGGAGTTTGGTGACGACGAGCCTATCTTGGCAAGAAACTTCAGGATCCCTCGTCACTACGGCACCCCTCCAAGTAATCAAAAACCTGAGTACATCCTTTTGCTTCTCATGCTTTTTTATACTTGCCGATCTGATGTCCCTTGTTTGCTCTGCAGGTGTTTGTCAGAGGAGAGCGGCCGCTTTCCGAGAGGGCTGGGAACTGAACAGAGCTTGGATCCGAGCTTTGGAGAGCTACCACGGCCACGGTGACAGGTCTGCGTGGAAACTGCTAGGGTACGAGCCCAGGTACCGCGGCTACAAGGAGAGGAAGTTGATTGCTCATCGCAGGCAAGCCGCGGCGGAGGTAGAGGGAGAGACCAGAGCGGACGAGGACCGGACCACGGCGGACCCAGGGGACCGTTCTGCGACCAACTCTGAGGCGTCCACTTCGGGGTCCGAAGATAACGCCGAGACGATCGGAAGGATCGTCCTGTCCGATTCGGAGTCTGAGGAAGAAATGGACCGGACCCGCCCGAAGCCCGTCCTGCGAAACCTCAAGGCCGTCCCGATGACTGGCAAAGGTCGGGGCGCGCCTTCTTCCTCTCGCGCTCCCGCGCCGACGAGTGTGCCCTCGTCATCTTCCGCGCACCCGCCTTCCCGGACGCCGACGCCGCTTGCCGCGACCGGGAGCGGGACACCCGGGCCTTCCACCACTTTGGCCACGCAGGTGGACGACCAAGCCCGTAAGAGGGCCCGGGTAGAGAGCTCGGCGGGGGAATCGTCCGGGCCTGTCATGGCAACGCGGGCTCACCCCGCTCCTTGGAAGCCGAGCTTCATAATCCAGCCCGGGAGGCCGCTGTCAGTGGAGGATCGCCTCTCGGGGGGACCGTCCGTGGTCGCCTGCTTGGGGAGCGCCTGTGCCCTGCCGCGGGACATGGAGAACCACGATAAAATGGATGACATCTCCCTGCTGGCCGCGCAGATGAAGGCTAACCTGAGTGTAAGTCTGATTTTTCTTTCAATATTTACTATTTGGTTATGGCTTTCGCTCACTGGTGGATTTCCTTCTCTGCAGAGCGTCCAGATGGCCCAGATTTCGGTGTCCCGCATTCAGAAGTGCCACGCCGAGCTGAAGAGGATCCAGGCTGTCTGTGAACAGCACAAGAAGGACCTGGAAGAGGCGAAGGCGAAGGTGTCTGAGTACGAGGACACGCACCGATCCCTCTTTGCCGAGCACGACAAGTTAAAGTCGGTGTTCGACCTGACAAAGAGGAGGGAGGCCGAGCTGGAGCGGACGATCGCGAGGCTGGAGAGCCAAAAGGAGGAGTTAGAGCTCACACTCCAAGACGAAGTCAAGCTCGCCTTCCAGGACGGTGTCAACGCGGCGGGCGACGAGTATGCCACGCAGGTGAACGATATCCGGATCTCGGCTTGGGAGATGGGGTGGAGGGCTGCTCTGGATAAGATGGGCGTCTCCCACGACCATCCCGCCTATGCGAGGCCGGATGAATATCCGTGCTCCGGTGCCGCGAAGGAGGTGGAGACTGGACCAGCCGTCCAGCCGGGTCCGGAACCCCATCTCGCAGTACCTGAAGCGCCCGCCGCAACTGAGGCCCCTGTCGCGGCGTCTACATCGGATGCTCCGCCTGCCGCGTGAAGTCGGCCTACTGTTATCCCCTTTCTTGTTGCTTTTGATGTATCTTTTCTTTAGGCGCATCGCGTCTTTTATGTAAAAAGAAACCTTTTGAATGAAAAAATCTTTGTTCATGTCTGTTTGTGTGACTTTGTGCTTGCGTTTGATCTGAATGTTTGCAAGTGTTTCTTTTCGGCTATATGGCCGAGACCATACTTCGTGGATTATTAATTAGCCGCGCCTAATGCGATGTAAGTTTTAGCCGAGCGACTGAGTGTTATAGCGAGCGAGTAATACCATTTCTCTTTAAGTATACGAGCTCGGTGAGTGTCTTGGATCATCGCGCAATGATCACCAGGGGCCGTGCTGGCCATCTGGCACGAGGGCCGAGACGCGCACGAAATGGAGAAGTCCCCCTGGCTCGTCACCAGGGGCCGCGCTCGTCGTCTGGCACGAGGGCCGAGACGCGCACGAGATGGAGAAGTCCCCCTGGCTCGTCACCAGGGGCCGCGCTCGTCGTCTGGCACGAGGGCCGAGACGCGCACGAGATGGAGAAGTCCCTGCCGAACTGGGAGATTGCGTCGTAGCCGCGGTCCTCCCCCTTGGAGCAAATTCGATTTAGAACAGAACACAAAGAGAGACTCTCTTGAGAGGAAACGACCTTTATTGATTTGCATAAACTGAATACATTTAAAAGTAAAATTTCTTGAGGTGTGACGCGTTCCATGGCCGCGGCAGCAGTTTCCCATTCATATCCTCAAGCTTATATGCGGACCGCCCCGCGGTCGAGACTACCTTGAACGGACCGCGCCAGTTTGGGGCCAACTTGCCATGATTCAGGTCCTTGTCTGCGTGCAGTGCCTTCTTCAGGACCAGCTCTCCAATGGAAAACTTCCTTTCCCGCACTTTCTGATTGTAATCTCTCGCTAGCCGTTGCTGATAGGCCGCTAGACGGATGGAAGCGGCTTCTCTGCGTTCTTCGGCCAGGTCCAGTCCCAGGGTGAGGTTTTTATCGTTCTGGGCCTGGTCAAAGAGCTCGGATCTGAGCGTTGGAAGGCCGATTTCGAGAGGGATTACGGCTTCCATTCCGTATGCCAAGGAAAAAGGAGTTTCCGAGGTGGAGCGTCGCGGGGTGGTTCTGTAGGCCCATAACACACTGGGTAGCTCTTCTACCCACCTTCCTTTGGCCCCATCGAGTCTCTTCTTGAGCCCATCCAAGACCACTTTGTTGGAGATCTCAGCTTGACCATTGCTCTGGGGATATGCCGGAGTCGAATAGTAGTTCCTGATGCCGAGTTCCTTGCAAAAGTTTTTGAAGAGGCTGGAGTCGAATTGGGTCCCGTTGTCCGAGACCAAGACTCGAGGGATGCCGAACCTTGTGACGATGTTCTTCCATACGAAGTTCTTGGAGTCCCGCTCTGTGATGGAAGATAATGCTTCTGCCTCGATCCACTTGGTGAAATAGTCGGTGGCCACTATCAGCCATCTTTTATTCCCCGGAGCTCGGTGGAGGGGTCCCACAATGTCCAGCCCCCACTGAGCAAAAGGCCATGGACTGGAGAGCGGGCTCAGATCCTGTGCAGGTTGATGGAGGTTGTGGGAGAACTTCTGGCATTTTTCACACTTCATAGCGTACATCTGTGCGTCCTTTTGCATGTATGGCCACCAGTATCCCTGGCTTATAGCCCGGTATGCTAGTGACCTTCCACCGATGTGACTTCCGCAGATGCCTTCATGTATCTCGTAAAGGAAGTCTCCAACTCGGCTTGGGTGGACGCACTGGAGGTAAGGGCCCGTGAAGGATTTTCTGTATAGCTTTCCTTCTGGAGAGAGCCAGAACCGGGCTGCCCGGAGCCTGATCTTGTGAGCTTGCGCTCTGTCTTCGGGGAGCTGGTCGTCTTTGAGGTACGCGATGATGGGATCCATCCAACTGGGCCCGAGGTCGGCACACATGATTTGCCGTGGTGGGCTGAGCTCTATACTCGGCGATGTTAGTGAACCCACGTCTATAGTCCTCTTTTTTCCAGCTTCGACGGCGGAGGCCAAGTTGGCGAGCGCGTCGGCGTGTGAGTTTGAGTCTCTGCCAATTTGTTTGACTTCTACTTCCGGGAATTGGGAGAGGAGTTTCTTGGCGAGGGTTAAATAGGCCGCCATTCTGTCGTCGCGAGCCTGATAGTCTCCAGTGAGCTGGCTCGTCACCAACTGCGAGTCACTGTAGATCACCAGCTGTTGAGCTCCGAGAATCTTGGCGCTATTCAGCCCTGCCAGCAATGCTTCATACTCCGCCTCGTTATTTGATGCTCGGAAGTCAAGGGTCAGGGCTTGCTCGATGACTAGCCCTTCTGGAGACTGGAGGACTACGCCGACGCCGGCCCTTCTAGAGGTGGAAGACCCGTCAACGAAGACCTTCCAAGCCGAATCTCGGGGGGTGTACCGAGATTGCTCGTAATCAGTCTCCGAGACCAGGCCATCCTGCCCCTTGCCCCCCAGTTCGGGGTCGAGTGGGCGCGGCGCCGAACTCGGAGAAGTGAACTCGACGATGAAATCTGCCAAGACCTGCGCTTTGATCGCTGTTCGGGGCTGGTACTGGATGTCGTATTGCCCTAGCTCCACGGCCCATCTCGAAACTCGCCCAGAGAAGTCGGCCTTCCGGAAGACGGACTTGAGTTGGTGCTCCGTAACCACCACTATCGTGTGGGCCTGGAAATAGTGCGAGAGCTTCCGGGAGGTACTGACGAGGGCCAGTGCGAGTTTCTCCATTGGCAGGTACCTGGTTTCTGCGTCGAGGAGGGTTTTGCTTGTATAGTAGATGGGCTTTTGCTGCCCTTCATCTTCTCTGATCAGGACTGAGCTCACCGCATGGTTGGAGACTGCCAAGTATAAGTACAATGTTTCGCCTTTCTTCGGGGTTGATAGTAGTGGAGGCGAGGCCAAGTAAGCCTTGAGTCCCTGGAGGGCCGAATCGCATTCTGGGGTCCACTCGAATCTCAGGTTCTTCTTTAGCAATTGAAAGAAAGGGCGGCACTTGTCAGAAGACTTGCTGATGAAGCGGTTGAGGGCGGCGGCCATGCCGGTGAGCCTTTGGACCTGCTTCGTTGTTGCCGGGCTCTGAATTCCTAGGATCGCGGAGATCTGGTCCGGGTTCGCTTCGATACCTCGTCGCGTGACGAGGCTCCCTAAAAATTGCCGGACCCGACTCCGAAGGCGCATTTGGAGGCGTTCAGCTTTAGCCCGAACTTCCGGAGAACATCAAAAACTTGGCCGAGATCCGCCAGATGGTCGCGAGATTGAGTGGATTTGACGACCATGTCGTCGATGTATACCTCGACTGTCTTGCCGAGGTGCTCCTGGAACATTTTGGTGACCAATCTCTGATAGGTTGCCCCCGCATTTTTGAGTCCGAACGGCATCACTTTATGGCAGTAGGTTCCCCTAGGGGTGATGAATGCCGTTTTTTCCTGATCTGGTCCGTACATGGGTATCTGATGATAACCGCGGTAGGCGTCGAGAAAGCTCATCCTTTCGTGACCGGCGGTGGCGTCAATCATCTGGTCGATCTTCGGGAGAGGGAAGCAATCTTTGGGACAAGCTCTGTTGAGATCAGTGAAGTCGACGCAGACCCTCCATTTCCCGGTCTTCTTCTTTACTACCACGGTATTTGCCAGCCACTTCGGGTACTGGACCTCTCTGATGGCGCTCGCCTCTAGCAGTTTTTCCACCTCTTCGACCACGGCTGCAGACTGGTCGATTCCGGACCTTCTTGCCTTCTGAACCACTGGCTTGACTTGAGGGTCTACATTTAGCCTGTGGCTCATAACATCGGGGTTCACGCCTGGCATCTCCTGCGGTGTCCAGGCGAAGACGTCTCTGCTTTGCAACAGGAAACTGAGCAGCTCGGACCGCTCCTGCTCGGCGAGCTGACTCCCAAGAAGGAAGTGCCTCTCAGGATCACTGGGGTCGATCCTGACCTCGGTGAGATCCTCGATACTCTTTTCTCCTGGATCGCGGCCGACCCTGTCTAGCTCAGCTTCTAGCTCTGCCATGTGCACTTGCTTCGGCTCTTCCTCGCCGGACACCACGGCCATCATACAACGCTTGGCCATTTGCTGGTCCCCGTCGATCGTGACTATCTCAACTCCGCCATCCCTTTCCAAAGGGAATTTGAGCTTTTGATGGTAGGAAGAGGGGACGGCCTCTATCTGGTGTAGCCAGCTCCTCCCTACGATGGCATTGTAGGGAGAAGGCGTGTCTACCACGAGGAAGTCAGCCACCACTGATGCGCCCCCTACTTGGACTTTGAGGGAGACTCTCCCTTTGGGGTATACGGGCTTTGCGCTGAACCCTATTAGGGGGGTCCGCGCCTCCTGGAGGTCTTCTTCTGTGAGCCCCATCTTAGTAAAGCAGTCGAAGTAGAGGATCTCGGACGAGCTGCCGGGGTCGACGAGGATCCTCTGCACCTTGCAACTCCCCAACTTCAGGGTCATAATTAGTGGGTCATTGTGAGGGAGTTGAACCCCTTTCAGGTCCTCGTCTGAGAACCAGATCTTCGGCCTTTCTTTGCGAGCTTTTTTAGGAGATGGCCCGAGTTCGGCCGACATGACCTGTTTCCCATGGGAGGCCCTCCTGGCCTCAGCGCGCGCCTGACCGCTGTTCTGCTTGGTAGGGGCCAGGTGGACGACGCTTATGATCCTTTCCGACCCGTCGCTGTCGTGGTTCTCCTCAGTTCGGCGTCGAGGTCGGTCGTTGCCCCCACTGCCTGCTTTCTTGTAGTATTCCTTCAGGTGCCCGTCCTTGACGAGCCTTTCGAGATGATTCTCGAGGGAGTGACAGCCCTCAGTGTCATGCCCGTTCTGCTTGTGGTAAGCGCAGAACTTCGTCTGATCCCTCGTGGAAGGATCGCCCTTCATAGGGAATGGCCATTTAAAGTATGGCTTTCCCTGGATCTTTTCCAGTATCTGGTGAATCGGCTCTTTGAAAACCGTATTGACCCTCCCGCGCGAAGAGTAGGACGGTCTATGTCTCTTGCTTCCTCCTGGAGCGCGGGTCGGGGTCGACGACTGGCCACCCGAGTGGTGGTCTCGGCTTGTTTCTTCTCTGTGGAAGGGTCTCTTCTCCTTCCTGGAGGTTCGATCTTCCCGATGCGATCGATCCTCCTGCCGCGGCCGATCCTCCTGCCGAGATCTGTCATCACTCCGAGGCCGGCTCTTGGAAACGCCAAAGCTCTCATTGGCCAGCGCCTCGTCCTCCTCTTGCTCGATGTACTTGTTTACCCTTGCCATGAGGGCTGTTACAGAGAGAACAGGGTTTCGGACGAGCTCCTTTCGAAGCTCGCACCCTGGCAGGAGGGCGTGCTGGAAGGACTTGATCGCGACATCTTCGGAGGAGTTGTCGATTTGACTGTAAACCGTCCAGAATCTTTTGGCAAACTGAGTGACGCTTTCACTCCACCTCATTCTGAGGGCCATGATATCGCTGTCGGTCTTGGGAATGACTCTGTGCGCCTGGAATTTCCCAAGAAAGGAGTCCCGCAACTGAGCCCAGCTCGTGATCGATCCTTCGGGGAGCGCACAGAACCATTTGAGGGGCAGGTCCCCCAGGCTGGAGGAGAAGACTCTGCAATTGAGGTGCCCGACGTCGCCCCAGACGGATAGTTTCTGGGTGAAATGCCGGAGATGTGCTGCTGGGTCCGAGGTCCCGTCATAGAGGACGAACCTCGGGACGCTAAACTTCTTGGGAAGGGGGTACTCGATTATCTCCCTGGAGAAGGGTGATGAGTCGAGGCCAGCGAAGTCGGGGATGTCTGGCTGGTTTTGGGCGAGCCCTGCCTCCTTCAGGGTGTTCTGGATGGCCTGCCTGACCAGGCGGTCGATCAGAGCCTGCTGATCTGCCGCCTCTGATCTCGGCACTGACCCCCTGTCTTCGTGGTTATGGCAAGAACTCCCGACGTGACTCCGCTCGCGACTTTTATCGTTCAGATGCTCCCTTAAGTCTTTGCCGGTGACGAGATCCTTCCTGCCTACGGGATCACCGCCCCCGGGGACTACTTCTTTCTCTCGGAGTTGCTGCCTAAGCTGGCGGATGAGATCGTCTTTCTCCTGGAGGGCGAGATTCCGAGCCCTGATTGCTGCTTGAGCGGGGTCGGCTCTGTTGCCGTCGCGGTCCGAGTGGCGCCCGGACCGATGTGATCCTGCCGCCGCCGGGGCCTTGCCCTTCGAGAAACGCTCCTGAAGGGGAGCGTTTAGCCGCGGTGGGCCCCCCAGCTCTAGCGGGGACGACGCGGATTCGGTGTGGTAGCTTTCTACCTCTGCGGCCTCCCCCGATGCGTAGGGCAATGGCCCAGGGAGGACCAGTGGCCCAGCGGGGAGGGACTTTGGGTGCTCTGCGCCTCTCTTGTTTCTCGGAGCCATGGCGATTGGAAAGGGTTTTTTGGGAAAGGTTTTGAGGTATGAGTTAGTACTTTCCCACAGACGGCGCCAATTGTAAGTGCCTAAAAATTAAGGACTTTAAGTCAGGGACTAGGATCTTTGATTCGGGTGGTTTGGATGAAGACTGCCGTGGCTCCGACTGGACCTGAGGAGGAAGAGAGGAAAAACACGTCAGAGGACCCTGGCTGCAGGCAGCGCAAGGCTCTCCGATGCTTAAGTTAGTTCAGGGAACGAGCAAGGAAGATGGAGAGGAAATCACAGAGTGAGAGTGTGTATTATGGGTTGCGTACCTTTAAGATGGAGGTGAAGATGCTATTTATAGGTGATGGGGTTGACTATTGTGGGCGAGTTTCAAGACTGGGCCGGCCACTTGAGTGGCCGCGTCCACTCAGCCCATAATGCATTAAATGCTGACCCATGCTTCATTAAATGCTAGGCTCGCTGGGTCAGGCGGCGGTTCTGACTTTTGGGCCATGTCCCATCAGGCCTGGCCCGGAGCCATGCCCTGGGGGCGCACGTGTCCTGTGCGCGCCGTTTTATCAGTAATGATAATCTGCAGGGCATGCCTTGGCATGCGCCGTTGCCCTGTCGCTGGTCCCATCAATCTCTGTCAAGTCCTCGTTGCCGGGTTCGACGCCGAGGTCGGATAGGTCGGACTTCGGGAGCCCTTACCTCGGCGGATGCCGCGATCCTTCAGCCGCGACCACCCTTGGCCTAGGGGAGGCATAATCATTCTGTCTTGAGGCCTGGGCTAGTGCCAATTTCGGCTTAGTGAAAACACCCCCACACAACTGTCGTGGCTTCCTAGATGCAATGTCGCATACTTGTCACAAAACTGACATGACTACATGAACTAGTCACGAAATTGATAAAGGTGACGAATTTTTTATAGGACACTAACATATACGGGTGGTGATATTGCCAGTAACACCTTTAGTTAATGTCTACTTAGACCAAAATATAGTAAGGAAATGCCTTTCAATTATTCAAATTAATAAAGATTTTTGGGTTATAAGTACCTAGAACCAAGTTAGTCAGTTCCACCTTTCGTAAAACTTGGAGGTTCTAATACATACCTATTAGTTGCGCTATCGCCGCCGATGTTCTATGTTTTTGCAAGTGTTTTTTTTTATTATTCCCCTTTCATTGTTTTTTTACTTAATATAGCTGTATAAATCAAATTCTTGCATTCATCACCAGCACAATACATCCATTTTCGCTACATTAAACCGTTCATACAATTACAAATACAAATACATTCAACCATTCTCACCTGCACAAATATATCCAACCATTTACACAATTACAAATACATTAAACCATTCAAAGCACACTACACACTATTCAGCCATTCTTTGGTGTTTTGCAGCTTCTTGGAAGACAACTCACACCACTCATACCTAGATTTTGAATGCGAACGGTGGTGATCGCCTGGTTCAGAAAATTTGTACGGCACCATTCGCCTACTGTTTTTATGTTTCCCTTTACTTCTCCATTTAATCGTTACTTCAAGGCGATTTTTTTGCACTCAAACAAACGGCCCCCCAAGATATACTTTGGCTCAAGGAATTGGAAATAATAATGACTAAATCATTACAATCTTTTTGCACTCAAACACCGTTCAAGTGAAAATTTGGCTCAACCCAACCCTTTCCTTCCAAAAAAGGTCGGATACGTAATGGATCGATCCGATTTAGATATGCTTGAAAACCAAAGTACCAAGAACTCTAATAACTACTCAAAACTGAACTTGGAAGACTTTATTTTCCGAAGTTTCACCAATACGCTGCAGACCATCAATATCCAAAGCAATCCAAACCACATCACCCACAGGTGGAACGTGCAAGATGCAAGATATAGTATTTATTAATTTTTTTAAAAAAAGTTTCACATATAAACAAAATTCCCTCAAGTGAAATATTCTTAGAATCAGTCCAAAAACACCTAATACTTTTCTAAAGCCTCAGAGAGGCATGAGACTGACAAATGTTGTTGCAACACCTGATATACTTCCTACCAGGAATAATTCACCACATAAACTTCAACTGCGAAGAGAATGCTGGAGAAGGATATTTTCTCTAGATACAGCAATTGCCACCAGCAGAAGGGGAGAAAAATGGCAGACAATAATCAACGGCTAGATAATGAACTCAGATGAGTACGCCTTTCCATTAAACCTCGACAGAAAATCTTTTACCAGGAACCATCTGGCTCTTTGCCTCTTTATCTCTCTCTTCACTTCCTCTTCTCTGTCCCAATAGAGAGAAGCTCAAAACTCCGAAGAGGGTCATCACGGGAGCTTCTTGCAGCTGCAGTTCGAGGTATGTAGGATTTATCGTAGCCAGGTTGGGTCTTTTGTGCAGTCGATGGACGGCCACTTCCTGAAAGCCGGGTAGTACGACTAAGCACCTCGCTGGGCTCGACAGAGGAGCTTGGCCGGCTGCTTGAGACGACAGCCCTCTTTGACACACTACCATTTCGCGAGGAACCATGGCCTCGGTTGGATTCAGATCCCTGCAAAGATATAGAGGAAGCAATATCGATAAGCAGTTCTAACTTCAATTGGTAATCACATGATGCATTTAGCAGAGCCAACAACATACCTCCTCTAATGCAAAGAGCACAATTAGTGAACAGGAAAAGTTTGGGGAAAAGCATAGAATAATGGAAAAGAAACAGACTAGTGGTGATAGCTTTTTGACACTAGGACAAACGCTACCATTATGCTAGACCATCCATTTGCTCTAGTTCCCATTCCATGACTTGTGGAGGAATTTACACTGTCGGGCTGATTCTAACCATTACCACATTACATAAACATCTAATTTCCAAGCTGAGTGAAATGGGTATCATGGCCTTACTCTCTAGGGTTTATGAAATGTAAGGCACATGAACAATGAAGGGCCAGGGAACATCCAAATTCCCCGGATGTCAAGGGACTATTTTTCATTAAGGGTGGAGAGCTACATCCACTAGAAGAAATGAGGGAAACTTGATGCTCATATTGAATCTCCATATTTGATCAATACCACTTTCCTATGTAAGTATAGAAAAATGACCAATGCCTTTTTGTAAATATAAGCAAATAAATTAAGCATTGATGAATTAAATGAGGCAAACTAGCAAATGGATAGTCCTGATTGATGATGTGAGCATTAAATGCAACAGCCAAGCATTTCCTGTTATAAATAATATTTGGTTCTAGTATCAGAAAACACCGGCATTCACACACAAGCAAACAGATTTTTTTTCTCTTATAAATAAAACGACGAAAAAATAAAAATAGAAGGCTTCTGAATCATCAAAATGTCCACATGATCAAAAAGTGAACATTCCATCTAAACTGGCTATTAATTGACTCCAAAGTGCTATGAATAGAGTGAATCAAGTCCACAAAGACTATCCCTGTATGAAACAAGAACCAATTTCCTTCAACAGTGCTACCCAACATATGTTTCAGACATCAAGGAAAAGCACTGCTTATTGTTAGTTCTTAGATTTCGACAAGATAAACATGGAGAACTTTCTCCTATGAGCAGACTTCATGTACGGTCCAGCTTTGATCTACAGCTCCTTTCCCACTCTTATCCTCCCATGATCTGGCACCATGCCCAGTTTTGACTCAGCTGTTGAATTATTCTCAGAAATCTATGATTAAAAGACAAAAAACTAATAAGGCTGCTAAATCAAGGGCTAGTATAATCTGATAGGGGTGACTTTTTGCATGACCTATATTTCCATCTATCTTTCCTCCACAAATAGTAAAGCATCTAAGTGGCCCCATGAGCTGGACCACATAAGCACAGTATGCGGTTTTGCTTGTAGGTGAAGATTTTCCACTAAACATGAGTTCATATCACTATTTAATTATATACGTTTCTCAATTCCACAATATTATCAACAAACTCAAACTAGGATGCTCCGTCTTCTATAAAATTGCCATTCTAACATATGTTCCAGGTTTTGTTTTAAAATTTGATATAGTATTGCAAATCGTTCAAGGGACTGAATTGAAACATACTGAAAGTTGTAGGGAGTTTCTTTTCCTGGTAAAAACTAAAAAAATATTAAAATAGAAAAAGTAGTTATTCATAACTCATTTGCTTTCCATCGATAGCAAGTATCAATATAGTGACAAATAAGAACACCATCATCATCATCCTCAAAGACTTGTCTCAACTATGTTGGGGTCAGCTACATAAATTCTGCATAAGTTCAACAGTTTTTACTGCCAGTGCCGAGCCCGGATAAAGGAGGGTTGCTTTAGGTAGGTTGATAGCAAGCATAAAATTCCTTCACAACGCAAACATGAATTCTGACATAAAAAATAAGACCAATACTTATTACTATATGATAAATGGTATATGAGTGACTAGTTAAATATGTTTAATATATCAATATTATTAGGAAAATAAAAAATCCAAATCATCAACATACATGTTTAGCACATTTATTTAAATTAAAGTGTTCATGAAAAAAACATAAAAAAAGGGAAATGTAGGACAAAACCATAAATTATCTTATTATCTTCAAAACCTCCTCAAAATCCCACAAATTCTTTAAGAGGTTTTGTTAATCAATAACAACTTAAAAATGAAAACATTAAAAGTAAGAAAATTATTAACATGAGATGTTTGGCAACCCAAAGGAATCGCCTGAACCGTTTTGATAATGTCAGATCATAAAATTCAAATGTAAATGAGATTCATTTCATATGTATGAATCTTTTTCTTTAGAATCTGATATGAATCATAGGGTTCAGGATACGAATCCAAGAGTTTCAAAAATAATGGTTCCAAGCCCAATTGGACACCAAGGAAGAGCACAATCAGATCCTTGCATGTTCTGTTCCGATCTGAGGATCGGAATACAAGATGTTTGCATTCACATATTAAAAAAATATATAGATGTTATCAGTTTAAATAGCTTATAGTCTACTTAACTTTAATTATATACCATTTGATATTACCACTCGTATATCCAATTATATTAATGCACTATACATGAAACGGAATTAGATCCACTTTTTTTTCTTTTCTGTTTTTCTTTTGTTTTTTTTTTTTTAAGTTGATGCCAGATCTAGATCAAGAACCAAATCTATAAAGACCGATCCGGGTTCAATCGCCATGGTTCTTACCCCAGATACAGCTGGATTGCATCCCTCCTAATTGTCAAGTTCATTTCTAAAACTATTTTGAATTTGTTCCAATCTGAAATGTTTCGGGTGACTTAGGAATTTTGGTGAAACACTTCGGAGATCTATTTCAGAAAATATAATTTTTTTTAATATTGTATAAATGAATGTAAATATAAAAACTTTGGTAAAATCGTAAAATAACATATAAATTATACTAATTTAATTTATTCTATTAAAAAAAAAAGGTATAGAAAATGAATAATTTTTTAGTCCTTAGAATTTTCAGTCTCGGAGTTAAGTGAGACTATTAAAGGGTGCAACTGTACAATTAAAAAAAAAGTTAAAAGAAATAAGGCTCGAACTCACAAGAATTTTAAACGTTCATAGTGGGCCCACTTAATAAAAATCTAAACAGCTTAAAATAAATGCCCCCATGTATGAACACGCTGGCCAAATTTCATTCTAATGGGAGACGAGCCCACTCTCATATTGATCAGACATACTTATGATCCGTACATGATCAATTTGATAATATTATCATCTCTTATTAGAGTGAAAACTGGCCAGGGCCCATAAATGAAGGGGGCATTTACTGAGGGGTTTAGATTCTCAATTTGTGGGCCACATTGTGGAGCCCAGGTATCACAAAGCTATATTGGAAAAGGAAAATTAAAAAAAAAAAAAAGAACCCTAAAAAGGGCATTCACCCTTTTTCATTTGTGCAATAGAAAACAATGGTAAGAAAAAAGGACCAACAGGGAGAAAGAAAGAAGTACATGGAAGAGGAAGAGGAAGAGGAAGAGGAAAGAGGAAGAAAAGGAAGAAGGAAAAGAAGCAAGTTGAAGAAGGAAATTGAGTGGACAAAGAGAGGATAAAAAAAATATGAAGAAGAAGGGTGAGATGACTTGTCACCGACAGGCACCGACGCACGATTAGGAATGATGGTCGACGACACAATCAGGTGCGAGCAACAACCGCACTTCCACTGCTTCTTCATCTTCACCCGAGACTGAGATGAGGTTTGGGTATAATAGATAAAATTAAGGGCCAAAATCCAGGATTTCAAACCATTTCGGACAAATCTGGACTGAAACCTTATAGGAGGGTGGTTTAGCGGTGCCAAACCAAAAATGTTCGGCTAGCTCGGCCGAGGGGTACCAAAATTGACATGACTTTTACTATAGGTCTTACATTTTAGCAATAATTATATAGTTTTAATGTATTTTTATTCAATTAGCTACAGTTTTCTATTTTAGTTCATTCATTAAAAAAAACTTATATAATAATAGAATTATATCAACTTTTCCGAACTCGTATTCATGCCAAAGAATAAAGACTACATACGTGGGTTCAGTGTTCAAAGATCCTAATATTAAATTTGCCATCTTTACTATTAAGTTGATAGCATGACTTAAATTCACAAGTTAAATATAAGCTAACATTATAATTTAGCATAGGACATGAAATGAATTGTATACAAGCTTATGAATGGATGCCATAAACTAAAAGGGTTGGTAATAAAGAAAATATAGGTAATCAGACCTGTTGGGCACCTTGCCAGTCCCAACCTGTGAACTGACCTATAAAAGCTAAAGTTACTGACTAAGGATAAACTGAAGGCAACGATGAAATATTAACCCAACTGTGTATGAACCTCAGTCACATTCATTATTGCAGTGCGTACAAAAGTGAACAGCTTAATGCTCTAAGGAAATGGAAAGGACAGCAAAAAAATAATTTAGAATGGGTCTGAACTGTTAAGATGGCCCTCGACCCATGAAGGGGCCCAAGGCCCATCAGTCCAACAAGCTTACACATATCACGTTGATTTGATTTGGATTTGATTGAGTCGTTGATTGATTATGCTGTAAATATTAAATTGATTGCTTTCCTAACTTAGTTAAGTGATTAGCTAATTTTACTTTGTTAATTGCCTTGATTAAGGCTTGTAATCCCTATATATACATGTAATGGTTCTCCAAGAGAGCACACAAAAAGATTAATACAATCTCAGTCATTATTATTCAAGTTTCAAGTTCTTACGAGAGTTTGTCATGGTATCAGAGCTCATATTCAAGAACACCTAGTTTCCTCTCCTCCAAAACCTCAAGGCAGTAGAATAGAGAGTTTATATCTCTTCCTCGTGCAGAATAACAGATCCAGGCATCTGTTCAAGATTTCCAGCGTCATTCACACTCTGCGACAGTGTGGATCACAGTGGTGGCCCACCCCTGATCATCAGTTCATCTTCCAAAAACCATACAGTCATGGTCGCCTGGTACTCCTAGGATTATTGACAATTTTTTCAGGATTTTTTAGCATCTCCAGGTTGGTCGTTTACTCATTCTCAAGTGTTTTTTTTGAAATTTACATTGTTTTCATCAAAACCGTCCAGTATCTTGGATTTACAGCAGAATCTCTTCAAACCTGTTTCAATAGAAGCCAAAATAGAAGGCTTTCCCAGATCAATCTTCTGATCTAAGGCCTGATCCATCTGTGGGGCCCACGTAGTGGATCTACAACAATTTTTTGGGTCGGCCTGATCCATCTGTGGGGCCCACGTAGTGGATCTACAACAATTTTTTGGGTCGTCTGGGGTGTTTTATTTGCAATTTTTTGCTCACTGTCATCTGGGGAAATTATCTGTGTTTGGGTTAAAAACAGAACATTGTTTGTCTTCCTGTTAGATCAATTGTTGGTTCAATCTTGATTTTAGATGGACAAATCAGAGGTTACCTTGATTAAATTTACTGGAAAAAATTATCCTGCATGGTCTTTTCAATTTCAAATCTACTTGGAAGCCAAGGAATTGTGGGGATTTGTTTCTGGCACCGATCCTAAACCTACTGAGGATGAGAAAAAGATTTCTTCTTGGCATACCAAAGATGCCAAAATCAAAACCTGGATTCTAGGATCTGTCGAGCCTCATCTGATAATGAACCTCAAACCCTACCCCACTTCTAAAGACATGTGGGAGTATTTGCAGCAAGTGTACCATCAAGATAACTCTGCTCGTCAATTTCACCTTGAATGTGCGATTGCTGAATATGCACAAGGAACCTTGTCGATTCAAGACTACTATTCGGGATTCCGGACCCTATGGTCAGAATACGATAGTATTAAGTATGCTGGTGTGGCTGCCAACGTTTTGATTGTCATTCGTGATCTTCAGGCCGCTAGTCAGCGGGATCAATTTTTGATGAAATTACGGAATGAATATGAAAGTGTCCGCTCTGCCCTGATGAATCGGACACCTCTACCTTCCTTGGCTGTCTGCCTGAATGAACTCTTACGCGAGGAACAGCGCATGGCAACCTCAGCCCATATAGCTCACCAAAAGGCTGAGACCTATTCCGTCGCGTTTTCAGCCACTAAGACTTCTCAGCCTCCGCCTCGAGACTTGAGCAAAACACAATGCTACAGCTGCCAGAAATTTGGGCATCTTGCATCTCAATGCAAACAGAAAGTCTGCAGTTACTGTAAACAGTCGGGACATATCATCTCTGAATGTCGCCGCCGTCCACCACGTCCGTCGACACAGTATCAGACTTCCCAGCCTCCGGCTCGGCAGTATCAGACTCCACAGTCTCCGACTCCGCATGCTTATGTGGCTTCCTCAGTTATGCCTGTTCCTACATCAGCACCTCCACAGCCTGGGCCTTCATCATCTCTTACTCCTGAATTGGTTCAACAAATGATTATCAATGCACTCTCTGCCTTTGGTCTTTCAGGTAAGTCCCCTTCATCTTCTACTTGGTTCCTTGATTCCGGGGCGTCTAATCATATGACGTATTCCCACACACCTCTCTCCAATATGACTAGTTACAATGGCCATCTTCAAATCCAAACTGCTGACGGCGGACATGTTCCTATTACTGCTATCGGAGATATCCCTGGTCCCATCCCATTGAGGAATGTTTACCTTTGTCCTAATTTAACTTCCAACCTATTGCCCGTCGGGCAACTTGTTGAAAATAATTGTAACATCTCTTTTTCTTCTTCTGGTTGTGTTGTGCAGGACCAGATGTCCGGGAAGGAGATCGCGAGGGGACCTAAGTGTGGACGCTTATTTCCGCTGGATTTTTCTATGTTTTCTAGGAATCAATTCGATAATAATGTGTTTTGTTTTTCTCTTAGAGATAATTGCCAGTTGTGGCATAATAGACTCGGACATCCTAATTCCAAGGTTTTGTCCATTATGTTAAATTCTGGTTTATTAAATAAATCTGTTGGTTTATCTTCTTGTATGCCTTTTGATTGTGCTACTTGTAAAATGGGAAAGAGCAAAACTCTTACTTTTCCTCATTCCACTTCACACACCTCTCAGTGTTTTGATTTAGTTCATAGTGATGTATGGGGAATTGCTCCAGCTCTTTCCCACGCTCACTACAAATATTTTGTGACTTTTATTGATGATTTCAGTCGGTTCACATGGGTCTACTTTCTACATTCAAAATCTGATGTTTTTAATGTTTTTAAGATTTTTTTAGCTTATGTTGAGAATCAATTTTCCACGTGCATTAAAATCTTGCGATCTGATTCAGGCGGAGAATATGTATCCTCAGATTTTCAACAGTTTTTGCAAAACAAAGGTATTATTTCTCAAAAATCTTGTCCTTATACTCCCCAGCAGAATGGAATCGCTGAAAGGAAAAATAGACATCTCCTTGATGTTACTCGTTCCCTTCTTCTTGAATCATCGGTTCCTACCCGTTTTTGGGTTGAGGCACTGGCTACGGCAGCTCATCTTATTAATCGTATGCCATCAACCTCCATTGAGAATCAAAGCCCATATTATCGATTGTACAAGACCTCTCCATCCTATGATGATCTTCATGTTTTTGGCTCCATTTGTTTCGTGCACTTGCCTCCTTCTGAGAGGACAAAACTAACGGCACAATCGGCTCAGTGTGTGTTTTTAGGTTATGCACCCTTCCAGAAGGGGTTTCTTTGTTATGATCCTCACATTCGTCGTTTACGTACCTCTAGGAATGTCGTCTTTTTTGAACAACAATATTTTTTTCAAAAACACATTGATCCTCCTAACTCCTCTTTGGTGTCTTTACCTGGTTTTTCTGACAACAACTCAGTTGTTCGTTTCAATCCTAATTTTGTGTATCACAGACGGAACAGAGAAGCACCTCCTAGGGATCCCCCTCCTGATCTTCCTCCGGCATCCAGTCCACCTCAGGCACTTGGTCTATCTGGCCCTCCTTCATTGCGTCGCTCCACTCGCATTTCGGTCCCACCCGACCGTTATGGGTTCTCCCATACTTCCTTAATGGCCACTTTGTCTTCTTCCTCCATTTCCCAATCCTATTCTCAGGCTGTGCAAGATACATGTTGGAACAAGGCTATGCAAGATGAATTGGCTGCTTTAGAGAAAAATCATACGTGGGATATTATCCCCTCTCCTGTGGGTGTCAAACCTATTGGCTGCAAGTGGATCTTTTCTCTCAAGTTAAAATCAGATGGCACTCTAGATCGGTATAAGGCGCGCCTTGTTGCTCTCGGAAATCGGCAGGAATATGGCATTGATTATGATGAAACATTTGCTCCCGTCGCCAAGATGACCACCGTACGCATCATCCTTGCTGTTGCTGCCTCTCAGTCCTGGCCTCTATCAAATGGATGTCAAAAATGTGTTTCTTCATGGTGATCTCAAAGAAGACGTTTATATGCGTCTGCCTCCGGGGTCTTCTTCTGGGAAGGGTATGGTTGCTAAACTCCGTCGCTCCCTCTATGGTCTGAAGCAAGCTCCCCGTGCATGGTTTGAGAAATTTCAGGATGCCCTTCTGCACTTGGATTTTCATCCCAGCCAGTATGATCCTTCCATGTTCTTACATCATGATCCGTCCGGCATTACTGTACTTCTGCTCTATGTTGATGACATTGTCATTACTGGTCCTAATGCTCAAATGATTCAAGCACTTCAAGCTTCTCTTCATCAGACATTTCAAATGAAGGATCTAGGCCCCTTACACTATTTCCTTGGCCTTGAAGTTCATCAATCGCCTAAAGGTATAGTTCTCAATCAGCACAAATATACGGTTGATCTTATTGAATTAGCTGGGCTTACTTCTTCCGCTCCAGTCGATACGCCGATCGAACTGAATGTTAAACTCAGTAAAGAGGAGGGTGATCTTCTTCCGGATCCTACCGCATATCGCCAGTTAGTGGGTAGCTTGATCTACCTCACGATCACGCGTCCTGATATCTCATTTGCGGTCAATCTCATGAGTCAGTTCATGACTACTCCTCGGCATCTTCATCTGGCTGCTGTTCGTCGCATCATTCGGTACCTTATTTGCACACCAACTCGTGGGTTGTTTTTTCCATCAGACAATCCTCTTTCTCTCAAAGCTTATTCAGATGTTGATTGGGCTGGTTGTCCGGATACTCGCAGATCCACCACAGGCTGGTGCATGTTCTTGGGTGATAGTCTCATTTCCTGGAAATGCAAGAAACATGAAAAAGTTTCCAAATCCTCTACTGAGGCTGAGTACTGAGCTATGTCCGCTGCCTGCTCAGAAATACTTTGGCTCCGTGATTTGCTCTCTGACATTGGATTTCCTGCAGAAGGAGCTACCCCCCTCTATGCAGATAATACAAGTGCCATTCGGATTACTGCGAATCCTATTTTTCATGAACGTACTAAACACATCGAGGTTGATTGTCACTTCATACGGGATGAGTTTAAACGTGATGTCATCAGCCTTCCGCATGTCTCCACTGAGTTTCAAATTGCTGATATTCTTACTAAAGGTCTTCCCCGACCTCGCCATCAATTCTTGGTTAGCAAATTGCTGCTCGTTGATTCTCCCGCATCAATTTGAGGGGGGGTGTTAAGATGGCCCTCGACCCATGAAGGGGCCCAAGGCCCATCAGTCCAACAAGCTTACACATATCACGTTGATTTGATTTGGATTTGATTGAGTCGTTGATTGATTATGCTGTAAATATTAAATTGATTGCTTTCCTAACTTAGTTAAGTGATTAGCTAATTTTACTTTGTTAATTGCCTTGATTAAGGCTTGTAATCCCTATATATACATGTAATGGTTCTCCAAGAGAGCACACAAAAAGATTAATACAATCTCAGTCATTATTATTCAAGTTTCAAGTTCTTACGAGAGTTTGTCATGAACTACACTGGTTCCATGTCACAGGCCGATATTCCAGAAGACGATGATCACTGTACTTGGCTTTGTGCGTCAGGCATAAACCCAATCATCCGCTGTTATAACTCTAATGGAGTCTAGTGTTATCAATCTACCTTATTCCACATTGTTAATAAATGGAGTTTACCAAGATTTCTTGCACAGTACCTTCTGTGCTGTGTTGACCTTGCCACAATACCAAATTTTTTGAATGGCTTCAGCAATACCATATTCATATAAGTTACTCTTTTATTAATTATATATTACAAGTAAGTCTTCCAGTATTACCTAAAATAAAATGAAATAATATCTGGAAACACTTTGATAGTCGATACTCAAAGATTAGGATCACATCTACCAAAAAGAAAAAAAGTTACTGAAACTTAATACCCCTTCCTTGGAGAAAGCAGCTACATCCTCTAAAGTCTTCTGTTTGGAGTGATCAGCATGCAAACCGGAAGTTGAACTGTTTCTTCTAGTAAAAGCTTCAACTGCACCAGAGAACCTATCACGAATCTCTTGTCCCACTAAACAAAACATATAAATCAGTTCACCAAGAAGAATGTATTAAAAACAACAGATAAATAACATAACCTGCAGATTTTGTAAAAAGAACAAACCTGAGGTTCTTTCTGCCCTTTCTGCAGATGGGCCAGCAGTTGCTCCTGTTCTTCCAGTGGATTGCTGAAAGATGACAAAAGAAACAGAATAAAATAGCATACAAAACATAAAAGAACTCCAGCCGAAATTATCCAAAATATAACTTGGAAGAGCCAATCTGATGTGGATGCAAAGGACCTGATGCAGATGAAAAGAAAGTTTGCAATGAAGACTCAAACCTGGGAAGCAGGGCCCATTCATCCAGGCAATTTTATTTATCTATATTACATCTTAATAGGTTCTGTCTCTTAATTTCTAATAAGTGCCATATTGTATGTTCTCAACAATGTCTGGATCTATTGAATGGGTTATTCTATTACCTTCCCAATAGGCGCAATTTTTTTGTGATCCTGATGGGTTCTTATTTTAATTTTCATCACATCTGAATAGCACCATAATTCTGTCAAGATCTGACAAAATTATAGCCCACTTCTGATGGGATTTAGTCAGTGACAATCTCAAGGGTATTTTAGTCTCTTTTTTTTATTGAAATTGAAGGGTCGAGATTAGAACGTCATTATGTTGATTTACTCGTTGAAATTAGCACTAGGGTTTTTTTTTCTTTACTTTTTCAAATAAATACAATGTATGGCCACTTGACGAAGCTGATTTTTATTGTTCTTATTGTTAAGTAGTTACTTGTGCAGTTTCCTATCACCAATTGGTTTTGGGATTACTGGCTAGCAACTTTGACATGGTATCAGAGCCTGAGGTCTCGAGTTCGAAACCACGCAGGGCAGAAATGCCCTATGCCGCGTTGTGTGTTTGTGCGGGCGCAAAATGCGCAGGGCAAAAAGGCCCCATGCCGCGTTATAGTCTTGTGCGGGCGTGTGCTTCAGATCCGGGCGGTGTCCCGCCCGAGGAGGGGTGTTAAGTAGTTGTTTGTGCAGTTTCCTATCGCCAATTGGTTTTGGGATTACTGGCTAGCAACTTTGACACTTATTATCTAAATAATCTTGTTTATTACTTAATGAACTAGTTATGTATATTAGACTAATACTAGATTATTTTTGCTGGACTTTTGACCCCTAAAAAGAACCAATTTGTAATTTGAGAGAAGGCTAGGGGTTATTTGGAAATATTAGAATTTCGTTTTCTTCGCTTCGTTGGTTCAGGGGCATTATTTCGAGCATCTTTTGCTCTTGGAACCTGCTGATTTGGTGGACCATTCAATCAGAAATGATGCATTTTCATAGAAGTGGACTTATTTGCAATTTTTTTAAATTTTCCACCAATTTATGAATCGAGAGAATTCTCAAATTCTCTTCTTCATTCTCGTTTCCTCTTCAATATTTCAGCTGAAATTCAGCTCCTCCAGTTCCAGTATCCTCTTCCTTTTTCTCTTTTTCTTTATAGTTTCAGAGATTACGTTAATCTTCTTCACAAGTTCATTTTTGTCATCTTCCCTCTCTATTGTAGGACTTGGCTTGAGTTGGAGTGAGCTTGGGTTGTATAACTTTGAGTGTAGTCAGTAGAACTCAGTTTAAGGCAAGTAACTCATATGGTAACATTTCATGTATGATAATTCCACTGAATATCAGATCAATCATGCTAGAGACAAGTTTTCAAGTTAAAATTTCAATTTATGGTCTTTATCATGTATAATGGATTTTCATGGATTAAACAGTGTTTTTGTAGTGATCAAAGATAGCTAGAACAGTTATGTTTCTGTAGGAGCAAGTATGTTCTGAGATATATGAGTTTTGAGCTTAAAAAACAGAGTTTCATAAATCGAGTGGCAGGTTCTGAAGCTCCATGGCTAACCGTGAGACTCTTCACGATTAACCGTGAAACCTCACATGGTCAACCGTGAGGCCTACCATGGATACACTATGGTTATAAAGTCAGAATTGAGTTTTTAGCTAATTTTGTTCTACGGCGAACCATGGGATAACCGTGAGGCTAACCGATATTCAAAATAAAATAGAAAAATTCAGGAAAAACTCAGACTTGTATGTTCAAGGCTAACCGTGGAGTTAGCCGTGGCATCCTGTTTTACCCCATTAATTTCCAGACCTAGTTTTCTAGCTTGGAAAGATACCCTATGACACCCTCAATGATTCCGATATTCTAGGAGATCATAGTAGGTGATGTCTAAAGCAGACATTGATCTACAGGTTGCCTTTAAGTTAAAGTTAAAGTTAACATCGTTTAAACAACAATGTGTTATTTGAGGGTCCTGTTATCAAATTAAATTCAGTAACGCCAACCCTAAAAGATACACATTATTGTTTAATGGTGTTCTTGGGTAATCCAGATTCCAGACTTTATAATGGACCTATTAGCTATTTAGTGGTCATGCAATATCATGTTACAAAAAATCCTATGATCAACTCCTGTACTCTTATGTCTTGTTTATATGAATTTTGTACCCTGTTTACGTTTTATGATCTGTTAAGATTAATTGATTATGCAATATGATTATGTTATGATATGTTACGATGTGTTATGATAGGTTAAATCTATTTTCAGGAAATAAGTCCATTTTTCATAGAAATGTGTTTCCTAATTTGGAACCACTTAGCTTCAGTCCTATAACCGGACGCGGTGAAAGTTGGACTATACTTGTTACACTGACTGCAGCTTAGTCCCCTATGGGAGTAATTATACTCCAGGTAGCCCTGTTAAGTAAAGTTGGTCACACTATGATATCAGATGGTACCCATGCTTATTATGTTCATGCTCTCATACAGTTACAACTGTTTGAGAGAATATAGCTGATGTGGATATGCCATATGGATTGTTAGGATTCCTGTTAGCTTTGTTATCATGACTCACATGTTCATACATTTCATGCATTTTTATTTAAGTATCTGTTTATTTTATGATTTTCAATTCTTAATTATAATATTATATCATGTTTATGTTTACTATACCAGTTTACTTGCTTAGTTTCTAATGTAAAATTTGGCGGTCGAAGAGACTGCATCGGGACTGAGTGAGTAGACTCCTGATGATGTTTCTTAGTCATCTGGCTGCGAGAGTTCGGCACAGGGAGTGTTTCATAGTGGATGTATTTGGAAAAGTTTATGGTGGAGGTATAAGACACTTTTCTTTATGTTGTAAACTCAAAAGACTATTGGGTTGTAAATATTTTGAGACTACATGTGCTCTGTTTATTTTTCATATTATTATCGTTCATTTATCCTTCAGCAGGAAAATTTTGGAATATACAGGTTAATCTCACCTGTGATATTGATGCAGGCCAGGCCAATGGACCCCGTTTGAAAGTTTACTCCAGAAGGCCCAATGCCCACAAAGCCCAGCCATGACAGATTCTTGATTTTCACAGCAGTTTCTAGTTTTAGACTTTCTAGATGATTTTTCCACATTTAGCAGATTTCTTTAATTGCTTTGATTAGGTAGTTTCTAATTTCCAAGATTCTTAGAATTAAGAAGTTTCTTAGTAGTAGAGATTGATTACTAAAATTATGTTGAGACTCTATTATATATAGGATGAAATCCCTTCCCTTGGGATATACAGAAATTAATGAAAATTGAGTTCTCTCAAACAAGTGTTCCTCTCTTGTCTGTGGTGTGAGACCAAGACATCCTACCCTAAGCCTTCTGGCTTGGAGAATAGCCCGTTGGTTAATCTCTTTCTCTCCTGCGCTGCTTCAATTGGTATTGAGCAGAGATCTTTCTCCGATCGCCGATCCAATCGCCGACCCGAGGTAATCTGTTCACTTCTCAATCCCTTATCACCTTCACCGTCCAATATCATCATCATCCCCACCACCCATCGTCACAAAACCATACCCTCCATTCCCAGATCCACCGTCACCATCACTGACTCATTACATCCATTCACATCCCTCTCCCATAAACCCTACCTACCCCACCACCCCACGACAGCCACTCCCGAATCAATCACAGCCCTAAAACAATTTTTCCCAAAATCCTAAAAGCCCCAAATCATCACCAAACCAAACCCAACCCCTGCTGCTCCCTACCCAACCTCCATCGAACCATACCAAACCCTAAAAGCCCAAATCATTCCCAATCCCGACCGCTAAAAGCCCCAAATCACTCGCAATCCACAAATCCCAAATTCCTAGACCCCAGCCAGCCACATCCCCAACTCACACGACCCATTACAGCAACCCCACTTCCTCTCGTTTCCATTACCCATACTCAGAGAAGAAACAATCCCCCCCCCCAAAAAAAAAAAAACACAGAAGAGAGAAGAAAGAGCGAGAGAATAGAGAACGATACTAAGGACAGAGGCCATACCTTGCACCAACGAGCTCTGGTAGCACGAGCATCACCGACGGCTCTTCTCCACTTCGGATCCATCCAAGTCGCCTGCACCTCCATCCCAATTCTCCCTTCAGCACTCCAAGAAACGAAAAGGGCATCCTTTTCTCCTTTCTGCGCGCCAGTCCCGAGGCAACATCAGGTAAGTGGGACACAGCCCACAGGCCCCCTTCCCCTTTCCGGCCTTAGTTCGGGTCAAGCCCGGCCCGCCAGCAGCAGCAAAAAAAAAAAAAAAAAAGCAAGTCAGCATGTCTACCCCAATCCCAACTACTCCGGGTAAATTCACAGACCGCCAGCGTGATAGCTACATCATGGAATTAATGGATAGGGTTGAAGAACATCTTCGAAGCACTCCTCCTAGCAACCAGAACAATGACAACCCTGGACCTTCTACCAACAAAGACGGCAGTAAATCACAAAAGGGAAACAACCGTCTGCCAGATGTGGAAAATTCTGTCAATGGTGAACCGCAGGAAACTTGTCGGCAATTTATGGAGCGCATTATGGATGAAACTGGTTATGATGACCATCGTGGCCGTCGAGATGATATCACCAAGAAGGTACGTGTTGATGTTCCTGATTTCTTTGGCCGCATGGATGTAAAAGTCTTCACCGACTGGATTACAGCCCTTGAAGAAAATTTTGAATAGTACAACATGGATGAAGACAAACGCGTTTCCTTTGTCAAGATGAAGATGAAGGGTGCAGCGCGTGTTTGGTGGCGGAGTATTGATGACAGGAATACCAATTATGGGCGACGCCCTATCAACACATGGGAGGAGATGAAACAGAAACTTGAGGATAAATATCTACCGGTTGACTATATTGATTCCCTTTATGATCAACTAGTTGACTGTAGACAAGGGGCCTCCACTGTAGATGATTTTACAGAAAAGTTTCATGATCTCATGGTGCGATGCAAAGCGTCTGAAACTGATCGACACGCTATCACCCGATACAAGAAAGGACTGCGTCAAGAGATCCAAAGGGAGTTGACTACTCACACCTTTTACAGCATTGAAGAAGTTCATCGCTTAGCACCCCGCATCGAAGATCAGTTGCGATATCCATATTCAAGGCGTTTTGGTGAACCTCTCCAAAGGAGGAACTCCGATACGACTTATCAGCGGGTTGCTCCAGCACAAAACTCAACCCGACAACCTCCTCCACAAAATTCCAACAGGCATGCACCTCCTCAGAATCAAGTAAGACCTGCAAATTTTGCAAACAAAGGAAAAAATGTTGTAAATTCTTCACGACCAAAGCAGGACATCGAGTGCTTTCGATGCAAAGGCAAAGGACACTATACTTCTGAATGCCCAGGTTCGAAGAATCTTCACTATGAACATAATGAAGAAGATCCCTATGACTCAAAGCCCGTTGATGAAGAAATTGAAGTTGAAACACCATATGAAGAGCAGGCACCTCCGCCCGAACAAGACAATCACTACTTCTATCAAGCTGAAACAGAAGGACGAACATTATTCATTCGTCGTCTCTTCATTACAACCGAAGAGGAAGCTGAAGATTGGAGGCGAACCACCATATTTCGCTCTATGGCAAAATGTCGTGACAGATTGTGCAATCTCGTCATAGATGGAGGAAGCGAGATAAATGTGATCTCCCAAAAAGTAATTGACAAGATGAAGCTTCCAACAAAAAAACACCCGAAGCCTTACAAGGTCTCTTGGCTGAATCATTCCGCAATTCCAGTAACCAAGCGGTGCCATGTAACATTTCGAATTGGTGGTTATGAAGATTCTATTTGGTGTGATATTATCCCCATAAATGTTACTCATATTCTGTTGGGAAGACCTTGGCTTTTTTATAACAAAGTCCAAAGTCATGGAGAAGCAAACACCCATACTTTTAAGTATAAAGGTCGCAAGGTTACTCTTCTTCCATTTAAGCCTCCTATTGCCCCGACAAAGCAATCACCATCAATTCCGGCAAAACAAACTGCATCACAGTCAAGTTCTCGCATCCTTTCAATGCGGAAATTTGAAGAAGAAAGTAAAGAGCAAGGAGTTGTTTATGCCCTTATCCCACAAGAATTCAAAGAGGCAGAAAATAAACAAGCAGTTTTTACACCACCAGAAATCAAGTCCTTGTTGCATGATTTTAAAGACTTGATTCCAGCAAATCTTCCAAAAGAGCTACCGCCTATGAGGAACATCCAGCATGCTATTGACCTGGTTCTTGGGTCATCACTTCCAAATTTACCTGCTTATCGCATGAGCCCGACAGAACACACAGAGTTAAGAAAGCAAGTTGAAGAGCTCCTCCAGAAGGGTTATATTCACGAAAGCATGAGTCCTTGTGCGGTACCAGCCCTCTTGACACCCAAGAAAGATGGTTCTTGGAGAATGTGTGTCGACAGCCGAGCAATCAACAAAATTACTATTAAGTATCGATTTCCGATACCTCGGCTGGATGACATGCTTGATATGATGACCGGATCTTCCGTCTTCTCCAAAATTGATCTTAGAAGCGGATATCATCAAATCTCAAATCCATGCTCGCACAGGAGATGAATGGAAAACAACTTTCAAGACTAAAGATGGATTATACGAATGGCTAGTCATGTCGTTTGGCTTATCCAATGCTCCCAGCACTTTCATGAGTTATGACACAGCTTCTACGGCCTTTCCTCGGTAAATTCGTCATTGTGTATTTTGACGACATCTTGATCTTCAGCAAGTCCAAGGATGCACATCTTGATCACCTCAGGTATGTGATGCGTGCACTTCGCAAAGAGAAGTTTTACATTAATTTGAAGAAGTGTACTTTCTTAAGCTCCGAAGTTATATTCTTGGGATTTGTTGTATCGGCCCAAGGAGTAGAAGCTGATCCAAAGAAGATTAATGCAATCATCGATTGGCCTCTTCCCAAAACTATCAATGAAGTACGGAGTTTCCATGAGTTGGCCACCTTTTACAGGAGATTTATTCGTAATTTCAGCACCATTATGACTCCTATAACTGATTGCGTGAAGAAAGGTGACTTCAATTGGACTAAGGCAGCCACTCGTGCTTTTGAACAAATCAAGCAGAAAATGACAGAGGCACCAGTTTTGAAACTTCCAGATTTTGACAAGGTCTTCGAAGTCAGTTGTGATGCTTCGCAAGTTGGTGTTGGCGGAGTCTTAAGTCAAGATGGTCACCCAGTTGCCTTTTTTAGCGAGAAATTGAATGACTCTCGCAAAAAGTATTCGCTGTATGACTTGGAATACTATGCAGTTGTACAAACTCTTCGTCATTAGCGTCATTATTTGATCGGGAAAGAAATTGTGTTGTACTCCGATCATGAAACTTTCAGCATCTGAACTCACAGAAGAAGATGAGCCCCAACCGTGTCAAATGGAGCGCATATCTGCAGGAATTCACATTTGTATTGCGTCATAAGTCAGGAATGGAAAACAAGGTCGCAGATGCCTTAAGTCGTCGTTCTCACTTGCTCACGACAATTCCCGTCACAGTTCCAGGCTTTGATGAGATTCGCAGAGAATATCCTGATGATCATGACTTTGGTCGCATCTACAAAGCTCTTCTTAATGGTGAGTTTTCTGACCATCCTAAATTTTCTATCCATGATGGTTATTTGTTTCGTGGAAATCAGTTGTGTTTGCCAGCTACTTCTATCTGCGAGTTTGTCCTTCGAGAGTTGCATGGAGGTGGATGCAATGGACATCTAAGGCGAGATAAGACTTTGGCACTTGTGGAAGACCGCTTCTTTTGGCCTCGCCTGAAGACAGATGTTGCCCAAATTTGTGAATTATGCAGGGTATGCCAGCTTGCAAAGGGACAAAAGAAGAATATGGGATTGTATCAACCCCTTCCTATTCCACATGCACCTTGGCAAGATCTAAGCATGGATTTTGTCTTGGGCTTACCAAAGACTGTAAGAAGGGTAGATTCTATTGTTATTGTGGTGGACAGGTTTTCTAAAATGGCCCACTTTATTCCTTGTACGACCACAACAGATGCAAGAAAAGTTGCCACCCTTTTCTTTAAAGAGATTGTTCGTCTTCATGGCCTCCCCAAGACTATAGTGTCGGACAGAGATACTAAGTTCATGAGCTTCTTCTGGAGTGATGAAGACAAAGCTCCAGTACTCTAGTGCCTACCATCCTCAGACAGATGGCCAGACTGAGGTCGTCAATCGCAGCTTGGGTAATCTTCTTCGATGTCTCGTCGGAGACCACATTGCTTCATGGGATCTTATTTTACCCATAGCGGAGTTTGCCTATAATAACTCCATCAACAGATCAACTGGAAGATCACCATTTGAAGTTGTCACAAGCATCCAGCCGCGTCTTCCGATTGATCCGAGTCCTTTACCGGCTGAAGCCATGCCTAGCCAAGAAGCTGAACAATTTGCCCAGCACATGAAGGATGTTCATGTTGAGATCCGTCAACAGATTGCCAAATGTAATGAGACTTATAAATAGCAAGCGGACACTCGAAGGCGCCATGTTGAATTTATTGAATGAGACATGGTCATGGTGTGAATTAAGTCAGAACGGTTCCCCACAGGCTCTTACAAGAAACTCTATCCCAAAAGTGCAAGTCCGTTCAAGATTATGAAGAAAATCAGCTCAAATGCCTACGTGCTCAATCTTCCGCCAGACATGAATATCAGTTCTACATTCAATGTCGAAGATCTCACAATTTATCATGGGCATTATCAAGATGAATCGTTTGAAGAACAAGATATCCGGCTTCCCATAGTTCCAGCTCCTCGAGAAGAAATTGAAGATGTCTATGATGACCAGCTAGTGTCAACAAAGACTGGCGAATATCACAAGTTTTTAGTCAAGTGGAAAGGAAAACCGTTTTCTGAAGCTACATGGATCACCACCACAGATTTTCAGCGACTCAATCCGGATTTATACGAGAGGTACCAAGCTGATAACTCACCGGAGTCGAGTTTCTCCAAGCCGGGGAGAGCTGATGCAGGCCAGGCCAATGGGTCCCGTTTGAAAGTTTACTCCAGAAGGCCCAAAGCCCACAAAGCCCAGCCTGACAGAATCTTGATTTTCACGGTAGTTTCTAGTTTTAGACTTTCTAGATGATTTTTCCACAGTTAGCAGATTTCTTTAATTGCTTTCATTAGGCAGTTTCTAATTTCCAAGATTCTTAGAATTAAGAAGTTTCTTAGTAGTAGAGATTGATTACTAAAATTATGTTAAGACTCTATTATATATAGGATGTAATCCCTTCCCTTGGGATATCAGAAATTAATGAAAATTGAGTTCTCTCAAACGAGTGTTCCTCTCGTCTGTGGTGTGAGACCAAGACATCCTACCCTAAGCCTTCTGGCTTGGAGAATAGCCCGTTGACTAATCTCCTTCTCCCCTACGCTGCTTCAGATATCCTGTGGGTATAGTGCGGGGATTAAATTTTCCATTTAAGTCAAATTGACTTTGAATCCCTACACTAGTTACATCATGGAATTGGAACCATTAAGGAAATCCAGTTTTGGGACGTGACATTTGGTGTTTTGGAATTTTGGAAATTTGAGAAAAAAACATCAATAAAGCCCTTCCTTTGAGAAAGCCTTTGGTTCTCTTTCTTTGTGAAAGATCTATTTTTGCATGTTTTTATGAAACGGGGAGCAGCCTCTCCTCCATTTGAGTCCGTACAAGCATTGGTGTGAGATCTATTAAGCACTTCTGTAGGTGCAGAAAAATAATGACCCACAATAATCTGGGTGCCTTACAGGACTTATCCAAATGCAATGCTTAAGCTTAACCGGCTGCCTGAAACCTGAAAGGCAAAGAGCGAACGGTCAGAGGACCCTGGCCTGGACGGCGCAAGGTTCTCCGATGCCTAAGTCAGTAGATGAACAAAGGATGGGGAGAAAAGAGGCAGAGTAATGGCTCTGGTTTTTTGTGTGCATACCTGTAATGAAGAGTGTTGATCTTCTTATAGAGGAAGATGCCTACCTTGCATGGGGGAGGCTAATGATGACGCCTTGACATGTCTAGGGCGGCATCATGTCGTCCCGCCATTCATTAAATGAGGGTCCGATCAGCCCACAAAGCAATAAATGTCAGTCGGGTCAGCCCACAATGCATTTAATGCGGGTCGTGTTGGGCCAGATCGTGCTGGGCGCCTTTGGCGGCAAGGGTACCATCGGATCCTTCTTCGGGCCTTGCCTCGATCTGCCCTTATCCGTTGGATGCTGCCCTGTCAGCGATTTGGTAAAGATTATGGACGGCTGGATGTCACATCTGTCCCCTTGGCTCGCGCCTCTGCCCTTTCACGTGTATGACGACGCGGGGGGCGAAGGGCGCGAGTGAAGAGTCTTCCTGCTCTGGCCTCCGTCCCGACGTCTTCAGCCGAGATGGAGTCTCTAACCGAGGTGGACGCCCGGGCAGCCGAGCTCGGCACTAGCGACCTGGTCCTATTCGGATTCGGCCGAGGCCTCCGTCCCGGCAGCCGTGGTGAGCCTGAGGATTCATGATCAGCACGTGGGGGGCACGTGAGGCTTCTGAGAATGCTTAGTCCCATTGGGCAATTGCGATTAACGTAACCCCCGGAGTTATGGAAATCTCCCCACACAATCACCCCCTAGCTTCCGGCCTCGCGAGGCTCGCCAGCGGAGGGAGGTCGGGAGCTACATGATGGGGAGGTTTCTTGGGATCGTCCCATTTTAGGCGGCCGAGGCAATAAATGATATCCATTAATTAATGTCGAAGATGTATCGACAGTTCCGCGTGGCATCCTTCGATTGGTTGCCCTGTCGCCTCGGTGTCGATCACGTCGTTCTGTCAGGGACGTTTTCAATATTTGAAATGATTAGCGTGGAGTCCCAGGAGGCGCTACTTAGCGTGGGCGGCTAGGGTTTCTGACGATGAGTTTACTCTGTGCTATATAGAGTCCTGTCCTCTTCTTTATTTGTCATTCTGAATCGAGGAAGAGCTATTTGTCATTCTGAATCGAGGAAGAACTATTTGTCATTCTGAATCGAGGAAGAACAGACTGCCGCGAGGGGAACTCATCTGGGTAGAGGTGCGCCGCTGGGGTCGAGTCTCTTTTGCCACTCAGTGTCTTCGTTCTGTTCCCGTAAGTCTCCTTTCTGTGGGTTTCTCTGTTTTTGAGTTGGGATGGGAATCTATAGCCACTGGTTAGAGAGCGAGGCAGCGATTAAGGGTTTTAGGTCGGCTTTCGGGATCCCTGCCAATGTCCAGGTCAAGGGCGCTGACCCTGACGGCATTAACCTTCGTGATTTCTCGGGGGGTTGGATGCCTTTTCCTTTAGTGGCAGTGACGGAAGGCGGGGTCCGATTTCCCCTTCACCCACTCCTCAGGAGGTGTCTCAGTCAATGGCGCCTCTGTCCATGCCAACTACTACCCAACGCCTTCAAGATTGTGATGGGCACGGCCAAATTAAACGAGGTTTTGGGGACTAACCTCGGCGTTTTCGATATCGAGGACGTATATGACATATGCAAGTCCGGGGATGCTTATTATCTCCGGGCTAAGCCAGGCCGAGATGGTTTCGTCCGATACTTAGAGAACTCGAGCAAATACGCCGGAGACAATCTTCTGTATGTCTCGGGCGACTGGGAATTTGGGGTAGCCGACACCGATAGAGGCTACCAAGTCCCTCACCATTTCGGGTGAACTAATGTGAATATTCATAATGAGGTGTTAGTAGGAGCAGCCATCCCTTCGGTGGAGTTCCCCCCCCCCCCCCCCCCCCCCCCCCACTTTTTTTTTTTTTTTTTATCATACTGACGCCCTTGATCGCTGCAGCATTGAAGGAGAGGAAGCAGGCCGCTCGATACATCTGGAAGAGGAACGAGGCCTGGCTTCGCCTGGTAAAGCGGTATGGCAGTCACGATGGCAAGGCAGCCTGGTCGTTGTTAGGGTACCAACCGAGGTACCGTGGGTACTTACGAGGCACCGTAGAGCCGACCCCGGGCGAGGGCGCTGGTCCTGTGGAGAGGCGAGAACAGGCAGACCCTAAAGCGCAAGCAGCAGAGGGGCCCTCGCACGCGTCGTCCGTCGTCAGGGCTGCATCCGGTGCCTTCGCTTCCACGTCGGGGACAGGTCCTCTCCGGGCTTCGGGGGCGGAACCGAGACAGATCGCCCGACCTCCCTCGCCGAGCTCCGAAATGAGGCGCAGCAGATGCTTGTCCTTCGAGATCTCGAGGCGTTGGCGCTCGGAACCGAGGGTGCCCGGGCCCGCCATGAGCCCGCGAGCCCGATTCTCCCAGAGCCTCCCTCCCCGGGCGCTCGGATAGCTTCCCCTGCGACTGTGGTTGAGGTTCCTGCGCCCCACAGCCCTGCCAGCCCAGAGGTTCGTCCGCCCCCGGGTGAGGTCGTGCACGAGGAGACTCGGCCGCTGAAAATGCCGAGAACCGACGCGGGTCCCAGTTCGACCGCGGTCTCGCTGCCCCCAAGTCCGCCATTGTGGGAGCCGAGCTTTGTGCTGGGACCGGGGAGGTCAATGACGACGGAGGATCGCGTCCTTCACAGAATCGATCCCCTGGTCCTTGAAGCCCTCGGGGGAGCTTGCGCCCTCCCTCGAGACATGGAGCAGCTGGACAGGTACAGCGACCAGAAGCTGATCCTGTCGATGCTGCAGTCCAACCTCACGGTAAGTTCTCTTGCATCTTTTCATAATACTCGGCCGTTTTCGACCCGGAGCTTTCTAATTTTTATCACGGGTGCCCTGTTTCTTCAATAGGCGGTGCAGAAGACAATGGTTGTAGCTGATAGACTCTGCAAGTACAGTATCAGTGCCGCCGAACTGACCGCGGAGAAAGATGGACTTCAAGAGTCCCTGGACGCCGTTTCCCAGAAGCTAGCAATGGTAGAGAGAGAGTACGCGGCGAGGCTCGAGCAGGTGAAGGGGGAGGCCGAGGCGGAAAGGACCAGGGTGGCCGAACTCGAGGTCTCTGTTGCGAAAATGGAGGACGACTACGCGGCCCTGCTTCAAGCCGAATCCAAGAGGGCGGATGAGGCAGAAGCGAAGCTCGAGTCGGAATGTGACGCCGCGTTCGAGGATGCCAGATCGCAGGTCACCGCCTTCTACAAGGGAAAAGTCATTGTCGTCAGGGATAAGGCCTGGGTGAAAGGATGGCGTGCTGGCCTGAAGGAGGCCGGGGTTTCGGAAGACAGCCCTTCCTTCCGAGATCCCCCTCATTTTCCGCTCCCGACGCCGAACTCTGCTCCTCCAGCCGGTGAAGCCTCTGATGCTGCAACCCGTGCGTCTGACCGGGCATGACCCCGGGACGGCCTCGATGCTTCTGGCCACAAAGGCCTTTCTTGCCTTGTGATTTTTGTAAATTTCTTTAATTGTATCTGCTATGGCACTGTAATCGGACTGGAACCTTAATGCAGATGAAAGTTTCTTTAGCCTCTTGCCTCTCTCTAGCAATTGACCTTTTTTTTTTTTTTTTGTTTCAAATGTGCACGGACCCAGTAGGAATAGATGCCGAATTCCTCCTAGTGTAGCCTGTGCCGAGCTGGCGGGAATGCCGAAGCCGTTATAGACTCCCGCTTCTTTTGCCTTTGCTTCCGCAATGTGTTTCGTTCGCCTTTTCGAGCTCGGCTTTTCTGTGTCTGGCTAAGTGCTTTTGATGACGTGGTGCATGAGTCGAATTGGGGAGTACCGAGCGGTCTTCTTAGGTTTCCGCGCGGATACTCCGTATTCTGGGGACCATGAATAGCAGTAAATAGGGCGGTACGGTCGACGAGGGAGTCAAGTAGATGGCTCCACGCGTCACCATCGGGGCCGGTGGTCGACGTACCGGAAGATGCGCGCCCCTTGTAGAGCATGGAGGGCTCTAAATTTTCTTGATCGTCGAGTTTTCCTCCCCTCTATAAATATGGGGGATAGACTCACCATGGGAGGGAGTGCTTAGACCAGTGGCCCTTCTCCCCTTTGTTCTTCGGGTGTGATGGAGACCTCTTCGTTGCTACCGGACATTCTGGTGGCTAGGTACTGTAGAGGCTTAGGGACCTTCGATCCGGGTGAAACCCCGGCCTCGGAAGACAGTTTCCTCCGGGGGGGACTGTTTGTCGTGGTCTGCGCTCCCTCTGAAGGCGGCCTCCATGGACTACGCACCCTCTGAACGAGGGTGCTCTGTGGAGATCCAAGCATCGACAGTGGACCAGGGGCTCAAGCTTTCTGGCAAATCTTGTTCTGGCCCGCCAAGGCGCATGGCGGAGCCCCTAGCACTGTCTACTGGAACCGATAGCCCCCAGGCCGTGGGGGGTCTTGTTTTCGTCCCACAGGACCCTGCTCCGCCGCCGACCCCTCCTCCGGTGGGATGTCGAGGCCTCGTGGCAGGATGCGACAAGCCTGCTAGCCGAGGGTCTCCAGTGGATGGAATCAACGAAGAGCGGCCTCGAGGGCTTCTTTCTTTTTCTTCTTTTAGAGGGCTGATCCTCCTCTGTATTTTGTTTCCTTTCCTGTAACCTTTGTAATGAAGTAATCACAGTGAATGAAAAGGGCAAACTTTGCGTTCATATAATCTATGTACAAGTTCCTGTATTCCCCTTTTTGTTTTTCTTGTACTGCTTCGTGATACTTATATTTTTGCGCATCTCTTTCGCACTCCAGTGCTTGCACCATTCTCTCGAAAACAGACATTGGCCGAAGTGGATCAGCACTGACCGAGGCGAACCGTCTTTTGCCGAGATGGGTCCGGAGTCCTGAGGACCTCGGCTACACGTGCCTGAGTTCGGGAACGGTCTCGAGGGGCGTATGAACCCGTAATTCAGGATCGTGATCTAGGAAGCAACTGGTACGAATCAGCAGCCCCTTCCTGGGTCAGACCCGAACTTTAGGAGGCGACCTGAGTGTATGAACTCGGGGCCTTCTCCAGGGTCCCGAACTTTAGGGGACGACCTGAGTGTATGAACTCGGGGCCTTCTCCAGGGTCAGGGACCCAAACTTTAGGAGACGACCTGAGTGTATGAACTCGGGGCCTTCTCCAGGGTCAGGGACCCAAACTTTAGGAGACGACCTGAGTGTATGAACTCGGGGCCTTCTCCAGGGTCAGGGACCCAAACTTTAGGAGACGACCTGAGTGTATGAACTCGTGGCCTTCTCCAGGGTCAAGGACCCGAAGCTGCCGAACTCAGATAAGAAAAGGTGACATTGATGGCAAAATCTGGTTTCATTGATCCTGAGATTTGTTACATCTTTTCAAAAGTAGAACTTCTTCAAATGGGATGCATTCCATGGTCTCGGCAATGGCTTTCCTTCTAAGTCTTCGAGCTTGTAAGAGGATCGTCCCGCCAGTGAGACCACCCTGAAAGGGCCATGCCAGTTTGGAGCCAGTTTTCCTTCATTTGGGTCTTTGTCAGCTGGCAGGGTTTTCTTCAGGACCAATTCGCCGACAGAGAAGCTCCTTTCTCTAACTTTTTCATTGTAGCCTCTGGCTAGCCGCTGTTGGTAGTCGGTTAATCATAGGGCCGCTGCTTCTCGGCGCTCGTCCGCCAAGTCGAGCTCCATTGCTAAATTTGCTTCATTTCGGCCCTGGTCGACCAACTCTGTCCTCAGGGTAGGGAGACCAATTTCCAAGGGGATGACCGCCTCCATCCCATAGGCCAGGGAGAAAGGGGTCGCCGAGGTGGATCACCTTGGGCCTTTTGCCTTGTCTAACCGCTTCTTGAGGCCATCTAGGATTATCTTGTTAGAAGCTTCGGCCTGGCCGTTACTTTGTGGGTACGCTGGGGTGGAATAATGGTTTTTGATGCCATGCTCTCGGCAGAAGTCCTTGAAAGATTTGGAGTCGAACTGAGTCCCATTGTCCGAAATCAGGGTCCTGGGGATGCCAAATCTTGTTATAATGTTCTTCCACACGAAATTTCTGGAATCCCTATCCGTGATGGAGGACAGCGGCTCAGCTTCTATCCATTTCGTGAAGTAATCCGTTGCAACGATCAGCCACCTTTTGTTTCCCGGAGCTCGGTGAAGAGGTCCCACAATGTCCAGCCCCCACTGAGCGAAGGGCCATGGACTGGAGAGGGGGCTTAGGTCTTGCGCCGGCTGATGAAGAGAGTGGGAGAACTTCTGGCACTTTTCGCATTTCCGGGCGTACACTTGTGCATCCTTTTGCATGTAAGGCCACCAGTAGCCTTGGCTTATTGCCCTGTAGGCCAGCGATCGGCCCCCGATGTGGCTACCACAGATTCCTTCATGGATTTCATACAAAAAGTCGTCCACCTTGGTCGGGTGGACGCATTGGAGGTACGGGCCCGTGAAGGATTTTCTATACAGTTTGCCTTCCGGAGAGAGCCAGAATCAAGCTGCCTTGAGTCTGATTCGGTGGGCCTCGGTCTTGTCCTCGGGGAGCCGATCATCCTTCAGGTATGAGATGATTGGGTCCATCCAACTTGGGCCGAGACCAATACAGAGGATCTGCCGGGGCGAGTGCAGCTCCAGGCTTGATCTCGGTAACGATCCGACTTCGACGGTCCTTCTCTTCCCTGCCTCGACAGCGGAGGCCAGGTTTGCAAGCGCATCGGCGTGCGTGTTGGAGTCTCTGGAGATTTGCTTGACCTCGGCTGTCTTGAAAGAGGAGAGCAGTTTTTGCGCGAGGGCCAAGTAGGCCGCCATCCTATCGTCCCTGGCCTGGTAGTCCCGAGCGAGCTGGCTAGTTACCAGTTGCGAATCGCTGAAGATCACCAGGTGCTGGGCTCCGAGGATTCGAGCGCTATCCAACCCTGCTATCAATGCTTCATACTCTGCTTCATTGTTCGTTGCTTTGAAGTCTAAGGTGAAGGCTTGCTCTATAACCAGTCCCTCAGGCGATTGGAGGACTATGCCGGTGCCAGCCCGCCGAGAGGTGGACGAACCGTCAACGAAGACCTTCCATACTCCGGCGGGAGCTTGTTCGACCTCGGTGACTTCAGGCTCCTGGCCTATGCCCCCCAGTGCCGTGCCGGGCTGGGTCGAAGCCGAGCTTGGCAAAACGAACTCCACGATGAAGTCAGCCAGAACTTGGGCTTTGATCGCAGTTCGGGGACGGTACTGAATGTCATACTGCCCTAACTCGACTGCCCACTTGGAGATTCGCCCTGAAAAGTCAGCTTTTTTTAATATAGAACGGAGTGGGTGCTCCGTGGTCACCACAATGGTGTGGGACTGGAAATAATGGGAGAGCTTGCGGGAGGCGCTGATGAGCGCTAGCGCGAGTTTCTCCAACAAAAGATACTTGGTCTCGGCATCGAGCAAGATTTTGCTCGTATAGTAAATCGGTTTTTGCTCTCCCCCGTCCTCTCTGACGAGGACGGAGCTCACAGCATGGTCTGAGACCGCAAGGTATAAGTACAAGATCTCCCCCTGGGTCGGGGTAGAGAGTAAAGGAGGCGAAGACAGATAGATTTTGAGTGCTGCCAACGCTTGGTCGCACTCGGGGGTCCATTGGAATTTTAAATTTTTTCTCAGAAGCTGAAAGAATGGCCTGCACTTATCTGATGATCGACTGATGAAGCAATTGAGCGCTGCAGCCATGCCTGTGAGCTTCTGGACTTCCTTGGTAGTAGACGGGCTCTAGATGCCCAGGATTGCAGTGATCTGGTCTGGGTTAGCCTCAATTCCCCTCCGCGTCACCAGGCTTCCGAGGAATTTGTCGGAACCTACGCCGAACGCGCATTTGGAAGCATTCAGCTTGAGCTTGAATGCACGGAGGATGCTGAAGACTTGGGCCAGGTCCGCTAGGTGGTCGCTGGAGAGCTTGGACTTGACGACCATGTCGTCGATGTAGACTTCCACCGTTTTGCCGAGTTGAGCCTGGAACACCTTCGTCACGAGGCGTTGGTATGTCGCCCCCGCGTTCTTCAGCCCGAAAGGCATGACTTTGTAACAATATGTGCCGCGGGGGGTTATGAAAGCAGTTTTTTCCTCGTCTGGCTCGTACATCGGGATCTGATGGTAGCCTCTATAGGCGTCAAGAAAGCTCATTCGGTCATGGCCGGCGGTGGCGTCGATCATCTGATCGATCTTTGGAAGGGGGAAACTATCCTTTGGGCAGGCCCTGTTGAGATCGGTGAAATCCACGCACACCCTCCATTTGCCTGTCTTTTTCTTAACCACGACCGTATTGGCCAGCCAAACCGGATACTGGACTTCCTGGATTGCGCCCGCCTCTAGTAGCTTGCCGACCTCTTCGATCACTGCGTCTGTCTGCTGGATCCCCGTCCTCCGGGCTTTTTGCACCACTGGCCTGTGGTTAGGGTCTACATTCAGCCTGTGGCACATGACCTCGGGGTCGACCCCGGGCATTTCGCTCGGGGTCCAGGCGAAGACGTCCACGTTTTGTACCAGGAACCTTGAGAGCTCGGCTTTCTCGTCATCTGGCAGCTGCGTGCCAATCAGGAAAAATCTATCAGGGTTGGCCGGATCGAGTCTGACTTCGGCTAGGTCTTCAATACTTTTCTTGTCAGGATCTCGGCCGATCTCCTCTAGCCCCTTCTCGAACTCTGCCAGGTTGACGCGCTCCGGCTCCCTCTCTGCTGGGACGACGGCCAGCAAGCATTGTCTAGCTTGCTGCTGATCTCCTTCCACCGTGACCACCTCCATCGTGCCCTCTTCGCTCTCGAGCACGAACTTTAGCTTTTGGTGGAGGGAAGAAGGGACTACTTCCAATTTGTGGAGCCATGTTCTGCCCAAGATGGCGTTGTAAGGAGAAGGGGCGTCCACGACCAGGAAGTCGGCCAGCACCGAGGCCCCGCCTACTCGGGTTTCTAGGGTGACTCTGCCCTTGGGATAAACTGGTTTAGCGGATAGCCCAAGCAGGGGTGCACGGACCTCCGTGAGGTCGGCTTCGGAGAGGTTCATTTTCTTGAAGCAATCGTAGTAGAGGACCTCGGAAGAGCTGCCGGAGTCGACGAGGATCCTCTTCACGGTAAAGTCTCTCAGCTTCATTGAGAGGAGCAGTGGATCATTGTGGGGAAGCTGGATTCCCTCAAGGTCTTTGTCTGAAAACGAGATGGCAGGTCGGTTGCGACGCGCTCTTTTGGATGCCGGTCCGAGCTCGGCTCTCATCACTTCTTTCCCGTGCGAGGCCCGCCTGGCCTCGGCACGGGTTTGCTGGTTGTCTCGAGTTAAGGGCGAGGGAACCGAGGGCGCCAGATGGATCACATTGATGATCTTCTCGGAGTCCTCACTGTCTGGATCCCTAGCCGCGTTCTGACGAGCTCGGCTACCGCCGCCGCTGCTGTCATCTCCTGCCTTCACAAACTCCGCGAGGTGGCCTTCCCTGGCGAGCTTCTCCAAGTGAAATCTTAGGGTCCTGCAGTCTTCGGTCCTATGCCCACTACCCTTATGGTAGGCGCAGAACTTGGACTGGTCGCGAGTGGAGGGATCGCCCGTCATGGGAGGAGGCCACCTGAAGAATGGCTGGGACTTGACTTTGTTCATCACTTGGTGGATTGGCTCTTTGAAGGTGACGCTCATGGCCTGATAGGCATCGGGGGGAGGTCTAGCCCTTCTACCGCCTCCAGAACGGGACGATGAGGGCCTCGCTGAATTGGAGACCCACGCCTGCTTCGGCTCCTGTTTCTGGAATGGTTTTTTAGCCTGCTGCTGAGGTTGGCTGCCCCTCTTCTTGGGTTCCGGGCCCGCGGTCTCTCGGTCTTCTTCCTCTCGAGCTCTGATCTCGTCTTCTTCCCGGGCGATAAAGCGTTTTATCCGGGACATCAAGGCTGACATGGAGGGAGCAGGATCTCCCGCCAAGTCCTTTCGCAGCTCGTGCCCGGGTATCAAGGCGTTCTGGAAGGCGAAGGTTGCCACCTCCTCTCTGGTGTCCTCGACTTGGCTGTAAACTGCCCATAACCGTCGGGCGAATTGGGAGAGGGTTTCGCCTTGTTTCATCTTCAGTGCCAGGAGGTCGGCATCGGTTTTCGGGACGACGCTGTAGGCCTGGAACTTCTTCAAGAAAGAGAGTTGGAGCTCCTTCCAACTCGAAATAGATTTCTCTGGCAGAGCGCAGAACCACTTTAGAGGGAGATCGCTCAAACTGGAGGAGAAGATCTTGCAATTGAGATGACCTTCGTTCCCCCAGATAGACATCTTTTGGGAGAAGTGTCGGAGATGCGCGGACGGGTCGGACAGTCCATCATAGGGGACGAACCTCGGGACCGAGAACTTTTTGAGCAAAGGGGTTCTCTCGATGTCCCGAGTGAAGGGAGAGGCCCCCAGGTCGGTGGGGCCACAGATCTCCTGCTGGTCCCGCATCTCCAGGTTGCGCTGTTGAGCTAGCTTGATGCGCTTGTCGAGCCGCTCCTGCTCGTCATCCTTCTCCGGTGTCGGCGCTCTTGGCTTCCGCTTCGCATGGCTTCGACCGGGGTGGCTATGAGCTCGCCCGTCACGGCCATGATGGCTATGGGTATTGCTCGAGCCTTCATCGTAGGCGTGGCTGCGCTTCTGGTCCAGAAAGGCTCTTAGATCCTCTCGGGACTGCTGAACTACCTTACTTTGGACTGCTCTCTTCCCGCCTCGGGGCTCTGAGGGCTGCCTCTGGGAGGCGTTTTGCACTGCCCTCAGCTGCTGCTGGAGCTGGCGGATTACTCGCTCCTGTTCCTGGAGGAGAGCGTTTTGGGCCGCGATGTCTCCTCCGGCGTCAGGGGGTTGCACACGGCGTGGCTCCTCCGCTGCCGGAGCTTTGCCTTTAAGAGGGTGCTCACGTCGACGCCCTCCCCGCGGGTGAGGCGGGACTTCTCCGTCTGAACATGAGGTCTCGACTCCCTCTGGGAAGGGGGATTCGACGAAGGGTCGCGAAGCCACTCGCTCCTCGCTCCTCGCCCGCTGACGCGCCACGGTCCGCTCCGGGCTATCTCTGGGGAGGGACGTCGGTCGACGGGCCTGCACGCTCGAACAATGTCCGCTGGGACTCTCCACCTTTCTTGGCTTTCGGAGGCATGGTTTCTGGGAAGATCAAGAGGATTGGGATAGTGCTTTCCCACGGACGGCGCCAATTGTAGGTGCAGAAAAATAATGACCCACAATAATCTGGGTGCCTTACAAGACTTATCCAAATGCAATGCTTAAGCTTAACCGGCTGCCTGAAACCTGAAAGGCAAAGAGCGAACGGTCAGAGGACCCTGGCCTGGACGGCGTAAGGTTCTCCGATGCCTAAGTCAGTAGATGAACAAAGGATGGGGGGAAAAGAGGCAGAGTAATGGCTCTGGTTTTTTGTGTGCATACCTGTAATGAAGAGTGTTGATCTTCTTATAGAGGAAGATGCCTACGTTGCATGGGGGAAGCTAATGATGACGCCTTGACATGTCTAGGGCGGCATCATGTCGTCCCGCCATTCATTAAATGAGGGTCCGATCAGCCCACAAAGCAATAAATGTCAGTCGGGTCAGCCCACAATGCATTTAATGCGTGTCGTGTTGGGCCAGATCGTGCTGGGCGCCTTTGGCGGCAAGGGTACCATCGGATCCTTCTTCGGGCCTTGCCTCGATCTGCCCTTATCCGTTGGATGCTGCCCTGTCAGCGATTTGGTAAAGATTATGGACGGCTGGATGTCACATCTGTCCCCTTGGCTCGCGCCTCTGCCCTTTCACGTGTATGACGACGCGGGGGGCGAAGGGCGCGAGTGAAGAGTCTTCCTGCTCTGGCCTCCGTCCCGACGTCTTCAGCCGAGATGGAGTCTCTAACCGAGGTGGACGCCCGGGCAGCCGAGCTCGGCACTAGCGACCTGGTCCTATTCGGCTTCGGCCTCGGCCTCGGCCTCCGTCCCGGCAGCCGTGGTGAGCCTGAGGATTCATGATCAGCGCGTGGGGGGCACGTGAGGCTTCTGAGAATGCTTAGTCCCATTGGGCAATTGCGATTAACGTAACCCCCGGAGTTATGGAAATCTCCCCACACAACTTCTATCTTCCGTCCTCATTTTCTATTTCTTTGGTGCTGCGGTGTTGACACATTGGAGGGAATAGACTGAATAAAAGGTTAGGGAAGAAGTCATTTCTTTTCTTGGAAGCTTTCCTTCATTTGAATTGTGGGAAACCCTCACATTCACTTTTAGGCCTCAATCTCCACTGTAGGTCTCTCCATATTACTCAAGAACTTAACAAATACCTTTTGGGTTCTGAAATGTCTACATTACTCTAATCCCCAGAGCATCTAAGCAATCTTGATTGCAATCATAACTGCATCACAATCTATTCAAAACATGATTGCTTCTATGTCAGAGGCACAATTACATATATATTATGAACAGTTGTCAATTTCTTATTTGTTGGAATTCGTAATGAGATACTTTTATCACATTCATCTTTCTCCATTTATCTAGGTGCATTTCCTAAATTCTTTCATGAACAAATAGTCGTGAAATAATATTCACACCTTGTTATATAATTGCACATTTTGCAAAGGTGGATGACCAGTCTGAAACTCTCTATTTCTAGGAAAGGAGGAAACATGACTGTAAAAAGATACAGCATAAATATTAATAAATGGAGGCCCCTGACAAAACAGAGTTCCTTAAGACACTTACTCTTGCTCTTGGATTGCTTCCAATCTGAGGGTACTTCAATATAGTCCAGTCAAATACATAATCAAATTGATAACCTGCAATTTTGTATAAACAGAGTCAGATGTAGCTAAGAGTTCTAAATAATTAAACAGCCATTTATATCATTCTCAAAAAGTGCTTTGCGATCAGTTTTAAAGGAAATCTGGGCATTAAGTATATATATGTTGGGACATAAGAATCAGAAGCTTGAGATTATGGTTTCAATCCCAACTTACCATTGCTCAAGTATCAATAAAAACAAAATAGAATAAATACCTTCACGAATAAAGAGGTCACGGAAAAGCCTCTTCAAATATGAGTAATCCGGCTTGTCCTCAAACCGCAATGATCGGCAATAATGAAAGTAAGATATAAACTCTGATGGGTAAGATTTGCACAGCACCTGTTGAGCAATATTAATATTTATGATATAAAATTATTAAATTTTAATGCTTAAACAAGAAAAGGATCATCCATCCATTTTAATTGTCTTGTTTGAAAATAGAGCTACTTTTGAGAAGGAATACACAAATACCTCTACAGGAGTTAACATCTTCTTTTCACTGATCTTATCATACTTCTGCTTTTTAGTGCCAGCTTTTAGACCCTGCCAAGGAAGGCTGAAATATACCATAAAAGTTAGAATTAAATGGATGCCGGCAACTAGAGAGATCCAGCCTGATTCAGAAAATAGAAAATCACCAAAAAAGAAAGAACCACAAAAACAATTCTGCAATAAAAATTTGACCTTCCCCTTAAGAAATACATGAGAACATAACCAAGAGACTCCAGATCATCTCTTCTGCTTTGTTCTGAACAAAGAATAGGTACACTGATCAGAGCAATCAAAATTTGGGGAAGAAAACAAATATGTTGAATATAGAAATCAAAGAATCTTTCTTAGATGTTAATGCTTAAGCAATCACTTCACTCACCGACTCCAAGATGAGTATTAACACTAGCATATCGAGCTGTGCCGGTGAGATTCTTGTTTTCTCTGCAAGAAAAAGGAACAATAACTTCACTATATGTACCAAGGATGAAAATAGCAGTAGTGGCGACCCGCCACCAAAACGCTACGTAGCGGTGCATTTTGAAAAAGTCGTCAAAAAATTCTGAAAAAATTCCAGAAAATCCAGAATATTGGATAATGTTAGAATTTAATGTCTGTTTTCAAAAGTAACTAATATAGGGAGGTGTAGTGGTCAACTCTTTGCATAAAGGTCATGTATCGCTGTATGACTATGAAATAATAGTATTGATCTATCTGTCCACATGAATTCATGTTTGTTACCATACTAAGAAATTAATTTGGCTGGAGTCCTAATTCCCATTTGATTGAAATTTGACTAGGATCATATTTCCTATTAGAAAGAAATTTGGTTCGGGCCATAATTCCTATTAGAGTGAAATTTAGCAAATGTCCTCTTTCAAATTAGTGTGGAATTTGGCTAGAGCCCTATTCCTGTTAGAGCGAAATCTGGATAGGCCCATATCCTTTTTTAAAGTGAAATTTGGCAATGGCTTTATTTCTGGTTTGGATAGGGCCTATATCTACTTGAGTGAAATTTGGCAAAGGACATTTGACCAATTGTGTATATATTTAATTTAGGTGGGTCATGAATCTCAATTTTGCCCATTAATAATAAAAGGTCCCTGGAACATTTGATTAATGGTCCCTTTTTTTAATCTAGGTGGGCCCCAGTGTTGGGGCCATGAATCTCACATTAAGCCCTCAATAATAAAAGGGAGGGGCCCTTTCGAAGAAGGGCATTTGAGGCCCTTTTCTTCATACGGACAAAATAGAAGGATCGAGAAAAAAAAAAGGAGAAAGGAGGGAAAGGAAAAGAGGAAAAAGGAGAAAGGAGGGGAAGGAAAAGAGGGAGGGAAGAAAAGAAGAAGAACGATGGAGACGGAGGAGGAGGAAGAAAAAAAAGGGAATATGCTGCGGGTTTGATGCTGCTGCCTAGACGCCTACTGCTTGCTGCTGCTTCGACGTTCGCTGCCTATTGCTTATTCGATTTGGTGTTTGATGCCTGCTGCTTGTTGTTCCTTTGATGTCTGCTACCTGATTCGATGCGCACTGCCATCTGCCATCAGGTATGTCTTCTTCCCTGCAGTTGTTTTCCTCTTTTCCCCCTTTCTTCTTCCTTTTTTACAAATTCCTAAATGGGGGGTAGTGGGTAGGGTTTTTTTTTTTTTTTTTTTTTTCTTTTGAACTTTGTAGCGGCCGATACATAATTGTATCGGTGTGTAGCGGCCGCTACTCCCGATATATAGCGTAGCGGCAGATATTTTGATCCATGATATGTACTAAAAAAGAAAAGGCCTTCAAAATGATAGGAAAGATATATAAAAGCAATCTCAGCTATAAAAAAAAGGTCAAATTTGCCAAATATTTAATCAAACGAATCAATAATGCTTAAGCGCAAATGAAATTTTATGAACACCCTTAACCATATTATACAGAAAACCCCCAACAGAAGTTGTCTATGATAAGACAGGTCTCTGAAATTGGTTTTTGGCTGGGATGTTGTGCTAGTCCAAAGTTCAGAAAAACCAGACTAGATAAAGGATCCGTGGCATTCCTCTTATGAAGGGATCAAAAAAGGTAAAGCTGATTGCAGCAACGGGCAACATAGTAGAAATCTATGGCGTGACACCGCAGTACAAATCTAGAGGTTCTCCACAGGGAGCTTCTCTGGACTTGGGGGGAAGAAAAATACTCGAAGGCACCATTGAAGGGGTTAATTAGATGCGACCAAAGGGAAGTCTGGTAGATTTACAGCAGGCTCAAAGGAGGGAGGTTGCAGACCGTGAGACAAGGCAGCACAGGTGATCTGCACAGAAAAAGGGGTCCAAGATGCCATAGGAAAGCATGATTGAAATGCTAACCCTAGGTTATGGAACGAGAACCACAGTTCAGCATCACAAGTTTTCAAATCTAGTTTTTACAAGCTGTCCCACAAATGTCAAGGCACGGGATGTGTGGGGATAATTTCCATACAATCACACGTGAAAGCGATGAGGAAAAGCAAGGACAGAAGGGGAACTTTTTAACTTTATAAAGGACTCTCGGTGGTCCCCAAATCTGTTTGAGTCCTGCTAGTCATTAACCCAAGCTGCTTCTTAACAGGTGGCTAGGAGACCATCTTTATCAAAGCTGAAAAACCAATCATCAGACAGTGAAGTCTTAAGTCATATCAATTTTATCAATTCATTCTGATCCTGACTGATCAGTTCTGAGGCTCTCATGAACTCCATGGCAAATCCAGAACATTTAAATGAGCTTTATGACCCTTCTTATCCTTTCAATGTTTCCTTCTTCAATATCGATTGTTAGGGTGTGAACAGAGTATTTCACGCTTCAGCGATGCAAGCCCTAGGGATAGGGCTTGCGTGGGTGCCGAGGCAAGTGGCTGCAAACACTTCAAACATGTCTCCACAAAGACTTCAACACGAGGGTGCACCACTCTGAGGGGAAAATACCCATGATAATTTTATTCCAATAATCAAATCTCCGATTTTATAAGGCGTCCAACGGAGGCACCTGTTAAAAGGTGTGAAAGCATGGAGATTGCTAGGAGTAGGAGAGGGAGAGGGAGACCCAAGAGAAGTTGGAAAGAAACTATTAAACATGACCTTGCCTACATGGATCTAACGGAGGACATGGCCCTAAACAGATTTGATTGGCGTCGTCAAATCCAAATAGCCGACCCCACCTAGTGGGAAAAGGCTTGGATTGGTTTGGTTTGGTTAATCAAATCTCCAATTTTCATCTCTACAATGTAATATGAATAGGGAAACAAACTAAATGGCTAAGAAACCTAATCAACTAGGAAAGCAGACTAAATTAGAAACTATCCTAATCAAACTCCTTAAATAAAATTGTAAAGTCTAATAACAAGTAATTTAAAATAATTTCTAAACTACTTTGCTGGGCCGCACACTTGGGTCATCTATTCTACATCATAGCGACAAGAGTTCCGCATCCATCCATGTGTTCTAGAGATGTCATCCTATGGCTACTGCAGGAAAGGTTCCAGTCCAGCCAAGCATTGGCTAGAGACACCTTAATCCTCCGGCTCCATGCCTCAAAGCAGCATTATTGCATTATCAACTTTTATTCTTAATACAACCTCAGACTGTTACCATGAAAAATAAAATGGAATTGTCTTACATACTAAAAGAGAGAGTAGATATTAGAAACAAAGAAGAGAATACCTTGAGACTTGAGGAAATGAATGGTTAGAAATGGAAATAAGATTGTACCTTGAATAAGGAGAGAATAAGGGGGAGACTAAATAACACAATCATATGTCTCTGGAGTCTGAACTACCCACCCCGAGAAATGGCCTTCCCAATCTTATAATTACACTTATGTAAAGGAAACCACTGCCCAGTCTTAATAACAGATCGTTTCTAATCCTAGTTTTTTGTTAATGCTAGTCTATTTTAATCATCATCATCATTAGCTATTAAAAAAAAAAAAAATACATCGTTGAAGCCTCAACCTATCTACGTGGGGTTAGGTTTGAGAGCTCTACTTTGTAGTCAACCCTAAGTAAGGCTTGTGTTCCCTTATTCTGATCTAAACTTAATAAAAAAAATTAATTCTATCATGTCTTTTCTGGAACTACCCACCTCAAGAAAAGGCCTTTACAATCTTAAAATTGTTCCAAAGTAGAGGAAATCATTGCCTAGTCTCAATAACACATTTTCTAATCCTTTTTTTTTTTCAATGCTAGTTTATTTTAACCATCGTCAATGCCTCATCCTATCAGATTGCCCTTAGGTTTGAGAGCTCTACTTTCTAGTCAACCCTATTTAAGGATGTGTACCCTTTATTCTGATCTTAATATAATAAAAAAAAATTCTATCATGTCTGTCCTCACTACTACATCCAAGGTATTCTCATCTCCGCTTTCCCCTAGCTCCTCGAACTTATAGCATCGAAACTTGGTAGAGAGGCTTTTTATTAAGTACTGAAGCATCATCTTCTCTACAATCTCTACATCCCTACATTTCATCAACTCATTCAAAATCTTGTTGATTGGATCTAAGGCTCTCGTGAGCTTATTAATTGTCACAAGTCACCATTGATTCCTGAGGATCTTTATGATATTTTACTCCCTATTCTACTGATACTTTCCCAACTTGTTGACATATGGTGACAAAGAGTTGAAGCCCATGTGTTACATATGGAGCACATTAACATAATTTAAAAAGTTAAAACTACCAGGCTCGATCAAATAAATATATAAAACATAAACATTATAAAGAAGTCATACAAAGGATGAAATAAATCTTGCATATGGTAAGCTAACATAAAACAAGTACATACCTGTATGGAATGTGCTTATGAGTTTGAAGGTCCCTATACTTTTTTGCAAGACCATAATCAATAATATATACCTACAGGAAGAGTAAATCAAAACAGAAGAATTGAGATCATAATGCAAACGATTTAAGGTAAAACGAGCACAAATGAAATCAAAGTTACCACTAGAGACCCAATAAAATCCTCCCAAATTTCAAGTCATATACCATCCACTGTCCTTTGAGAGAGAGGAACAAAGGAAAAGAATCTATATGCAAAAACTATTGTTGACCATGCCTAACTAATCTACTGCAACCAGTGTTTTTAAAAGCGCGAGGCGCATCAAGGCGCTAAGGTCTCCTGGGGCCTAGGCGCTAAGGCGCGAGGTGAGGCGCGGGCATCATTGAAGCGAGGCGCACATTGTATATAAAAAAATATGTATTTTGGTATAGATAGATAATTCACAAAATAGAACAAAAGTAGAACAAATTAGACAAACTGACAGATAATTGGCAAGGAATATTAGAAAAATTCTAAATGTCATAAAGCATCCATCACTATAAATGTTAAACATTCAACAAAAGTACCAAAATCCATCAAAACCAATACAACTTCAAAGTCAAAGGAACAACACAGATGCTCCTAAGGAGGACCTAACAAGATTGGTGATAACCTGATGATGTTTTTAAAAAAAAGCCCACAACCAGCCATACTAGGTCATCTCAAAATTTCAGCATGGGCCCCACTGATGGATGGTTAAGTCATTGATGGCATAAGCAAAATATGATTCTTGCCCCACCGATTTGATGATGCGTTTGATAAAAAAAAAAAAAAAAAGCACCAGACCAGCCAGTGCAGGTCATCCCGAAATTTCAGCATGGGCCCCACTGGCTGCTAATCAGGCGGATCGCTAACTGGAGTGGATCGCTGGCTGGTGTTTTTCCTTTCTCTGTTCTCTTCCCTTTTTTTTTTTTTCGTTGGATGATACAGGAAACAACTAGGGCAGGGCACGGCATCTTTATTTATATTAGAAAATTTTCATTTAGCCCCTTACATCTATTTCTTCTTTAATTTAAAGCCTGGGTGACAATAACGCGCAAGAGGCGCGCGCCTCAGGGGCTTTTTTGGGGCCTGTTTCAACTCGCTTCGACTCCCATCACTTGAGGCGCAATTGCTGGGCCGTGACGAGCCTTGAGCCTAGGCGCGCGCCTTGGCGCGCTTTTTAAAACCCTGACTGAAACTTATTTGAGACACTCCTTAATATCATCACATACTAACAACAAATAAAAAACATATGTATATATCACCATGTTTTCCCTCTTCCCAACGTAAGTATATATATATATATATATTTTTTTTTTGTAGAAGGATGAAATGCCATTAGCATAGTCAAGATTCTAGAAGAGCTTCCTCCATAGCATTGTGTTGTCCCAACCCATAACCTCCATGTACTCTATTGCAACTTCTCTGTGTTGATGCTTTCCAAATAGGCATATCTTATATTAAATCCACCAGGTCTCAAATTCCCTAACATCTAAGCATTAAGCGTATAAAGGAATTTTGCGCATACCAAGCCATATAGTGGGGTCATTGACATGTACAGATATAATAATGGCAACTTGCAACTGTTTCCCCATTAAAAACCTTTCCAATATTCCAATAATATCAGATCTCAAAATGTTTTAAAAAACACCTAACAAACTGAAAATACAAATAGTAAGTTGGAAATTATAGAAGGGTACACAAATTAAGCAGACAGAAAACTATTTCAGGTTAAGGAAGCATAGAGCCGACATAGAAAGATCACCTTAATAAAATACCTGATTGGCCCTACGGCCTAAACCCATTAGAAAGTTGTCTGGCTTTATATCACGGTGAAGAAAACCCCTTGAGTGCATATATTCAACTCGATTAATCTAAACAAATCAAAAGATTAGCAGGATCAGCAGGCCAATGCAATGTCCATAAGTAGACATTACTCTGTAGCAAGAGCATTTGTCTATGAATGATGCTCTAAGTAAGAAAAAGAGAAAGAGTAACGGCTGAATGGTGTAATTACCAACTGATCTGCTAGCATAAGTACTGTTTTCAGCGTAAATTTTCGATTGCAGTAGTTAAACAAGTCTTCTAGGCTTGGCCCAAGAAGATCAATGACCATGGCATTATACTCACCCTCTACTCCAAACCACTTCAAATGGGGAACTCCCGCTGCATTAAAGGAGCATATCAATAATATTCTTATAACCAAATAAAAGAACCATACTGATGGAAAAGTATAAGAACTTTATTTAGGGGTAATAACTTACTCCCTCCTTGTAGCAGCATATACAATTTTGACTCATAATGAAGCTGAGGATGCTTAGTCTTCACAGATTCCTGTATGTTGTTATAACAATAAGATTCATGGCCAGAAATACAAGGGAATAACACTTGTACTTTCAGAAGAGATATGGAAGTACGTTGCTCGATACAAAAATTTGCACAACTGCGAGCCAATCAAAATAAAACAAGTTTGTGTCTAACGAGTGTTCCATCTTATCCACATAATGGGATTGTGAATATTTTGTGGCAACAATACTGTCATAGCCTGGGAATTCCTTTTGAGACAAAAAGGAGACCTTTTCTTCTTATATTTTTAACTAGAGTCTGAACAGAAACATGGGATAACAAGACAAATGGCTAATTCTTTAGCAACCAAGATCGAGATCTTGCTAGTTAACTCCACAAAATCACAATGCACTATAAGGACCACAATCATTGCACATGGAGGATATGCCACAACCCTAAATAGGTGAAACCAGATACAGTGAGGAAGATTAAATGCGACATGGATAATTAATACATCAATGTTTTGAGGTAGGATACATAGAGGTTGTCCATGGAGGAAGTAGGCAAGAGTCCCCACCCCCTCCCCTCTCAAAAAAAAAAAGGCTAAACCTTTGAGCCACATTTGAAAGTAGGTATTTTTAACAAGAAAAAGAAAAGAAGTGGCTATAGAGTTCATCCATGAATGATGACGCATGATTTATTTTATTAACAAAATGTACAATAACAAAAATAAACTATTATTCCTTTTTACTCAATTCTGTTTTCATTCAACACTTTCTTCCCAATAGGAAAAACATGAAGAAAAAAAAAACAGAGAACAAATCACCCAAAAAAATAAATCCAAAAAATCAAATTCAAAGTGAACTCTTGCACATACCAGCTTAATAGCCACTTCCTCTCCACTTTGTATATTCACACCTGGATTAAACAAAACCGCAGAAAACATAACAACAGCTTTTAATGTAATTGTAAATGCATGAAATGATTGTAATCGAAATGCACAAGAGAAAAAAATTGAGCAAACATATCAATGTACCTAGATAAAGCTCGCCAAAAGATCCGCTTCCGATCTTCCTTCCAAGCTTAAACTTTCCACCAACCGTATGCTCCATGATCTATTCGTGCCAAATAGAACCTCAACCCAATCAAATCCAATACAAGAAACAGAATAAATACCTTCTCCGATCCCTATTCAAACGAATCCCTATATTCCAATTATCTAAACGCGGGCAAAAATCAAAAATATCTTTCAGATCTATCAAATTCAACCATTCAAATCTATTAAAACTGCAACTTTCTTCAATAATCCACCAAAAGAACCCCTCAAAACCATAAATCTCCCCGCAAATGACAAAACAACATCAAATCCAACAAAACCGATTCCTCGTTATCCCAGAACCTAAATCTCCATCTCAATCAATTAATGCTCGAAAGTCCCTTCCGACCGATCGAACCTCAAAGCTACACCGACCGAAAACGGACTGCGCGCTCTACTTTTCAAAAATCGAACGGCATCCACGAAAAGAAGAAGAAAAAACAGAGAGAAAGATGAAATTGAAGAAACCCGATGTTGAATCAAAGCCCCCGTCGATCTTGAACAAAAAAAAAAAAAAAGATTCGACTTTTACTGTGAATACGAATCAATGTTTCAAAAACAAAAGGAGAGAGTTTTCATCTCTTGATCTCCCTGCCTAAATCAGATCTTGAAGAGAAACGATTTCTTAGTCTCGAATTCTAGGGAATTCTCATGCGTTTCAAGGAGCGCATGTTCATAAGCTATAAAAAGCAAAAAGACAGAAAGAAGATATAGACAGAGAGAGAAAGTATGATAAGGAAAAGCTGGTGGTGATTTCCTTTTCCCTTTCCTTTTGGGACAATTACCGTACGGACAGTCCAATACCCGACAATTACCACATACAAGATAAAATATTGAAATTTACCAAATGGAAGATCGTACAGAAAAAACGGTCAAAATGGGACGAAAATACCCTTTTTCGTGCGATATCCTAGGTCTGTAGGATATCGAAGGACAGTTCGATATCCTACGTCGGTAGGATATCGAAGGACAGTTCGATATCCTACGTCTGTAGGATATCGCACAGTTACCTACTCCCATCCCATCACATATCAAAGATTTTCACCACAAAAAGTCCATTTTTATCGTCTCCGTTTTCGCTGAGGAGGTCCGTTTTCATCTTCTCCATTTTTACAGAGGATGAAGAGTGCAAATTTTAGTGAAAAGCTATAGCGAGAAGTTTAGCTCATCTAAGTCCTTTCAGCTTTATCTGGGCAATCTCAAAACCAGCAAAAGCTTCTTTTGAGGTTGATGAGGATAAGAGAAAGGTGGGAGAGAGAGATGGCTAACAAATGTGGGTGCTGGGCGGCCCTCAAGCGCGGAGTGAAAGGAGCGTGCAGATATTTGGATATCTAACACTTGGTTTCACTCTCTGCAACAACCGAGACCAGATATTTGAATGCTAGCAACAAGAAGCTTGCTGTTCTTCAAGATGCTCAGGCCTCAACAGATGTTGTCATCGATCCACCTGGGCCCGAGAAGAAAGATGTTCCTCAGCTACTTCAGTTCACTTGTTAGGAGCTCAAATCTGCTACTGGGAACTTCAGACCTGATAGCATATTTTTAGTTCCAATTTTATTTTGTTTAACTTGCCGCAATGTAGAGAACAGTTCAATGGGATTTGATGTTGGAGGTTGTTATTAAATTGGTGTTAGATGTTGGATTTTGATTAGAAAGAGATTTTGTACTCAAATTTTAATTAGAAAGAGAATTTGTACTCAAATATATATTTTTGTGTCCGGTCTAGTCACTTCCCCTGTGTCCGTGTTGTTGTAAGTCTCCACCCATTTCATCTATATAAAAAGAATGCACATGTTCTGCAAGTATAAGCTTTAATTAAGGATACATGGTACTTAATTCTTTGATTGGATTATCAATTCTATTATTTACCTATTTATGGTGATTAGTGAAGTGTAGCACAACACAAGATAAGATATTGAGCCACTGTGGCCTGTTAGAACATTAACATCTGTCCGAGTGGGCTTCTTGGGTCTCCCAATCATCATTAAAATGATTTTAAATCCATGTTATCAGGGACCAGAATTGATGTCCATAAATATACCCCGGTTGCTGTTTCAGGTGGACCTTTAAAGTAGTTTATTGTCTATTTAAAAATATTTTCTTAAAAAAAATAGTTCAGCACAATTGGGTGGACCAGGTCTCGCTTCTCGCTATAGCGAATTCTCGCTATAGCGAGATTGAATTCTCGCTATAGCGAGAACTCGCTATAGCGAGACTGAATTCTCGCTATAGCGAGAATAAGGTCATTCAGATTCCACTGTTTTCAGCTTGGGTTGGCGAAAGAAATTGCCAAAAATGGTCTCTCCATTTATTTTGTTAATGTGATCCTCTCCCCATCGTTCACAAGAGATGACCCACCTGAATTGAAGGGACTAGCTGAGAATCGGGCACATATTTCATGTGAATTCCCATAGGTGAAAAGTCTCTCTCCTTTCAGTTTATTGAGTGCTGCCTTGTCCAAATGTCCAAGCTAAAAAATGAAGATGTCTAAAGACATTGATGTGAACTAATAGAGCAACCTCAATCAGGTAAAGAGAGAAGGATATCCAGTCACATATATCAATGTCAACACCTTACCTTCTCCAAAATATAGTACCATTGGAACTTTGGATCATTATTTCTTTCATATGCTAAAATCAAAGAAACATTAGTGAAGATCCATAAATGTTTATCAAATAATTTCATTTTTAATGAATAATAAGTTCAAGAAGAAATTAAAAAAAAAACTAATATCCACACATCAGCCTCGTGATTCATAAATTCCTTGCCAACAAATGGGCCTACAAGCAAACAAGGAAAACTAATATCCACACATCTCCCAGCTATTTTCATTTCCGTGATAGAAAAGAGAGAGGGATGGACGCCGTCGACTGCGATGTGTCGTGGAGCTGAGATGGGTCGTGCTGTGATGGAATCCAGTTGCGATGTAGCTGGAGCTGGAGTTGAAGTTGAAACCATGGCTCTTTTGAATCCATGGGGTTTGTGAGGTTTAGCACAAGATAAAACCAAGAGAAAAAAGAGGGTTAGGGAGACAAGAGAGTTTGAGAGAGATGAGACTTAATGAAAGTTATTGAGTTTTCATCTCTGGAAAAGTCGAGCGGGAAGATGAAAGCTTTGGACGGGAGAACGAGAGTAGGTAACTGTGCGATGGAAACAGAGGTCTTCAACGAAAACGGAGATGAAACGGACCTCCTCAGTGAAAAAACGGAGAAGATGAAACGGACTTTTTGTGGTGATGTGATGGAAGTAGGTGACCGTTCGATATCCTACAGGTCTAGGATATCGAACTGTGCGATATCCTACACTTGTAGGATATCGAACAATGCGATATCCTAAGTACTTAGGATATCGAACGCTTCGATATCCTACCACCATTGGATATCGCTCCAAAAAGGGTATTTTCGTCCCATTTTGTGCCTTTTTTGTGTACGATCTTTCTTTAGGTAAATTGTAATTTTTTATCTTTCATGGGGTAATTTTTGGGTCTTAGGCTGTCCGTACGGTAATTGTCCCTTTCCTTTTCCTTTTTCGCATTCGTATTTCTTTTCTTAGCTAAAGACGATTGTGTTCCTGAGTAACAAAAACGGAAATTCTACATGCACCACCATTTTTTTTACGAACACACCCACATTTTGAGCTCACCACGATCATTTTAGGTTTAAAACATATTTGCTGAGCCCACCCACCAAAATACCGAAAGTGCCCACCAGCCCATCGTCTTCTCTGAACCTCTCATTCCCTCGTCCTAGTTTTTCAAATTCCGCACGGCGGCTGACAAAAGTTGAAAAAATCCGGCGTCTCTGTTATATCTTCTCCTCCACTGCTCTCATCACGTTCTTCTTATTCTTCATCTTCTTCTTCTTGTTCAAACAAGGTAAGGTAATCTTCTTCTCCTTCGTTAAAGCTTTCCAATCATTTTCACATTCTTTTTAGGTTGTAATGTATGCATATTTAGATTGTATTTTCACCTATTTTGATTATATGTGGATTCCGTAATGCATGATATGGATGGGTGTGACGAACGCCAAATTCTCCCTTCCCAAATGGTTTTCTTCTTCTGGTTCGCGTAGTGCTCGGCAAACCAGAAGCGTGCAGGTTAAATTTGCATGGCATATCAACACCGTGCATTTACTATATGCACGGCCAATGTTAACCATGCATTTCACATATGCACGGCCAATGTTAGCCGTGCATATATTATTTCCACGGTGTCTATATGCCGTGCAAATTACATATGCACGGCTAACATTGGCCGTGCAGATGTTCATTGCACTGTAATAGTATGCCGTGCAGAACAAATTTACAATGTTAAAATAACAATTTTTGTTTTTATTTTGAACAGATTAGAAAATGCCTAGAAGACCTGCTCGTCGCGACGGTAGCTCACTTTCGATAGGTGGACGGGCTAGTTCTTCTAGCGAGCCATCTAGAGTTAGGACGAAGATCGGTGTCACAAGACCGGCGCGTCGCCGAGGTGTGCATACTAGTACTTCGACTGCCGGTCGTCAACGACCAACGGCATCTGAACGAAGACGTAAAATGCGACAAGATCCACTCCCAGATTCGTCATAGGAGTCAGAGGATGATTCATCTGAGGAGGATTCATCAGAGCATGATTCCTCAGAGGAGGAGGAGGCACAGCCGTCCACTTCTGCTGCAGCGGCAGCAAGGGAGGATCATCCATCGGACCAGGATGAACAGCCATCCAGTCCTCCCCCAGCGGCGGCAGGGGAGGGTCCTATCCCCGGTGGTCCGGCTGATTTATCGGTCATCCCTAGTGTCAGGATGCACGTGGCCATACCCATATGGGACGGGGAGGTAATCTTGCATTTTTTAAATTTGTGAATTAATTGTTTTTCAAATAATAAGTGTTGAAGTCTATAATAACATATATTAATGAAGGTTAAAACTTTTAATGTGCAGGAACGTGAGCCGCTTAAGTGTATCAATCATTGGCGAGGGTTGAAGGATTGGTATATACCTCGGCCCGGGGATGGGGCCGATATCGAAGTTCCTCGGTTTCATGCGATTATAGAAGAGTCTGGATTGGCTGGCCTTAAGTCATTGTCGTACCGATATACTTCCGCCCCTCTGATATCCAGTTTCGTTGAGAGGTGGCAGCTCGAGACAAACACCTTCCACATGCCATTCGGTGAGATGACGATCACCTTAGACGATGTGGGTACTCTCCTCGGCATCCCAGTAATGGGACTGCCTGTCAACGCATCGACCAGTATGGGATTTACCAAGCAGGTAGATTTACTTGAGGATGGACTAGGCGTGGATAGAGCGACTGCGTCTGCTGAACTTCAAGTGGCGCGTGGTGGGGTAGTGAGGATGGCCTGGATCAAGCGAGTGTGCGGTAGTGTGGGTCCTAGGTCGTCTGTTGAGCAGGTAGATTGTGCAGCTAGAGGCTATCTTCTGTATCTGTTAGGCTGCACAATTTCTTTATTTATCGGTATATTCATGCTTTCCTTTCATGAGATGAATGGTGATTTATTATATACTTGCACATAACTAATACGAATGACATGATGGTTCATGAGATGAACCGGAGTCCACAAGTATATTAGATGTAACACATGTGTATGGATGAGATCCACATACGGGAGACATGTGTGACAAATCTTATACTTAAATATCATCACAACCAGTGATGAGACTGGACATCTCATACTGACAAGGTTGCAGCACTTTGATCACTATGAGATAGTGTGATTTGTCTCGATCATCAGAATGGAAGATTCTGGATCATAGTGCTAGTACATTGGATGTATTGAAGGACCATGAGAAGTACCTTATAAACACTGTCTTTACTTTAAGGTCTGCTCTCATAATTCCCTAGCAATAGGCTCTCAATCCTGAGACATTAATAAACTCAAGTTTCTATCTATTCATTTACTTTGATTCACCAATGAGTGAGGCCAACTGTAGGTCAACACCTCGGTGATTTGGGTACGTGGTAGTAAAGCTGTGGGAACATTCAATGGTCAAGATGGAAACTATCTCTAATATCCCCTTGTGCCAATTAATGGATTTATCATTGGTAAGTGCGCACCTATTCCAATTAAGAGTTAATTGGAAAGGTACCATTGATCATTATAATTAATTGGGGCTCAAGGATAATAAGATATGGATCTAGTTTGGAAGACAGGTCCAATTGATCCATGGATATTGATAGAGGGGTCTACTTGTGGTAATGTGGAAGTTTAGGGTCTTCTATGTAATATTCCTAAGACTGGAGTTCAATTGCATTTATATGGTGGAGTTATTTGCAATTAAATGTGGGCCCGGATTACACATGAGATGTGGGGTCGTGTGTCCCAGTTGGAGCCAGCTTTCTTAGGAATCCCTAGTGGTCCCTACGCTAGCCCAATTATTAGAAAGTATCTAATTCTAGTTGAACTCTAAAAGGAAAGTTACTATTTCTATTTGAAGTGAGACTTCTAATAGTGGTAATAGTAGACTTACTAATTTTAGTAGAAGTGAGACTTCTATTTTAATTAGAAAGGAATTGGAAAGTTACTAATCATATTTGAAGTGAGACTTCTAATTATGATATGGTAAGTTACTAATTAATGGAAGTAAGACTTCTATTGTAATTAGTAAAGAGGAGGGAACTTGCAAAAACTATAAATAGAGGAGAGGAGGCCTGGACGTCCAAGCATCTATCCTAGCCTAGGGATTCACGCCCAAGGCCTTCTTATGCAAGAGTTGCACATGCTCATCCTCCTCTCCCTCTTCTAGTTCTCTTTCTAGTTCCTCCCTAGAGTTCCTAGTAGTTTTCTATTGGAGATCCCACCATCTTCTTGAGAAAAAGGAGAATCTGATACGGGTCATAGTGTGGAAGATCAAGAGGTCTTGGAGATTCTTATTTGATTAGTGAAAGTGTTTCATCATCAAAGAAAGACGCAACTTCTCCATTAGAGCACAAGGTCTTGGAGATTCCTATTTGATTAGTGAAAGCGTTTCATCATCAAAGAAAGACGCAACTTCTCCATTAGAGCACAACCGAGCTCCAAAGGTATAATATACTTCCTTGCATGTTGTAGATTTATTTGTAGCTTATATGTTGCTGGTTCTATCTTCTAGATAGATTGTATTTACTGATCATGATGGCCGATATTGAGGACATGGATCTTGGATTGGGTTTTATAGCCTTCTGGATAGTTGATCCCTGCATCAAGTGGGTCAAAAGTTTTTGAAATCTATCCTAGAGGCCCACCCTATTTCCAACAATTGGTATCAGAGCCTTACCTCATCTCTAATCATGTTAGATCAGTAAGCTTGATCTAATCTTTGCATGAGATGCGAAGAGGATAGATCAAGGGTTATGTACGGATCAGTTTTGATGGTTTTGCTTGGATAATTAGTGAATCCATGTTTGGATAGTCACAAAAGGGTTTAACAATGATGGAATGATTGTAGGAAGCCATTGGGAGTCTTCAGAAGAGTTCTGGAGATGTTTGGACACGAAATAGAAAAACCCAACCTGCAGATTTCCGTCAGGTCGGTCGACCGAGCCCTTTGGTAGGTCGACCGAAGACACTGAGTTCGGTCGACCGAACCCTCTGGTAGGTCGACCGAAGACACTGACACAGCAGATCGCAGTTTTATTTTTATTTCGGGGGCGCTGCCCCCTTGGCCCCCGCGAGCTGACCGGGCAGCTTGACCCCTGCCGGGAGACACCCCCGGACCCCCTCTGCGTAGGGCATGAATCATAGTAGTGGCAATATTTGGCATCCTGTCTTTCCATTGTTGTTTGGTAACCCGGCTTTGTGAGTTGCTTTGCTAGTATGAGATACTAACATGCAGGTTATCATGTCCTCTCCATATGGCCCACAAGTCTTTTACTTTCTTTTATTGTTGAATGTTTATTTTTGGCAAATTGTAAAGGGCATCATGGTTTCCTTGGTTTCCCAGTTTAGGGCAAGCCATGGTGAAATTCCCTATGAGCCTTTTATTTCCATTAATAGATTATTATGTAAGTCTCATCGTAGAGACATAGGAATTTATGTAATTTTCTAAATTTGTAAATTCTGGCGATGTCTGAGACGAAGAAGGAAATTGAAGTTGGACTCCTAATCAAAGAGTTTGAATATTACCAAAGGTGTTTTGGAGCTTCCCAAAGTGTTTGAGGAATTTTAAATTTTTGGAAAGTCTAGAAGTCCAAGAAGTCTATTCCGCTTGGGCCATGTGGAGGAGAGGACTAGTTTCTAATTTTAGCATTTTCTATTTATAGTTGAATGCTTTATTTAGAATGTTTCCAAATCTGATCCAAACATAGCAAGTTACTAATATTGGTCAAATCAAATTAATTTTTGGAAAGAGTTCTAATTAGTGTTGATGACCCATGAGATGGACACATTGGTAACACTAATTTAAGAAACTGGACTTTCCTTAAAATAACTTGACTTGGAACCAATCTTAGATCACATCATGAGATGATTTGATGATTCATATATTTATATATGTGGGCCCTAATACCTTAAAAGGAAAACCTCAATTCTAAAATATTAAGTGGGAGCGGGGCATTTAAATTGAGAAATCCCCATGGTTTCCCACCATAGGTCCATTGTAAGGAAAGTATTAGCCTCGCGCCACCAAGAGAGTGGCCGTTCCCCACGGAGGGTTTTTATTTGTCTGGTTACTAGATATGGATCTCCTATGGATAGTATTGATGAGACGTGGTGGGGGTTCACTCCCCAAGGAGGAGCTACCCATCGCGGTTGTCATGCAATATTAGTTGGTGGGTCACACTTAACTAAAATAATGATGTAGTCTCTCCAAGGATTTGCCTCATGTATTTTAGAAACCAAAGCTAATCGGGAGTCATACATTATTTGGTATGAGATACCTAGATGGTAATGAATGATTGGGGGATCAAGCATGGTTAGTCTTAATCTTAATTTTGACGACTTTGATCCGCACCAATCTATGGGGCATTTGCACTCCCCAAGGAGGCATGCCCTAAGGGATTGGGATTCCGATGTATTCTAAATTCAATGCTTATGAGGATTCCCATATGAATTTGGTAGAATACTAAATCCTAATGTCATTTATATTCTTTCATTGAATGTATGGTTATGTGCTTTAATTTATACAGCATGAATTCGAATACTTTCAATCCGATTGCGACCATCCTCAACCAGAACAAGTCGATGGGATCCAACTATGTAGACTAGAAAATGAACCTTGATATTATCTTGACAGCTTCAAGTTGCAAATATGTCCTTATTATACCCTCCCTTCCTGAGCCTGAGCCTGATGCACCACAGATTGTGAAAAACTTTTACACCAAGTGGACCAAAGACAATGAGATAGCCAGATGTTTTATTCAGGCATCCATGTCTACTATTTTGCAAGAACAACATCAATCCTATAAGTCAGCATACGATATTATATCGAACTTAAAGGAGATGTTTGCAGAACAGGTCAGGCCTGCTAGGCATGCTGCTATAAAAGTGCTGATGGAGACAAAGATGGCTGAGGGAACCCCAGTACAAAAACATTTGTTAAAAATGAAGTTGGCATTGAATGAGTTAGATGTACTAGGGACTATGATTGATACAGAATCGTAGATCGACATGATCATTCAATCACTACCGGACTCATTCAAACATTTCGAGATCAATTATAATAAATTGGAAATGACAATAGCTGAGCTGTCTCGCCAGCTGGTAGTGTTTGAGGAAATCATGAAGAAAAGACCAACTGCCCTCATGACAGAAAAGTCATTTGCTAAGTCTAAGTCAAAAAGCAAAGACCGGGATAGCAAGAAGAAATCAGTCATCAAAGGTCCTAAGGTGGAGTATGGTTCCACTAGTGGTATAGCCAAGGTCAAGGATACGAGAGCAAAGGGAAACTGTTTCCACTGTGGTATGACAGGACATTGGAAGAGGAATTGTCCACGATTTCTGTCAAAGGAAAAGACCTCAGGTATGATTGAGTCATTTATTTCTAAAGATAGTTTTTCAACTAGTACTTCAGAATCTTGGTTTGTAGACTTTGGTGCAACTAATTACATCAGTAATATGTTGTAGGAGTTACAGGTAACCAGGAGGATTAATGACGGGGAAATCAGTATTAACTTGGGATCGGAAGCCAAGGCAGAAGTAGTGTCAGTGGGAGTAGTAACTTAGTTGTTTACAGATATTAAGTTGATTTTGTTAGATACATTATATGTACCGTTTTAAGACGGAATTTTAATTTCTAGTATGATGAATAAGAGTTATTCAGTTACTTTTGGTAATTAAATTATCTTAAAGAGGAACGGTACTCTGACAAGGTAATCAATGGCATTTATTTGTTTTACTCCCACAATGTATAAGATACATGGCACTGATGTTAATAATAGACCATCATTAAAGAGGTAGTCACCTTCATCTAATCCAACAAACTTTAGCACCTAAGAGGATAGGTCATGCAAACCTAAAACAGGATTGACAGGCTAATGAAAGATGGTATCTTGCCTTCATTGGTGGTAGAACCAATGCCTGTCTGCAAATCTTGTATGGAAGGTAAAATGACCAAAAGACCCTTATTCATCTAAGGGCAGTAGGGTCAAAGATTTATTAGAGTTAGTGTATACTGATGTGTATAGACCTATAATATTAGAGCGAGAGATTGATACGAGTATTTCATCACTTTCACCGATGATTACTCAAGATATGGATACATATACCTTATGCACCGCAAGTCCGAGATTTTGAATAGTTCAAAGAGTTTCGAGTGAAAGCGGAAAAGCAATTAGGTAAAAGTATAAATACTCTTCAATGAGATCGATGAGGCGAATATCTCTCCGCTAATTTTATGGGATACTTATCAAAAATGGGATTTGATCCCAGTAGTCCGCTCCTGGTTTGCCTCAACAGAACGGAGTAGTAGAAAGAAGGAACAAGACTCTTTTAGATATGATCAAGTCTATAATTAAGTTTCTACGGATTACCTATATTTTGGGATATGGAAACTGAAATATATATACTAAACCTCATTCGATCTAAGTCTATACTTGAGACTCCCAGGGAGTTATGGACAGGACGAAAGCCTAGTCTACAACATTTTCAGGGTTGTCCGGCACACGTGCTGAAGGATAAGGCGGATTAGTTGGAATCGAAGTTGGAAGTATATATATGTTTATATTCTATCCCAAAAGGAACTAAAGCTTGGTTGCTCTATAATCCCAGAGAGCAAAAAGTGCTTCGCAGCACCAATGCGGTTTTCTGGAGGGAGATTATAAGATTAAACTGGGAATCTTTAGAAATGGTTATCTTGGAAGAAATTCAAGAGAAATCAATTCTAAATCCAAGAATAACCAAACTTTAAGAAAATCCACCCATACTTGACCCAGTAGTTACACCAGTGCCTTGTCGTAGTGGGAGTATTGTCAGGACCCTTGACAAGTTCTCGGTCTAGGGAAAGTCTTACAAGGCAATCCCGGTGTAACCGGAACAAGATCCATATAACTATGATAAAGCATTTAATGACATAGTTTCGGGACGTTGGCTAGATGCTATGAAAGCTGAGGTGGAGTCTTTGTACTCTAATCAGGTCTGGATACTTGTGGACTTGCCTGCCAATAGCAAACCTATTGGGTGCAAGTGGTCTACAAAAGAAAAGGAGAGCCAGATGGAAGAGTTCCATCCGGATACTCTTATCCATTGCCGTTCATCTCGGTGACGAGATTTGGCAAATGGATGTCAAGACAGCGTCTCACGACGGCAATCTTGAGGAAGACATCTATATGATGCAGCCAGATGGTTTTATAGCTAATAACCAAGTGCAAAGAGTTTGCAGGCTACATAAGTCCATTTATGGATTAAAGCAGGTATCCCGTAACAGGAACATCCATCTTGACAAGGAAATCAAGTCACTTGGTTTTTGTCAGTATCCGGAGAAGTCATGTGTGTACATGAAAAGTGAAGAAGGTAGGATAGTTTTTTCTGGTATTATATGTCGACGACATCATTCTCCCATGGAGTGACATAGGGATATCGTCAACAGTTAAAGTTTTGGTTGGCTAAGACTTTTTGATAATAAAGGACTTTGGAGAAGCCAGGTACATCCTAAGGATAAATTTCCATTGAGACTGGAAAAATAGGATGATAGGCTTATCCCAATGATGTGTACATAGATAAGGTTCTGGTACGGTAAGCTATGCTTTGTACTAGACCGGATATCTGTCACGCAATACGCTTAGTAAGCAGATATAAGTCTAGCCCGAGTCTTTATCATTGACTGTTGTAAGATGTGTTCTCGAATACTTGAGAAGGACTAGAGATTACATGTTGAGTTATAGCAGTGATGAGTTGATTCCAGTCGGTTACATAGATACTGACTTCTAGTCAGATCAGGATTCCAGGAAATCAACTTCTGGGTATGTGCTTATGTTGTAGCAACTTGAGACGCAACTACGGAAGCAGATTAGTTAAAAAGACTCCTTATGGAACTTGGAGTGGTACTTTTGGCAGGACAGCCGCTCACAGTTTACTGTGATAACAGCAGGGCAGTCGCTAAGTCCAAGGAACCCAAGAGCCAAAAAGCATGTACAGAGGAAGTTATACATGGTCAGATAGATTGTGCAGAGATGTGATGTACGATCACCAAGATAGCCTCTGTAGACAATCTGGTAGATCCCTTTACTAAGCCTTTGACTACCAGAGTCTTTGAGCAGGATGTAAAAGGGATGTGCATGAGATGCAACTCTATCTGGCATTGAGCCCAAGTAGGAGATTGTTAGTTTTATGGACTCAATCCAGTAGATGATATAATAAATTGATTAATTTCTTTATTTATCGGTATATTCATGCTTTCCTTTCATGAGATGAATGGTGATTTATTATATACTTACACATAACCAATACGAATGACATGATGGTTCATGAGATGAACCGGAGTCCAGAAGTATATTAGATGTAACACTTGTGTATGGATGAGATCCACATATGGGAGACATGTGTGACAAATCTTATACTTAAATATCATCACAACCAGTGATGAGACTGGACATCTCATACTGACAAGGTTGCAGCACTTTTATCACTATGAGATAGTGTGATTTGTCTCGATTGGAAGATTCTGGATCATAGTGCTGGTACATTGGATGTATTGAAGGACCATGAGAAGCACCTTATAAACACTGTATTTACTTTAAGGTCTGCTCTCATAATTCCCTAGCAATATGCTCTCAATCCTGAGACATTAATGAACTCAAGTTTCTATCTATTCATTTGCTTTGATTCACCAATAAGTGAGGCCAACTGTAGGTCAACACCTCGGTGATTTGGGTACGTGGTAGTAGAGCTGTGGGAACATTCAATGGTCAAGATGGAAACTATCTCTAATATCCCCTTGTGCCAATTAATGGATTTATCATTGGTAAGTGCGCACCCATTCCAATTAAGAGTTAATTGGAAAGGTACCATTGATCATTATAATTAATTGGGGCTCAAGGATAATAAGATATGGATCTAGTTTGGAAGACAGGTCCAATTGATCCTTGGATATTGATAGAGGGGTCTACTTGTGGTAATGTGGAAGTTTAGGGTCTTCTATGTAATATTCCTAAGACTGGAGTTCAATTGCATTTATATAGTGGAGTTATTTGCAATTAACTGTGGGCCCGGATTACACATGAGATGTGGGGTCTTGTGTCCCAGTTGGAGCCAGCTTTCTAAGGAATCCCTAGTGGTCCCCACGCTAGCCCAATTATTAGAAAGTATCTAATTCTAGTTGAACTCTAAAAGGAAAGTTACTATTTCTATTTGAAGTGAGACTTCTAATAGTGGTAATAGTAGACTTACTAATTTTAGTAGAAGTGAGACTTCTATTTTAATTAGAAATGAATTGGAAAGTTACTAATCATATTTGAAGTGAGACTTCTAATTATGATATGGTAAGTTACTAATTAATGGAAGTAAGACTTCTATTGTAATTAGTAAAAAGGAGGGAACTTGCAAAAACTATAAATAGAGGAGAGGAGGCCTAGACGTCCAAGCATCTATCCTAGCCTAGGGATTCACGCCCAAGGCCTTCTTGTGCAAGAGTTGCACATGCTCTTCCTCCTTTCCCTCTTCTAGTTCTCTTTCTTGTTCATCCCTAGAGTTCCTAGTAGTTTTCTCTTGGAGATTCCACCATCTTCTTGAGAAAAAGGAGAATCTGATACGGGTCATAGTGTGGAAGATCAAGAGGTCTTGGAGATTCCTATTTGATTAGTGAAAGCGTTTCATCATCAAAGAAAGACGCAACTTCTCCATTAGAGCACAACCGAGCTCCAAAGGTATAATCAACTTCCTTGCATGTTGTAGATTTATTTGTAGCTTATATGTTGCTGGTTCTATCTTCTAGATAGATTGTATTTACTGATCATGATGGCCGAGATTGAGGACATGGATCTTGGATTGGGTTTTATAGCCTTCTGGATAGTTGATCCCTGCATCAAGTGGGTCAAAAGTTTTTGAAATCTATCCTAGAGGCCCACCCTATATCCAACAGTGGGTACTCTCCTCAGTGTCCCAGTAACGGGACTGCCTGTCCACGCATCGACCAGTATGGGATTTACCGAGCAGGTAGATTTACTTGAGGATGGACTAGGCGTGGATAGAGCGACTGCGTCTGCTGAACTTCAAGTGGCGCGTGGTGGGGTAGTGAGGATGGCCTGGATAAAGCGAGTGTGCGGTAGTGTGGGTCCTAGGTCGTCTGTTGAGCAGGTAGATCATGCAGCTAGAGGCTATCTTCTGTATCTGTTAGGCTGCACAATTTTCACTGATAAGTCGTCCACCCGAGTCCCCATTGCGTACCTATCTTTACTGATGAACTTGGGACAAGTCCGTCATTATGCATGGGGGCTGCCGCACTTGCGTATCTTTATCGCCAATTGGGGACCGCTACGAGGGCAGATGTGAGACAGATTGCTGGATACCTGACACTCCTCACGGTAAATGTGCATACCTCTTTGACTCTAGTTTCCATTTGCCTATCTCTGTACTATTCATTATATATTATTTTTATTTATATAATTAATAAACTCTAACTCTTGCAGTCTTGGGTGTACGGGCACTTCCCATTTGTCCGTCCTCCTGCAGCATGGGGGTTTACGGCTGCAATGCCTCATGCGGCTCGCTGGAATCCTGGCCAGGATTTCGGGATTGGAAGGGAGAACGTAAAGTTATTGCTGGAGAGACTGGACGACTTACATCCTAGTGAGGTGAGCATCCAATAGATTTGTTGCTTTTATTTTAAGTTTTTTCGATGATCTATATTTTTTTGTTAGAATATTAATGAGTTGTTTCAATTACTTCTTGACATAGGTGGCTTGGGATCCGTATACCGGTGCCAGGGCTCAGCATCCATTCCAACAGAGTTCTTTCTTCTGTGGTTGCTTGAGAGCAATGTATGTCATTGAACCCTACCACCCATAGAGGGTTCTTCGTCAGTTTGGGTATGTTCAAACCATCCCACCAACACCGCTCGCGCCCCTTCGTGCGTCTCGAGGATCTACTGCTGGACAATACAAGGTCTCCTACAGATTCCTTGATCAGTATTGGGAGTCTTGGGAGGATCATGTATTATCACTAGCACACCGTGGCCATCGAGTACAATATGCATGGGAGTGCTCACCCGACTACATGGAGTGGTTTGTTAGGATTTCACATCCTCGGGTACAGAACCCCAAATGGCACTCCCATTATCATCCTCATGAGGATCAAGATAACCCGACTCCAAGAGTAGTGAGCGTTTGAAATTTCAATTGTAACATTATGCATCCATTTTAAAAGTTATAATTCTCTTAATTATTAACATGTATAATGATTTCTTACAAATCCGTCGAGCGAGTGATAATCTTCGTGCTACGATTGCACAGCCTGGTCAATCTGCTGATTTTTATTACCGGGCAATACAGACCACTCTCGAGATCTTGGATGGCTTGCCGGTGACGTACCGACGACGTACGCGTCCGTGAGGAGAGTTGCTATTTTTGGATTTTATGATTATGTCATGGGAGTTTGTAATTTATTTTTGGAACTTGGTGAATTTTATGCCACTTTTTTTTACGGCAATTATGTAAATAATCACTTTTACATATAATGATGAATTCAATGACTTTTTGAGAGGTCTACTATAATGGATGAATTTTTATATTTTAAGAGAACTTATAGTCTATATTTGTGTAAAAGAAAGATTAGACAAAATGGAATGAAAGGGACATAGGTCTGCACAAAATATAAGTAATGTGCATAACACATTATGCACGGCCATTATGTGCCATGCATAATGTGGATTGCACAGTATCTGTTAGCCGTGCAGATTCTGATTTACATATTACATATTGGCCGTGCAGACCATGTTTTTACACAACACAAAAGAATAAATTGAGTTACATCAAATGACAATCAAATTGTTACATCAAATGACAAGCAAACGGTTACATCAAAATGAGTTCCATTATATAATTTATATGGTTACATCAAATGAGAATCGGTTTATATAATCAATCGTTGTCAAGATTATCCGACTCTTGTGTTGCTACACTATTTTCCAAAATGTCTGTGAATTGCTCGATGCGATTTGCATATGGGAGCTGCCATCCGTTTGCATCAGGATGATGGTGTCTATGCCAATTTGTTGCAATAGGAGGCATGGGTGCTTATGGCTTCATGAATACCTGAACGTAATGGTTTCCATTGACGAAACCAATCGCGATGATTTTGTGGTCACTTGTTGGAATCGGGGGTGATATCAAAGGCAAGAAAGTCAAGCATTGCTGCAATGAAAGCAGGACCAATACGACTTTATAATACGAAGATATCAAGTGACCCATGTCCGGCATTGTCATCCACCGATCGAATCCTGGATTGTTTTCGAAGTAAGACAACGCGTAGTATAGCTCTCTAACCCGGTCATCTCCTCCATAGACCAATGCATAATAATGTTGATGCCTCTGCAATTCACTGCTCAAGTCCAATCTAACCTGTCTCCAACTGTCCTCGCCCATGCCAAGAAGGACTGCTATAGATCTGAATCCACAGTTACCATCAGGCCTGCTATAGGGTCCCAGAGGCTGAGGGAGCGAATGCGAAAATGTACATGATCGAGTGTGACGGACACTAATCTTTTCATTCTTCTTCTTTACGGATATACTACTTAATACAAGTCGTCCACTCTCTTTCACCCCTACTGCGTATTCGAATGCAGACGGCTCACGAGTCGTAGACCGATCCAACTTCTTCTTCTTCGATGATGACCGACCGCGAGTATTCAATTTAATGTCCGGTTCAATCAGAGGTGTACATTCTGGACTAGATATTTCTCTCGATTTTTTCAGTAGTTGAATTTCTCCCGCCTCATCACTTCCCCAAAATTTCTTATCGATCAAGTCGAACTCAGAAGTTGTGGTCAACTCAGGGACTTTGTTCATCTTAGTGGGATCTAAATTGAGCTTCCGCCAAAATTGATGTACACATCTTAATGGTATATGAGACCCTTCTCTTATACATTCTGCAATTTCATGTGCACATGGTAAACCATGGGTCTGTCGTACAATGCACCCACATGCATCCGAATCCGAACCAATATCAACAGCTCTTATCGACTCATTTAATACTATATCCAAAGCACTCCTTGATACAAATCCTCTCAATTCACGGAACAGTGCCGGTTTGAATTTATGTTGCACGATGTTCAAACTCTTTTCAAAAGAAGCCTTTATTTCAGTAAATAACAACTCAAGCAGGGAATGGATAACCTGCCAGGATGAATCAAAACTACAGCTCGATGTACCCAGATGTCTCTTTAATTTTGCATGTGCACTCTCAGCCCTGTTAGTGGTGCCGTTGCCAAAATGCATATTCTGATCCGTCCAAACAGACACGAATTGCTCCTTATGCTTATTCAACCACGAGTTCTTCACATAATCAACAGCATGTGGATACCCGCAAAAATTCCGTTCCAAAGCACTTAGAAGTTGAATATAGTCACTTTCAGTTGGAGAGAGTACCAACATGTTCCAACTAAGAGATAAAAGCATCCCATCTGTCGTTGGTCTCAAAGAACTTCTTACATTTTGCCAAGATGTTCCTAGATATATGCCACCTGCATAATAAGTTTGCTACATTCGGATATACAACTTTGATTGCATTCATGAACGCTAACTCTCTATCTGTGACAATCACACGTGGCATAATGCATCCATCCATTACATCCTTAAGCCTCTCCATGGCCCATCTATAATTGGCCTCCCTCTCTGAATCAAGGTAAACAAAGGCAACGGAGAACGTCAGTTGGGTAGATGTAACACCAACAATCTCAAGCAATGGAAGTCGATATCTATTGGTCTTGTACGTGGAATCCATTATCAAAACTTCTGGAAATGTACGTAATAGCTGAATAGATGACGGATGTACCCAGAATAGGTCTAAGATTGCATCTATATCATCATTGCTAGTGTGATACTCAATGTACTTGTTCTTCTCCAAATGCATCATAAGTTACTGCATCTGTGATCGACCGGCCATCTTTGTCACCATAAACTTCTGACGAGCATTGTAGATACTCTTCATCGTAGTGGTGTTGTGCACATTCCGCTCCTGCAGTGTTCGAAGGATGTTCCTTGGCTTCACCAGACTCTTAGACATATCAATCAAAACATTAATCTCTTCCGTAGAAAGCCTCCCAGCGAATGAGTGCCCTTCGAGATGTTGTGCGTTTGGATGATTGTGTATCCCACAAACCACTGCTAACATCCAATCATCGTCAGTTGGCAACTTTCGACCCTTCAAAGCAAAAGGGCAATTACACTTCTTCGTTCCCGTTGCCTTGTTAGGATTCTTCTTTTCGTATATCTTCGATGAAGCCCTGTAACTACCACTTCTCTCACAGGATAAAACTATTCTCGGTTTCCTACCATCTCCACCAGCATCCGAAGTTTTGATTACAATCACCAAGCCATGTTTCTTTCCGACATCCCGTGTCCATTGGATTAGATCATCTCGGCTTCTGAATATCGTTTCAGTGGTGAAGACATTAGTAAAATCAAGAGAGCACTGACTTGCACCAGTTGAATCAATCTCCTGAAAATATGATCCCAAAATTATTAGTTTATTAGTGCGTGCAAAATCACACTGCATGGCAAATTATAGCTGTACATTATTTTTTTGCACGGTTTAATATAACCGTGCAAGTTTATTTTGCACGATTTATTGTGACCGTGCAAAAAAATATTGCATAGTTAAAATGTTCCGTGCAGTGTGATTTTGTATGGTTCTGGAATACCGAGCATATCGCGGGAAAACTGAGTGACGAGCTGGAAACGAAGTTGGAGAATATACCTCCTCTTGGTAGATTGACAGTTGCTTGTCCATGTTGAAAATGCCTGTTTTCAGTAGACAATGTGCCCCAGGGAGATGAGTACTTTCAAGGGTTGAAGAAGATGATGAGACTTAAGGATACTTTAAAAAGGTTGAAGAAGATGATGAGGAAAGAGATGAGCATCAACGGGCATGAATGAGTGCGAGGGAACAGTTACGAAACAATGGATGAAAGGGAGAATGAAGAAGAAAAAGAGGAGGAATAGGAGATGACAGTAGAGAAACGGCTCCCCCACTATGAAAGAACGAAAGGAAGAGGAAAGGAGGTTGATGGTAAATGGCTAGTTCGTCCTTTCACTAGAGGGCAATTTGGTAATTAAAAATAAACTTAAAAGTGGGTGTATTCATCAAAACTGGTGGTGCATATAGAATTTTCCTAACAAAAAACAATTAATGTCCTCGACCCCAGATGGCAAGAACTGAACCCGCAACCTTAGCAATGCCCACGTGTCACCATCTTTCCATCCATAATTATGGATCACAATAAATTGTTTTTGCCCTTTTAACTATATAGACATAAAATTTTAAACTTTATAATTTCAAAATTTTCATTCTTTCTCATTCCTAGAGCAAGCTTCTCTTTCATTTTTTATTATCCCGAGAATCCTTTTTGGTCTTCTTCTCTCTATTTCTCTCGACAAGTTGTTGAATGCAATTGACGGCAAAATCGAGATTTGGTTGAATCCTGAAGAAGAGATCTTTTGGATCGGTCTTCTTCTCTCTCTCTCTCTCATTCGTCAGTTGCAGAAGGCAGACTAAACTTCTATCTTTCAAAAACAGCAGGAAGCAACTTCTATCTTGCAGAAACAGTAGGAAGAAGGGGATCGAATCTGGTGGTTGTATTTGCTTTAATCGAAGAGAGGAATATCAAAGGCGTTGATCAAGGTGGGCCCCACATTGGATTGAACTCGTCGGAGAGAAGACGGGGATTGTCTCTTTTTCGGTTCTGATAAAAAAAGGGTTTCAATCGTTGATCTCGAACACAGATCGGAGTAGTTCTGCACGCCGGGCTTAGAAAAGACGATTGGACTGCCAGTTGAGGGCTTCGCGATTCAATCGGTCACAAAATCCAGAATCCCGGAGAAATCATAGAGCATCCAGGCTCTATGATCGCTGTTGTCCACTGGCCGCCGTGACCGAGGAAGAAGACCAGAGAGATGCCCGGAGCACTCGCCACCCACTGCCCTCGCCGCAATCGTCGCACGTTGAAGAAGAGGCCAGAGGATCCTACTGTTCGTGTTACAGAGATTCTGGTTGCAGAACCAGAAGCAAATTGAAGAGGAAGACGACCCATCTTGCCATCTTGGGCCAGTCTCAGGTCAACAGAGCTTTCACCAAATCATAGGATGAAAAATATTTTCGCGATATCTTGACGATCTATCTGAGTTTTTATGAAATTTATCTGAGTTTTTGTCAAGTTTATTTGAGTTTTTTGTCAAGTTTATCTGAATTTTTTATTTTTAATTTATCTAAGTTTTTGGAAAATCTATCTATTTTTTTAACAAATTTATTTGAGTTTTTTGAAATATATTTGTGTTTTGAATTTTATTTACATCTATTGAAATTTATTTGCATCTTTTCAAATTTATTTGCGTTTTTTAAACTTATTTGCGTTTTTTGAAATTTATTTACATTTTTTAAAATTTATTTGTGTTTTTATTTATTTATTTGAAAGTCTCATTAATGGAATTTTCATTAATCGTAGCCAATTAAATGGTAGTTGACCATAATGAATGGCATATCCCACTAATCATGGGATATGGTTTATCTTTAAATAAATAAGAACTTTTAAAGTAATGGTAACTTGGACATTTTAGGTCTTCAAATTTAGAAAAATGACCTACCACACCGTGAAAAAAGATTGTGAATCTAAGGCCAAAAAGTGAAATATTTAGGAATTTGTCACCGAATGGCCTTTTATTTTTTTCATTCCTATATAACCTATAATTCATTCATATTTATTTTTACTACCTCCATCCCATACTCTTTGACACACACACACGCACTATCCATTTTCATAGCAACACTTTTTCTTACGTGGCAACTCTAAATATTTTTAAAAGCCTTCATTTCTAATTCAGATTAAATGACTCTTCCAAACCCATTTAAATAAGGCAAAATTAGCGAAAGGTCTCTATAAGTGAATATATCCAGCCTCCAGTCCAAAGAAAAACTTATTAAGGCCTATGGTCCACTCAGCTAGACTGTTTGCAGCCATAGGTCCCTAAAGCCACACGTTTACATTTTTTAGGACCGTTTTACCCTTTCAACCATTTTAGGCATAAATTTTTGAAACTTGAAATTTGAAATTTTATACTATCCCTCTTTTTCTAGACTTCAATTGGCATCAGTAGCGGTTAGGATCAGGATCACGATCGAGATTGGGTTTAATCCCGGAAAGAGATCATCTGGATTTCTTGATTCGCCACACAGTAAACATAAAAAAGGAGGGTTCCGGCACTGTTGCAGATCGATGATCATAGGTGTTTTGATCAAGCAGGTGGGCCACACTCGGATCCTGATCTAATCTATGCACGAAGAAGAAGAAGAAGAAGGCGTCCTTTTCAACATCAACACCGAAGAATCTAGTATCGGTTTGAGAAATGGAACTTGCCAAGTTTTGTTTCATGGGGTTCTTTCATTCCCCAGCAAATCGATCCTCGATGCAACCGGAAGGACCTCTCCTTGATCTACGTTTTCTGAAGCAAACAAAGAGGACCTCTCCTAGGATCTGGTTTCTCAGTTCCGGATTGAAATTCAGAGTGGGCCACGACTGCTTGATCGGAGAAGATGCACAAATCTCTGTGCAGTTCGAACCGGAGAAGACAACGTTCGTCGGTTTTGCATCTGATAGCCTGATCACAGCAGTGGGCCACAACCTTGATTGGTCAGAGGAGATTAGCAGGACTGCGTTTGTCGGCAGAGGTGAAGAGGATATCAGAGCAGCACGGAAGTTCAGGATTGATCTTAGTGAACGAGATCGTTGCAAAGAAGAAGCAGCTTGAGGCTTGGCTGTTGCTGCGAAGAAGACAACTGTTCACTAGAATAGTTCAAGCCAGGTTGATTCTGGATCAGTTCCAGGTCAGTTTGACCCAATCGTATTTAGAAAGCCCAGTTCAGCAGAGTCATGCCAGCAGTATGGTCAACGGCCAAAGTTGACCAGGTTCAACCCGACCCACTTTGCAGAAACCCAGTTGAGCAGAACTCAGTTTATTTGAGTTTTTGTCAAATTTCTCTGAGTTCTAGTGCAATTTATCTGAGTTTTTTTCAAATTTATTTGTGCTTTGTCACATTTATCTGAGTTCTAGTGCAATTTATCTGAGTTTTTGTCAAATTTATCTTAGTGTTTGTCAAATTGATCTGAGTTTTTGTCAAATTTATCTGAGTTTTGTCAAATTTATCTGTTTTCTGTCATATTTATTTGAGTGTTGTTCAAATTCATCTGTTTTCTGTCATATTTCTTTGTGTTTTTGGTAAATTTATCTGAGTTTTTGTCAAAATTTATCTGAATTTTTGGTAAATTTATCTGAGTTTTGTTCAAATTTATCTGAGTTTTTGTCAAATTTATCTGAGTGTTGTTCAAATTTATCTATTTTTTGTCATATTTCTTTGTGTTTTTGGTAAATTTATCTGAGTTTTTTTTTCAAAATTTATCTGAGTTTTTTAGCAAATTTATTTACATTTTTTGAAATCTATATGCGTTTTTTAAATTTATTTTCATCTTTTGAAATTTATTTGTATCTTTTCAAATTTATTGCATTTTTTGAAATTATTGCATTTTTAAAAATTTATTTTCGTTATTTTAAATTTATTTGCATTTTTTGAAATTTTCTTTGAATCTTTTGAGATTTATTTGAGTCTTTTGAAATTTATTTATATTTTATGAGATTTATTTGGATATTTTGAAACTTATTTGCATCTTTTTAAATTTATTTACGTTATTTGATTATATATTGCTTTTTTTAAAACCTTATTGCATTTTTTTGAAATTATTTTATTTCTTAAAATTTATTTTCGTTATTTTGAAATTTATTTGTGTGTTTTTAGAATTTATTTGAAAATCTGGAGATTCCATTAATAGTGGGCAATTAAATGTTAGTTGGCCATTATTAATGGGATATGGGATATCCCACCAATCATGGGATATGATTCAAAGAAAGGGTAAATTGGACATTTTAGGTGTGAATAAGTGTGAGAGGGACATTTGGCTGCATGACTTTTTTTTTGTGGACCTAAGGCAATAAAGTGAAATGTTCAGGGACCCGTCGCCGAATGCCCCTTTAAATAATTCGCATCAAGTTTTAAAGGGTGGAACTCCACATTGTTGGAGCCAACCTATTGAAATTTGAACCATTCGAAATAAATACATTCCGGTATATGGTAGTCCTCAAGTTTTGCATCAATTTGAAGTATGTCCCACGGCTGGATTCACCATTTGATGAAGAACGAGGTTAACACAATCATATTTATCATCATGTTTTTCATCAAATGGTTAATCCAGCGGTGAGCAAACTCCACTGGATGTGAAATGGAATCCCATATATTTGAAGTGTACATATTTATAACTTCAATTTGGACGACTAACCTCGTTTACTGCAGTTTGCAATGTGGAGAATATCTTACTTGGGCCATTAAAATTGTGTGGGGAGATTTCCAAAGCTCCAGGATTACGCTAATCATAGCCATCAAATGAGACTAAGCATTCTCACGTGCCATCCGCGTGCCACCTACGTGGCACCAGACTCATCTCGGCTACCAGGACAGGGGCCCCAGCCGAAGTCAGGCAGGTCCGGGCCGCTAGCGCCAAGCTCGGCTACCCCAGGTGCCCACCTCGGCTGAAAACTCCACCTCGGCCGAAGGTGCCGGGACGAAAGCCGATGCAAGAAGAGAATCTCCACTCGCGCCCTTCGCCCCCCACGTCATCGGACACGTGGAGGAATAGGGGCGCGAGCCAGTGAGACAGATGCGACATCCAGCCGTCCACAATCTTCGCCAGATCCCTGACAGGGCGGCATCCAGCGGCTGAGGCCAAATCAGGGCAAGGCCCGAGGGTGGATCCGATGGTACCCCTACCGCCAAAGGCGTCCAACACAATCTGGCCCAACGTGACACGCATTTAATGCGATACGGGCCGATCCGACTGGCATTAAATGCAAAGTGGGTTGGATTGGACCGCATTTATTACTTTGTGGGCTGATGATGACTTCCCTGTCAAGTCATTGGACCCACACCAAGATATCAACCAAAAATATCGTCCAAATCATCTATAAATAGAGTTTCATTTCACATGTAAGGTACGCACAATCCAACCCAGAGAGTCGTTACTCTGCCTCTCTTCTTCCTCTCCTTCCTTTGTTCCAGTTCATTCCCTGACTTAGGCATCGGAGAGCCTTGCGCCGCCCAGGCCAGGGTCCTCTGACCGTTTGCTCTTCCCTTTCAGGCTTTCAGGCAGCGGGTTATCTTCTTCATTTGGATAAGTCCTGTAAGGCACCCCGATTATTGTGGGTCATTATTTTTCTGCACCTACAATTGGCGCCGTCTGTAGGAAAGCACTATCCCAATCTTCCAAACCTTCCCAATCTTCCTAACCTTCCCAGAAACCATGCCTCCGAAAGCTAAGAAAGGCGGAGAGTCCCAGAGAGCAGTGTTCGAGCATCCGGGCCCGTCGACGGGCGTCCCTCCTCAGGGACGGCCCGTAGCGGACCGTGGCGCGTTAGCAGGCGAGGAGCGCGTAGCCTTGCGGCCTTTCGTCGAGTCTCCCTTCCGCGAGGGAGTCGAGACCTCGTGCTCTGATGATGAAGTCCCGCCTCCCCCATGGGGAGAGCGTTGACGTGAGCATCCTGTCAAAGGCAAAGCTCAAGCAGTGGAGGAGCCACGCCGCGTGCAACCCCCTGATGCTGAAGGAGACATCGCAGCTCAAAATGCTCTCCTCCAGGAGCAGGAGCGAGTAATCCGCCAGCTCCAGCAGTAGCTGAGGGCGGTGCAAAATGCCTCTCAAAGGCAGCCCTCAGAGCCCCGAGGTGAGAAGAGAGCTGTCCAAAGCAAGGTAGTCCAGCCATCCCGAGAGGATCTAAGAGCCTTTCTGGATCAAAAGCGCAGCCATGCCTACGATGAAGGCTCGAGCAACACCCGTAGCCATCGTGGCCGCGACGGGCGAGCTCATGGCCACCACGGTCCACGGTCAAGTCCATGCAAAGCGGAAGCCAAGAGCGCTGACACCGGAGAAGGACGATGAGCAGGAGCGGCTCGACAAGCGCATCAAGCTAGCTCTCCAGTGCAATCTGGAGATGCGGGACCAGCAAAAGATCTGTGGCCCCACCGACCTGGGGGCCTCTCCTTTCACTCGGGACATCGAGAGAACCCCCTTGCCCAAGAAGTTCTCAGTCCCGAGGTTCGTCCCCTATGACGGACTGTCCGACCCGTCTGCTCACCTCCGTCATTTCTCCCAAAAGATGTCCATCTGGGGAATGAGGGCCATCTCAACTGCAAGATCTTTTCCTCCAGTCTGAGCGACCTCCCTCTAAAGTAGTTCTGCGCTCTGCCAGAGAAGTCTATTTCGAGTTGGAAGGAACTCCAACTCTCTTTCTTGAAGAAGTTCCAAGCCTACAGCGTCGTCCCCAAAACCGATGCTGACATCCTCGCTCTAAAGATGAAGCAGGGCGAGACCCTCACCCAGTTCGCCCGACGGTTCTGGGCAATTTACAGCCAAATCGAAGATACCAGGGAGGAGGTGGCGACTTTCGCCTTCTAGAATGCCCTGTTACCAGGGCACGAGCTGCGGAAAGATTTGGCGGGAGATCCCGCTCCCTCCATGCCGGCCTTGATGTCCCGGATAAAATGCTTTATCGCCCGGGAGGAGGACGAAATCAGAGCTCGGGAGGAGGAAGGCCGGGAGATCGCAGGCCCGGAGCCCAAGGAAAGGAGCAGCCAGCCCCAGCAGCGGGGTAAAAAGCCATTCCAGAGGCAAGAGTCGAAGTAGGCATGGGTCTCCAATTCGGCGAGACCCTCAACGTCCCGGTCTGGGGGTGGCAGGAGGGCCAGACCTCCCTCCGACACCTACCAGGCCATGAGCATCACCTTCAAAGAGCCAATCCACCAGGTTATGAACAAAGTCAAATCCCAGCCATTCTTCAGATGGCCTCATCCCTTGGCAGGCGATCCCCCCACTCGTGACCAATCCAAGTTCTGTGCCTACCATAAGGGTAACGGGCACAGAACCGAAGATTGCAGAACTCTGAGGTTTCACTTGGAAAAGCTCGCCAAGGAAGGCCATCTCGCAGAGTTCGTGCAGGCGGGAGACGTCGGCAGCGGCGGTGATAGCCAAGCTCATCAGAATGTGGCCAGGGATCCGGACAGTGAAGACTTCGAAAAGATAATCAATGTGATCCACTTGGCGCCCTCAGCTCCCTCTCCCTCAGCTCGAGACAGCCCGCAAGCTCGTGCTGAAGACAGGCGGGCCTCGCACAGGAAGGAAGTGATGAGGGCCGAGCTCGGGCCAGCGCCCAAGAGACCTCGCCGCGACCGTCCAGCAATCTCTTTCTCAGACAAAGATCTGGAGGGAATCTAACTCCCTCACAACGACCCTCTTCTCTTGACCATGAAGCTGAAGGACTTCATTGTGAAGAGGATCCTCGTCGACTCCGGCAGCTCTTCCGAGGTCCTCTACTATGACTGCTTCAAGAAAATGAACCTCTCCGAAGCCGACCTCATGGAGGTCCGTACACCCTTGCTTGGGTTATCCGCCAAACCAGTTTATCCCAAGGGTAAAATCACCCTGGAAACCTGAGTGGGCGGGGCCTCCGTGTTGGCCGACTTCCTAGTCGTGGATGCCCCTTCTCCCTACAACGCCATCCTGGGTAGAACGTGGCTCCACAAGTTGGAAGCAGTCCCCTCTTCCCTCCACCAGAAGCTAAAGTTTGTGCTCGAGAGCAAAGAGGGCAAGATGGAAGTGGTCACAGTAGAAGGGGATCAGCAACATGCTAAGCAGTGCATGCTGGCCGTGGTCCCAGCAGAGAAGGAGCCAGAGCGCATCAACCTGGCGGAGTTTGAAAAGGGTCTAGATGAGATCGGCTGAGACCCTGACAAGAAAAGTATTGAAGACCTAGTCGAAGTCAGTCTCGACCCAGCTGACCCTGATAGGTTTTTCCTGATTGGCACGCAACTGCCGGATGAAGAGAGAGCCGAGCTCTCAAGGTTCCTAGTGTAGAACGTGGATGTCTTCGCCTGGACCCCGAGCGAAATGCCTGGGGTCGACCCCGAGGTCATGTGCCACTGGCTGAATGTGGATCCCAGCCACAAGCCAGTGGTGCAAAAAGCCCGAAGGACGGGGTTACAGCAGACAGACGCGGTAGTCGAAGAGGTCGACAAGTTACTGGAGGCAGGCGTAATCCGGGAAGTCCAGTACCCGATTTGGCTGGCCAATACGGTGGTGGTTAAGAAGAAAACAGGCAAATGGAGGGTGTGCGTAGACTTCACCGATCTTAACAGGGCCTGCCCTAAAGATAGTTTCCCCCTTCCGAAGATTGATCAAATGATCGACGCCACCACCGGCCACGACCGAATGAGCTTCCTCGACGCCTACAGAGGTTACCATAAGATCCCGATGTATGAGCCGGACGAGGAAAAAACCGCCTTCACAACCCCTCGCGGCACTTATTGCTACAAAGTCATGCCCTTCGGGCTGAAGAACGCGGGGGCAACATACCAGCGCCTCGTAACGAAGATGTTCCAGGCTCAGCTCGGCAAGACGGTGGAAGTCTACATTGACGACATGGTCGTCAAGTCAAAGCACTCTAGCGACCATCTGGCGGATCTGGCCCAAGTCTTCAGCATCCTTCGCGCGTTCAAACTCAAGCTCAATGATTCCAAGTGCGCCTTCGGCGTGGCTTCTGGCAAGTTCCTCGGAAGCCTGGTAACGCGAAGGGGAATAGAGGCCAACCCGGACCAGATCACTACAATCTTGGGCATCCAGAGCCCATCTACTACAAAGGAAGTTCAGAAGCTCACAGGCATGGCTGCAGCACTCAATTGCTTCATCAACCGGTCATCAGATAAGTGCAGGCCTTTCTTTCAGCTTCTGAGAAAAACTTTAAAATTCCAGTGGACCCCTGAGTGCGACCAAGCATTGGCAGCACTCAAAACTTATTTATCTTCACCTCCTTTACTCTCTACCCCAACTCAGGGGGAGATTTTGTATCTATATCTTACGGTCTCGGATCATGCGGTGAGCTCCGTCCTCATCAGAGAGGACGGAGGAGTACAAAAACCAATTTACTATACAAGCAAGATCCTGCTTGACGCCGAGACCAGATACCGTTTGTTGGAAAAGCTCGCGCTGGCGCTCGTCAGCGCCTCCCGCAAGCTCTCCCAGTATTTCCAATCCCACACCATTGTGGTGATCACGGAGCACCCACTCCGTTCTATATTCAAAAAAGCTGACTTTTCAGGGCGAATCTCATAGTGGACAGTCGAACTGGGACAGTATGACATTCAGTACCGTCCCCGGACTGCGATCAAAGCCCAAATTCTGGCTGACTTCATTGTAGAGTTCGTCTCGCCAAGCTCGGCTCCGACCCAGCCCGGCACGGAACTTGGGGGCGTAAGGCATGAGCCTGAAGTTACCGAGGTCAAACAAGCTCCCACCGCGGCATAGAAGGTCTTTGTTGACGGTTCGTCCACCTCCAAGCGAGCTGGCACCGGTATAGTCCTCCAATCGCCAGAGGGACTGGTCATAGAGCAAGCCTTCACCTTGGACTTCAAAGCAACAAACAATGAAGCAGAGTATGAAGCACTGATAGCAGGGTTGGACAGCGCTCGAATCCTCGGAGCCTAGCACCTGGTGATCTTCAGCGATTCGCAACTGGTGACTAGCCAGCTCGCCGGAGACTACTAGGCCAGGGATAACAGGATGGCGGCCTACTTAGCCCTCGCGCAAAAGCTGCTCTCTCATTTCCAGACAGCCGAGGTCAAGCAAATCTCCAGAGACACTAACACGCACGTTGACGCGCTTGCAAACCTGGCCTCCGCTGTCGAAGCAGGAAAGAGAAGGACTGTCGAAGTTAGATCGATATCAAGATCAAGCTTAGAGCTCCACTCACCTCGGCAAGTCCTTTGTGCCGACCTCGGCCCGAGCTGGATGGATCCGATCATCTCCTACTTGAAGGATGACCAGCTCCCCGAGGACAAGACTGAAGCCCATCGAATCAGACTCAAGGCAGCTCGATTCTGGTTATCTCCCGAAGGCAAACTCTACAGAAAATCCTTCACGGGTCCATACCTCCAATGCGTCCACCCCAACAAGGTGGACAACTTCCTGTATGAGATCCACGAAGGAATCTGTGGTAGCCACATCGGGGGCCAATCACTGGCCTACAGGGCAATAAGCCAAGGTTACTGGTGGCCCTACTTACAGAAGGATGCGCAAGTGTACGCCAGGAAATGCGAAAAGTGCCAGAAGTTCTCTCACTCTCTTCATCAGCCAGCGCAAGACCTGAGTCCCCTCTCTAGTCCATGGCCCTTCGCTCAATGGGGGCTGGACATTGTGGGACCTCTTCACCGAGCTCCGGGGAACAAGAGGTGGCTGATCGTCGCGAATGGATTACTTCACGAAGTGGATAGAAGCTGAGCCGCTATCCTCCATCACGGATAGGGATTCAAGAAACTTCGTATGGAAGAACATCATAACGAGGTTCGGCATCCCCAGGACCCTGATTTCGGACAACGGGACTCAGTTCGACTCCAAATCCTTCAAGGACTTCTGCCAAGAACATGGCATCAGAAACCATTACTCCACCCCGGTGTATCCACAGAGCAATGGCCAGGCCGGAATTTCCAACAAGATAATCCTGGACGGCCTCAAGAAGCGGTTAGACAAGGCAAAAGGGAGATGGGTAGAGGAGCTTTCCAGCGTGCTGTGGGCGTACAAAACAACTCCAAGGTGATCCACCTCGGCGACACCTTTCTCTCTGGCCTATGGGATGGAGGCGGTCATTCCCCTGGAAATTGGCCTCCCCACTATGAGGACAGAATTGGTCGACCAGGGCCGAAACGACACAAACTTGGCAATGGAGTTGGACCTAGCAGACGAGCGTTGAGAAGCAGCGGCCCTACGGCTGACTGACTATCAGCAGCGGCTAGCCAGAGGCTACAATGAAAAAGTCAGAGAAAGAAGTTTCTCCATTGGAGAGCTGGTCCTGATGAAGACCCTGCCAGCTGACAAAGATCCAAATGAAGGAAAACTGGCCCCGAACTGGCACGGCCCATTCAAGGTGGTCTCACTGGCATGACGATCCTCTTACAAGCTCGAAGACTTAGAAGGCAAGCCATTGCCGAGACCATGGAATGCATCCCACTTGAAGAAATTCTATTTCTGAAGATGTAACATGAACCTCAGAATCAATGAAAGCAGCTTTTGCCATCGATCTGTGTCATCTCTCCTTCTGAGTTCGGCAGCTTTGGGTCCTTGACCCTGGAGAAGGCTTCGAGTTCATACACTCAGTCGCTCCTAAAGTTTGGGTCCTTGACCCTGGAGAAGGCTTCGAGTTCATACACTCAGTCGTCTCCTAAAGTTTGGGTCCTTGACCCTGGAAAGGCTTCGAGTTCATACACTCAGTCGTTCCTAAAGTTTGGGTCCTTGACCCTGGAAAGGCTTCGAGTTCATACACTCAGTCGTCTCCTAAAGTTTGGGTCCTTGACCTGGAGAAGGCTTCGAGTTCATACACTCAGCCATCTCCTAAAGTTTGGGTCCTTGACCCTAGAAAAGGCTCCGAGTTCATACACTCAGTCGTTTCCTAAAGCTTGGGTTCCTAACCCTGGGAGAGGCTTCCGGTTCATACATCCAACTTCCTAAACTCCGGATTCATACATCCTTCAATATCGTTCCCGAGCTCAGGCTCGCACAGCCGAGATCGTCAAGACAGTTCATCTCGGCCAATGATGGTCCATTTCTGGGTTCATCTCGGCACAAGACAGTTCATCTCGGCCAATGCTGGTCCATTTCGGCCAAAGACAGTTTTCAAAAGAAAAAGAGTAGTGCAGGCACTAAAGTGCAAAAAAGCAGCACAGAAATACAAGTATCACAATTGTATGTTCAAAAAGGCAAAAAAGGAAGTATTATACACAAATTGTATGATCACAAAAACTGTTCCTTTTATTCATTGTAATCACTTCATTACAAGGGTTACAGAAGAGAAAAATAAAATACAGCAAGGAGGCTCGCAGTCCTCTGAAAACAGAAAAAGAAACAAAGGCTGGGAGGCCCTGATCTTCACCGACTCTTCAGTCCAGTTTCCAGCGCCCTGAGCTCTTCAACGCCCTCTGGATTGCAGGCTTGGAGACTCCGGTCCTCGCTGGTCTATTGCTCGGAGGCTTCGGGGGACTCTGAATCTCAATGAGCTCTACAATACGCTTTGGTTGGTCAGACCAAAGTTTGCAAACAAGAGCCCCCTCGGTCCAGCGGTGTCTCGATCCTGCCCGCCGCTCGGAGGTCTTGACATCCCACAAGAAGCATGGTTCCACGCAGGGCCCTGTGGGACGAAAACAAGACCACCAAACGCAGAGGGCGCCACCGACCCACAGCTACAAAGATTCCTATGCAGCCGGACCAGGGAGGGTTGGCCTTGGACCCGCGTTTAGAGAGCGCGTAGTCCACGAGGATCGTCTTTAGAGAGCGCGCAGGCTACGACAGACTTTCCCCCTCGAAGAAAGCCGTCTTCTGGCGCAAGGGTTCCCCCCGGGTCAAATGTTCCTAATGATCTACCAGACATGGCTACTGAGTTGGTTAATAGAGAGAGACAGGCTCCTATGTCTATGTGGAATATACTATCCTAGTCCTTTTTTCCTCCCATGGCGAGCCTACCGCTCCTATTTATAGGAAGGAGAAGGGCCCGGTCTTCGAGGGAAATTATGAGGCGAAGTCTCCCACGCCTTAAGTAAGGAGCACGTCTTCTTGTACTCTGACCAGCGGTTCCGATGACACCACGTGGAGCCATTCTCTCGTTTTCCTCATTGGCCGTACCGCCACACTTACTGCTATTTATGGTCTCCAAAATACGGAGAATCGGCACAGATAGCTATGAAGACCGTTCAATACTCTCTCTGACTCAAGATTCGCACCTCACATCATGAAAAAGGTATTCAGCCAGATTCAAAAGAAAGAGGAGGAAAGAAAATGCACAAGTAAAGAAGCACTGTTTTTCATTAAAGCCAAAGGGTATTACAGGGCTGAAAGATTGCATAACAAAGATAGAAAAAAAAAAGTTACAAAGAGCAAAAACAAGAGCAAAGTGCAACTACTGCGGCTTCGGCGACTCCACCAGTATGATCACCGACTCAGACGAACCAGCGGTCTCGGCTACGACTGCGGCTTTGTCTGGTGCGTCACCAGCAGCAGAGGCGGAAGAAGCTTCGCCTTGAGGCGCGACCGGGGCATCGATGGCAGGCGGGGCAGTCGGAGCGACATCCGAGGCAGGGTCAGCTGTAGGGGCTTCGACTGGGGCACTCTCGCCCAGAGGAGCAGAGCTCGGCTCAGGGACCGGGTCCGAGTACTTCGGCAAGTTTCGATAGACCGGGTGGTCTTCGGGAACCCCCGCACGCCTCAGTGCGGCCAATCACCCTTCCTCGAACAAAATGGAGGTAATTTTCTCCACCTGCTTCTCATATTCTTCTGTGGCCTGGTCCACCCCCCTCTGGAAAGAGGATTGCGCCTCGGACAGCAGGGAAGCCTTCTCCTTCTTCAGCTCGGCATTCCTTGACTTTAGCTTCTCAATTTCAGCGCGCACGGCCAGCACTTCACCGCGTAGCCTCGTCGCCTCAGCCGCCGATTCAGACCTCGATCTGGCCAATTCCGACTCCAGCTCGGCAATCCTCTTGGTCCTCGTCCAGATGTCACCCTTCAGTTGATGAGTCTGCGACGTGAGGTCAGTAACACTGACCAGAGTTACCTCCAGCTGAGCGGTCGCCTCGGCGCTGCTCTTCCTCAGCTCTTCCAGCTTTTTCTTCAACCTCTCCCTCTCTGACTCCAGCTGGGCGACCTTGGCAACGTTCCTGTCACTCCTTTCCATCACTGCCAGGAGCCTCTGCACGTTCTGCAGAAGGAAAGAGTAAGTCAAATAATGGCAGCCGAATTAAAGCACTTGGAAAAAGGCGTTGAAAACACTTATCAAAAGGTTAGCCTGAATCGCCGAGACCATCAGACTCTCATTATCGTACCTCGCGTGCACTTCCATGTCACGCGGCAAGGCACAAGCTTTTGGGATGGCTCCGATAACGTCGGTGTTCCCCATCAGCCGGTCCTCGACATTTAAGGGCTTCCCAGGCTGCGTCTCCATCCTGGGTCTCCATGCCGCTGGGGCAGTTCGAGGTCCGGAGGTCGATCCGGACCCTTGCCCTACCGAGACGGTAAGCTCGCGGGCCGCCCCGCTAGTCGACTTACTAGCCGACGCGCTTTTCTCGGTTGGGGCCTTGCCTCCAGGAGCTCGCGCAGGGGCCTTACCCTTCGGAGGCTGTTCAGCCCCCGAGTCCTTCTCGTCCGCCTTGGATTTCTTCCTGGGCGGGGACCCCTCCCTCGGGTAGTCCGGCGAACGTCGCCGCCCTCCCTCGCTCGGTGAAGGGGCTGGGGCAGAAGTGGCAGCAGCACCCCCCGAGCCCGAAGCCGCGCGGGTACTGGCGGTCGAGGGTGTCGCAGAAGATGAAGATCTTTGCCTGAACTTGGCCGCTAGATCTTTGGTGCCGGGCACTCTTGATCCTCCTTCCATCCCTTCCTCCTGGTCGAACGAGTAGGCGTCAACTATCTCCCTCAGGTTCGGCGACTCCGAGCTAGAAGAAGTAGATGCCTCAGCACCAGACGCGGCTCAGCTCGCAGTAGGGTCGACTAAAGGGACCCCGGCAGGCACCGCCAAGGTGACGGGAGGATGGTCAAGCTGCGGCTCGTCCCTCGAAACTGCTCCAATTCTCCTGTAGTGGCCGCGGTACCTCGGCGTATACCCTAGCAGCTTCCAGGCCGATCTGGTCTCGTGCCCTTTGTATCTCTCGACCTTTTTGTGATCGTCGATGTTCTTCCTCCAGCCTTCACTCACAGCTCGGCGTCGCCTCGCGTGCAGTTCTGCGCCACAAACAACAAAGGGTATCAGCTCGGCAACATAAAGGTTGAGCAAAACAAACAGAGAAAAGAATCAGTAATTACTTGGGACGGCCCCGAGTTGGCGAGGGACCATTAGTCTCCTATCCTCGCCAGCGCCGAATTCCCAGTCCCCAGATACACAGAAGAGGTCTTCCTCGGCGTTTTTACTAGAATCCTCCAGGGCCAGGACGAAGCCTATTCGACGCTGCTTCACCCGGAGTTAGTAATTGTCTCCCCTAGCCTTGCAAATGTCATATACGTCCTCGATGTCATGGACACCCAGGTTGGTCCCCAAAACCTCGTTCAGTTTTGCCGTACCCATGATGACTTTAAAGCCATTGGGCATCAGCTGGCACGGGGTAATCGACCACATGCTAAGGCAGGCCCTAAGAAGAGGGTGCAGAGGGAATCTGACCCCGCCCTCGATCACGGAGATCAGAGGGAACGGCATCCAGCCGCAGGACCAGCCACGCGTGGCCTGGTCGATGGGATCCGCCTGCCTAAGGCGAACTCCCTCCGGGATGTTATAAGTAGCCCTAAACCTAGCCATGCCCTCGTCTGTATCTAACCGAAACCTAGGGGTGCCCATGTCTAAAAGAAGAAACCCTGAAGGTGAAGAAACCCTAAAAGCCAGACAGGGGCACGAAGTTACTTACAGAAACGGAAGGGCGAGTCGAAAACAGATCTGGGTGCGTCCTACTGTCGTCCTCACCAGAGAAATCTCGAAGAACAGAGCAGAAATCGAAGGCAGGGGCGAAGGAAATCAGAAAGAAGAAAGAAAGGAGATAACCCTATTTATAGAAAGGGAACCCTCTTTGGGCGCCACTTTCGAATTCGAAGAGACGGATTTCGCAATCCGCGCCTATTCCATCAATGAGACAGCGCAATCAGTGAAGAGGCTACACGTGTAGCCGTCGGTTTGCTTCCCAGGACGGACAGGACGAAGCATTTATTGCCTCAGAAAAGTTGAAGCGACACCAGGCAATGATCGCCGCATCTCCGGACAGGTTTTCTAGCTTCCAACCACTAAAGGCTAGGATGCTTAAGAGGTCAAAAGCTAGGGGCAATTGTGTGGGGAGATTTTCAAAGCTCCAGGATTACGCTAATCACAGCCATCAAATAGGACTAAGCATTCTCACGTGCCATCCGCGTGCCGCCTACGTGGCACCAGACTCACCTCGGCTACCAGGACAGGGGCCCCAGCCGAAGTCAGGCAGGTCCGGGCAGCTAGCGCCGAGCTCGGCTACCCCAAGTGCCCACCTCGGCTGAAAACTCTACCTCGGCCGAAGGTGCCGGGATGAAAGCCGAAGCAAGAAGAGAATCTCCACTCGCGCCCTTCGCCCCCCACGTCATCGGACACGTGGAGGAATAGGGGCGCGAGCCAGTAAGACAGATGCGACATCCAGCCGTCCACAATCTTCACCAGATCCCTGACAGGGCGGCATCCAGCGGCTGAGGCCAAATCAGGGCAAGGCCCGAGGGTGGATCCGATGGTACCCCTACCGCCAAAGGCGTCCAACACAATCTGGCCCAACGTGACACGCATTTAATGCGATATGGGCCGATCCGACTGGCATTAAATGCAAAGTGAGCTGGATTGGACCGCATTTATTACTTTGTGGGCTGATGATGACTTCCCTGTCAAGTCATGGGACCCACACTAAGATATCATCCAAAAATATCTTCCAAATCGTCTATAAATAGAGCTTCATTTCACATGCAAGGTACGCACAATCCAACCCAGAGAGTCGTTACTCTGCCTCTCTTCTTCTCTCCTTCCTTTGTTCCAGTTCATTCACTGACTTAGGCATCGGAGAACTTTGCGGCTCCCAGGCCAGGGTCCTCTGACCGTTTGCTCTTCCCTTTCAGGCTTTCAGGCAGCGGGTTACCTTCTTCATTTGGATAAGTCCTGTAAGGCACCCCGATTATTGTGGGTCATTATTTTTCTGCACCTACAAGTATCTTAATAAGAAGAGCTTTTTGTATATACCCCCAAGGTTTGTAGGATTTGTAAATAGGCCCCCGAGGTTTGAGTATTTGTAAATTAGTTCCTGCATTTTCATTTCAATACCTTTCATGTCCCCAAAATCAATAGGCTTCCAACCACCATAGGTTTTTAGAGCGAAATGACACTTTTGTCCATATCTTTTATCCTTATATGCATGATTTCAAAAGCTTGGACTCAGATTTTTTCTTTTGTAAAGCATGAAACATTAACAATTGCACTTAGTGGGAGAGAACAACCCTATGTAAATTTATTTTTTTTATCAATACATGGCTCTCATTAAATTCAAATTGATTATGATGACAATCAACACCTGTACGTATAACCGGCTATGATTTATCCAATCCATACATGACCCATCGTTGGATTGATGAAAGTTTTAAAATACATGATTATGCTTCATGAAAGAAATAATGGGGGAACGGGCAAATGTAAAAAAAATATTAATTTTAGAATTTGCAAGGGAGGTGGTATTTGGCTAAATACATGTAAAAGAAACATTGGGGGAAGGGCAAATGTAGGTGGCGTAAAAGAAATATTGGGAGAAATTGCAAATGTAAAAAAAAAAATATAATTTGCGAAGGGGTGGTGTTTTGCTATATGTAAAAGAAGTATTGGGGGAAGGGGAAAATGTAAAAAAAAAAAACATATTAAGTTTTAGAATTTTGAAGGGGGAGGGGGGAATTTAAACTTTTCTCAGATATAGGTGGGGGCTTTAGTCCCAAGGTCCTTGTACCCGGCTCCACCCTTGGTCATGTGCATGAGAGAGTTATTGAGAGAAACCATTGGAACTTGAGATAAAAAAATGGTATTTTTGTAAATAAAAATATACTCGTTTTTGTTAAATGGATGTAAGGGCAAAGCTTTCATTTATATAAAAATCTAATACAAATCTCATGGTGGCTGCCCATTCTTATTAGGGATATTGATTTTGGGAACATAAAAGGCATTAAAATAAAAAGGCAGGGGCCTATTTACAAATACTAAAACGTCAGGAGCCTATTTTCAAATCCTACAAACCTTAGGGGAGTATACAAAAAGCTCTAATAAGAAATGAGAGATTTTTTATTTTAGGAATGAGTATATTTATAGAGGATGCTTGATTTTAGGATTGATTCATTATTCCTTTATTTGGTATACAAAGATTTTAGGATGAGGGATAGATACTGGTTTGTTAAGGAAAGTTAAAAATTAGATTGAGATAAATTAGGGGAATTTGGGTCAGGAATATTAGATATATGGAATGACGTGGAGCTCCATATGATCCCCTTTTAGTTTGCTTTAATATATAGAAGAGCTTTTTTTTTTTTTTTTTTTGTATACCCCCTAAGGTTTCTATGATTTGCAAATATGCCTGTGGTTTTATTATTTGTAAATAGGCCGTTACTCTTTCATTATAATACCTTCTATGTCTCCAAAATTAGTAGCCTTCCAACCATCATAAGTTTTTAGAGTGAATTGAGACCGTTGCCCTTCTTTTTATTATCCTTATATGTATATTTTCAAAAGTTTGGACTTATTTTTCTCTAAATCTTGCAGCATTAATAGTTACTATAGTATATTTAGTGGGAGAGAATAACCTTACATAAATTTCATTTTTATTACTACAAAGCTCATTAATTCATTAAATCCAAATTGGTCATCAAGACAATTAACACTTATACTTTGATCTAATCCATCCATAACCCACCGTTGGATTGATGAAAGTTTTAAAATAAAGATTAGGCTTCATGTGCATTAAAGAATTATTAAGTGAGAGACTGTTGAGAATTGACATAAAATAAAGTTATTCTTGGAAAATGATATACTTATAATTGGTTATAAATTATCTAATCCATCCACGGCCCACCATTAGATTGATGAAAGTTTTAAAATAATGATTAGGCTTCCTGTGTACGAGAGAGTTATTGAGTGAGAGAGACCTATTTGAGAATCGAGATAAAATAATATTACTTCTGTAAAAAATATAGTATTTTTTGTTTAATGGATGTAAGGGTAAATGTGTCCTTTTAATAAAAATTCAACACAAACTTCATGATGGTTGATCATTCTCATTAGGATGATTGATCTTGGGAACATTGAAGGTATTGAAATGAAATGTCAGGGGCTAATTTACAAATACTAAAACCGCAAGGGCTTATTTACAAATCCTATAAACCTTAGGGGTTATATGTAAAATAATCTATATAGAAAGAGCCCCTCAGCTGAGCGGAAGTGGTGAGAGCGACCAACCTTTATGGGGCCCACCTTGGGTCCCAGTTGGGGATGGCGATCTCTCCATTATAGCCCTTTGTGTAATGATGGAGGCTAGGATCATCATCCTAACCACTTATTTTACGCCCGTAAATCTTCAGCATGCAAATGAGTGCATAGTTGATCCAACAATCCAATGCATTAGGATGTGTACCAAACCCCGTGACCCATGACTATTAGGGAGTCCCTGTGTGATGCTCCTTTACCATAAACAATAATAAAATAAACAAAATTTATTAATTGTCTTAAAATCTCAGTAACAAATTAAGGCAAAAGGAAAAAAGATTTAATACCTAACTATGTTAGAAACATCCAGTGTCATGAATATACTTTAATATTTTTAAAATGTTATTGATAAAATTTAATCATTACAGGAAAAAAAGATGTGATGTTATCAAAATAAATGGCATACTGAATAAAAAATGTTAACCAGAGTTAAATGGTAATATCTCTTTTGACATTCTTTTATAGTATTACGAGCCTTAAATTTGAGAATATTCCCTTATTTTGTTCGAACTATAGTTTTCAAAGATCCATATATGTGATAGCTTGGCAATTGCCATGAATATGAATTGGATGAACTGACAGAATCTATTGCAAATGGCAAAGTGTAGGGTGGTGTAGTATTTGTTGAGTTTGGGTCTTCTGTGTCACATAGTCAGAGTAAGGGGGAGTGGAACTCTCTAGTGGGTCTTATTTATTCAAAAGCCGAACTGCTTAAAATGAGTGCACGTTTATTATAATTTACTAATTACGTCATTAATCACGTGCTTAGTCTAATGGTGAGACCAATTCCAATTGAAGGAAAATCTTTTTTTAAACCCTCATATTGAAGTAAAATTCTCGAAAATGGGGCACATTTTAGGTTTTGATTTTCAATGGATGGGTAACTTTAGTGAGACGCTCAAAGGATCTACAGTGACATTAGTTGGAGTCTAAATCCCCTTAGGGCCTGTTTGTTTAGAAGAATTGTAAGAATTTTTGTCTCGGAGAATTATGAGAATTCCAATTGCTGCCCCCCAAAGTAGAATTCCAAATGCTCAATCCCCCTCTAGCATTTGAAATGCTGGAATTCTGGAAATTCATAAGGCTAAAAGTGTCTTTTCATGTGGTTTGAAATTCTGAATTCTTTCATCAATCAGAGTATTTGGAATGCTTAGGAGATAAGATGTCACATCATGTAAGAAATGCTCAACAAGCTCAGTTCCTTGTCAGAGATTCCTCTAACCAGACATGCCCTTAAGGGCTTGTTTGTTTAGAAGAATTGTGAGAATTCTTGTTTGGGGGGATTCTGAGAATTCCAAATGCTGCCCCCAAAAGTAGAATTCCAAATGCTCGACCCTTTTCTAGCATTTGTAATTTTGGAAATTTGGGAATTCATAAGGCTAAAAGTGTATTTTCAAGTCGTTTGAAAATTTGATTTCTTGCATCAAATAGAGCATTTGAAATGCCCAGGGGAAAAGATGTCACATCATGTCATAAATCCCCAACAAGCCCAATCCCTTGTCAGAAATTCCTCTAACCAAACAGGACCTAAGTGTATTCCTCATGTTGCCTATGAGAAGAAGGAGTGGGGCTCACCTATAGGAAAGTTAATCCGCTCAAATTTTACCCAAACATGAGATGATCCCATCATAAGACTGAGTATGCAATTAAGAAACATTACACTTATTTTGAGCAGCTAGGATTCTCAATGGTGGCCCCCCACTTTGGAGTTCTCATTCCACTTAGCAAGCACGAGGCACAAGTCTAGATTACCTGTGTCTCCCACATGCGTATTGTGAGTGAAATGTGTGGAACTCCACCGTGGGGCCCACTTATTGGTAATTCTAATAGTTTAAAATGAATGTCATCCCCTCCAGTGTTATATCCTCAAATTTTACTTAAATAAGAGTTGGTTGCTATGTAAGATTGAGCATATGATTGATAAATGATGAGCACAATTTCTTGCATTATTAACGTATGCATTATTCATGTTATCAATCATGTGGTTTATCTTAAAGTGGTACCAATTCCTAATTAAGTAAAATTTAAGGATATGTCACGAGAGGAGATGGCATTTAATTTTGAACAGTTCGGATTATCAATAGGTGGGTCCAACATAGGCAGTTCCACACTTCACACTCACATGAATCATGTGGGAGACACTCACAGGGCTTGTTTGGCGTCTCTTGTCCATATGAAATAGATCTGTATAAAACAGTTCTGCTTCAAATGGCCCTGTTTGAAATAGATGGTGTAGAAACAGATTGTTTAGTAACACAGAAAAATTGATTGAAATAGACATTTTTAAAACAATGGTTGAAAGTTTTTTTATAAATATATCTCAAGATCCATGCAGATTCAAGTATTTAAATTTGACGACATAGCTGTGTTTAGCCTTACAAAGAGAATTGCTGGTTTGGATCTTGCATTTGGGGGCCATGGATTTATAAAAAGTATATATAAATGTCTGTCTTTTTTTTATAAATATCTAAAAATCTATGATGTTGGACCCATAGTCATACATGATCTTCTGAATATATCCAATTGTTTGGATCATGATTTATGGTGCCCAAATTTACAAAAAATAGAAAAAACCAGACTGCCTATTTACAATTTCAAAACCCAGTCAATAGTGCATGGTACATCAACCTAAAAAAATATTTTTGTAAATATCTCAAGACCCACTTGGAATTAGAGGCTCATTTTTGGGAATGTAGCCGTTTTTGGCCCTCCAAAGAGAACCAACAGATCAGATCGTGTTATGGGCCCCCACAATGTCCACAATATTAGATTAATGGCTCATGGTTTTTGCAAATATCTCAAGATCTGAGATAGATCAATGGCTGAGATTTTGACACGTGGGTATGTTTGACCTTCTACATATTTCTAACGGTGTGGATCATGATGTAGGGGTACAGATTTAAAATAACTAAAAAAACTGACTGTCCTACGAAGCCGTCGAAAAGATTGTAGCCCCTGGAGTCTTTCCGCTTCAGACACAAACGTTTGATTCAAATGCGCCCCCTTTTCTGACTTCTTGAAATGGAGGTAAATCATCTAAAACCCATTTCAAACAGACTTTGCAAGATGAGTTCCCAAACAGTCTAAAAACTGTTTCAAACAGTTTTAAGACAATAAGAGGCAAGAATATATAAGAGAAACCAAACTGAACCTCAGTGTCCTGGACTCCATTTGTTGTGGTGTTTTGGTAATAGGATGTTAGGTTTGAAAGGTCGCCTATATAAAATAGAAAGACACTTCAAGTGGGTATAATGGAGTGGACCATTGTCAAAAGAAAGATCGAACCACTACTGAAAGAAAGATCATAACCATATCAAAATGGCCACCTGCCTTAATGGTGGGCACCCTCCCAATGCGTGAAAATGGTCTTCATCTTTTTCCGAATCCAAACCATTCGAGGAAACATTAATCTCTTTAAGTTATTAGAGTGCCAATTATCTCTCATCCAAAATGTAATTCGTTTTGTATGAAAGCAGAAAAGGTGAGAGAAGTGATTTGCTTTCAATTGATATAAAAATGTGCATTGTTCATATCAACATAATATATTTAGTAGAGTAAATCACTCATATGAGATAAGTATGCAAGACTCGACCACGTTGCCCGTTATGGCATGTTTGTTTGGATAGAATACAAAGAAACTCATGGTCAAATCAATTCCAACTAGGGATTACTAAAGAGGCGAGGGGTGAAGGAAAAGCTGTAAGGGGTAAGAGATATCAAGCAACCATTAGAAGCAATCATCACTTTTCTAGAATCTGAGTTTCTAGTGTGGCAGTTGGGTATTCATTTCCCACCTCCCATGGATTCATTTTCATTAGAGGAGATAATTTGATTATCGTTTTTTGAAAATTCACATTGTTTCTTCAGTTTTCACCATTTTTAGAAATAGGAATCTTGTAATTTATTCAATTATGTGAACAAACAGGCCTATAGAGATGGGTGTAGAGGTAGAATTGTTAGATTATATGTCCTCAATGCAGTGGATGATAAGAATAAATTCGTTTATTATTTTAATTGATTTATAATTCATGGTTCATTCATAAGATGAATGGGATTTTATTTTGTGGTTGCACATAATTAATATAAAATGACATGATTGTTCATGAGATGAACTTGAGTCCTTAAGTATATTAAATGTAATCCATGTGTTTGGATGAGATTCATATGCAGGAGACATAGATCACAAGTCTTATACTTGAAGACTTTTACAACCAGTGATGAGACCGGGCATTTCATCAGAAAAGGTTGTAGCACTGCAATTATTATGAGATAGTATGGTTTGTCTCGACCATTAGAGGGAAAGACTCTGGGTTGCTGTGCTAGTACATTGGATGTATAGAATGACCATGAGTAACACTTTATACTAAATATTGTCTATGATTAAGAAATGCTCTCATAATTTCCAAGCAATAGGCTCTAAATCCTGAGAGAGTAATGGACTCAAGTTTCTATTATGCATTTACTTTAACTTACCAATGAGTGAGGCCAACTGTAGGTCAACACCTCGGTATCTTGGGTAGATGGTAGTGGGACTATGGAAACATATATTCTCAAGATGTAATCTGTCATCTAAAAGAGAAATATCCCATTGTACTGATTAATGGAATTTATCGTCAATAGGTGCGCACCCGTCTTGATTAAGAGTTGATCAAATGGTATCGATGATCTGTGATGGACCGCGCTCCTGTTCGGTTCCTACCGAGGTCGGCGGACGTGGGAGTCCGTCGGGTCCGACCCTTTCGTAACCGGGGGGCAGGGGCGTGCATCAACATTTCTTTTTTTGTGTGGGTGTGCCAGATTTTCTATTTTACTTGGAATTGCAAGTGGTGATCCGGAGATCAACCTTCGCAAGTAAAAAAGAAATCAACTTCTTTCAAGTTTTCCATTGCACATATATTTAAGAAAAAAGACATTTTTCTTGATTTGCCGTGAAAGGCGATTTTTTTGGCATTTATAGCCGATTTTGGCGTTTATAGCCGATTTTTGGCGTTTATAGCCGATTTTGGCGTTTATAGCCGATTTACAATCCTTATCAATAATGAAAGACAAGAGTTGTGATTTTTGTCTCTTTTGAAAAAAATACAAACTACAATGAAAAGCAAGAAAAGGAGGATCTAACTTCTCAGGAGATTGTGGGGGACTCGTTTAGATTGACGGTCGCAAGCCGTATGTGGGCTTCGCCATCATCCATGCAGATGAGAACAGAGGATGCTATTGATTCGCTTGGCTTGACTATAACCTCAGGTTTTTAGAGAGCAAAGACCAAAAGAAGGTCCTATGTCCAATGAAAAGCCGAGTAGACGGGCTTGAAAAGCCATGTCTAAGCCATTGGCAGCAGAAGGAGAAGGCAAGGACCTTGGGGGGGGGGGGGTACCCCCAAGGGACTTTTGTCACCTTGTAGCGGTGGCCAGTGTAGAACTTCCGCAGAGTTTTCTCTCTTTTCCTTCTCTGAATTTCTGTGCTTCGTTTGTGATTTTTCTTCGATCTGTTGTCTGTCCTTTCTTCTTGGAGTGCTCTCCTATTTATAGGCTTTTAGGTGGCCATTTAGGAGGGTTTATGGGCTTTTATTGTCATTAAGCCGCATAATGGGAGGAGTTACAAAATTGAATTCTTTATTTTGTAACTCCTTTTTCTTGGCTTCTGATTGACCGGAGGAGATTGAGGGCATTTAATGGCCTTTAATCGCCATGATGGGAGGAGTTTCATGAGTTAAATGCCATGAATCTCTTGACTTGTAACTCCCGGATGCTTGTTTCTGATTGGTCCGTCCAAAGAAATGGATTAATGACTGTAATAAAGCTAGTCAATTAATCGCATTAAGTGGTCGCCGAGCATCTGAAGAGTCGCAGGCCGTGCCGCGTCTTTTGGGATTCTTCTGGTGATGATCATCGATGGATCTTCATGTAGATCGACATCAGATGACCATGTAATTTCAGGTGTTTGTTGCCAACAGCGGGTCGGTGCCATCTGTCCTGTCGATTTCTTGATCGGTCGGGTAGAAAGCACACTTTTTTTGGTTGACCGGGTGGCGATCAATATTGTTTTCGATACTCTTGATGATTGACCCGTGTTTTGGACGGATGTCAGAGGATTTGGTGTCTCAAAAGTATGAATTTTGGAAAGTACCAGAGGCTGGGCGCTTCGAATCGCGAAAAAAGGGCGAAAACCGGGGTTTCCGGGGCCTTCCCGGCGACCCCGGGCTCCAAGGTCGCCGGCGACCCTGGGCCAGGGTCGCAGGGGTCTGCGACCCTGGGCCAGGGTCGCAGGGTCTGCGACCCTAGGGGGTTTTCCCCCCTTTGTGTCCCGTTTTGTGTCCGTTTTTGCTGTTTTTCGATTCTTTTTTCTTCTGTATTTTTCCTTGACATTTTGACCATTTATTGGCCTGATTTCTTTGTAGGAAACCTGATGAGAATCCTTGCATTTTGTTTTGCAAAGTTTCCAATTTCCTGAGAAAGCCGAAGACTTTGTCGCGCAGAGCTGCCGATTTTCCGTCAGAAGCTGAAACTGGGTCAAACGTTGTCGGAATGACCTGAAATTTGGTGTGAAGCCTCTTGAGCAATAAGTAAGACCAACCATAGGCTTTTGTTTGAGTTTTGAAGCCGTTTGGGGTCCTATCACCAGTAGACTTGCTTTTGTCGCGATGAAGATATCGCGGTTTGATGTGCGGTCAACCGATGTCCGATTGACTTGAAATTTGACAGGGAACCTATTGGAGTCATTTTAAGATGATCCATAGGCTCTGTCTTGGAAACCATGGTCCCGGAGAGCTTTGCCGCCGAGAGGCCTGATTTGGCTTCCGAGTGTCAAACTATGGTCAAATGTTGTCGAAATGACCTGAAATTTGACGTGTAGCCCTTTATAAGCATTTTGAAGCCGTCCATGTGCTCTATCTGATGAGTAATGGCCTCGGTGGTTCTCGCCGCCGAGAGGCTTGATTTAGCTGTTCGAGGGTTGATGTAGGGTCAAACGTTGTCGGTTTGACTCGGAACTTGACGTGGTGCCTTTTGGAAGTATTTTGAGACCATCCATCGGCTCTGATCGAAGATTTGGTGTCTCCGATGCTTTTGCCGCCGAGAGCTCCTTTTCGGCTGTCGGAGAAGTGAAGTTAGGCCAAATGATTTTGAAATGGCCCGAAACTTCTTGTGTACTTCTCTTTTGGCTGTCTTGAAGGATCTTGCAGTTTTTGTTTGATTCTGACAAGATTTGATTTTTGGAAGTAGCATTGCCTATTTATGGCAGGTTGCGACTTCATGTAGCTCTTTGGATCTTGAAGAGGCAAAGTGACATTTTTGGTGTCAACAAATGCCCCCTCGAGGTACAGCGACGAGTTGCTTAACTTTTGTAGTCGATGTGCCTCGAAGAGATTTTTGAAGGAGAGCCTGTGACTTGACCAAGAGTCTTTGAGCAGTCTTTCTTTTTGGTATTTGTAGCCTTTTGAGCTTCCAGGGGAATTTTATGGTAGTGAAAGGGATCACATACCATCTCGAGGCAAAGTTTTGAAGATGACATCAGGGATGTGGATTTGGGTTTTGACCTTGTGACCTAGCAGGCTATATGTGGTAGGTTAGGGGTCGGGTTTGGTTTTGATCGTGTGACCCAACAAGCTGTATGTGGAATGTTGGGGGATCAATTTTGGTTTTGATCTTGTGACCTAACAGGCTGTATGTGGCAAGTTAGGGGATCAGGTTTTGGTTTTTGGTTTTGGTCTTGTGACCTAACAGGCTGTATGTGGCAAGTTAGGGGACCAGGATTTGGTTTGATTTTTGTGGAATGTCAATTTCAAGATTTTGGCTCAATTTGGTATATGAGGCTGGATGGTTTGATTTTTGGAAGCTCATGGGGCTTGGAATTCTCTTTTGTATGGTCGAATCAACTCAAAAGAGGCATGGAACCATTTTTGTATGCTCTTGGTAAGAGGGATTTCTCTTTGACTAAAAGCCCGATTTTTTTTTTTGTGTGCCTAGGTTGTCAAACCTGGCTCATATGGGCTAACCCATGGGACCTTAAGCTTTTGAAATGGCTTAGATCTCATATGGTGTCATTTTTGTAAAGAATATCCAAAAATATCTCATTTGGATAGAGAATATCTAAGAATATCTTTACTTGGAGAGAATCTCTCATATTCCCTTTATTTTGGGATAGGATATCTCAAGATATCTTTCTTTTGGGAAAGAATCCTTCATTGATTCTATCTATTAGGAGAAAATCTCTCATTGATTTCTTTTTGGGAGAGAATCACTCAAGATACCTTTCTTTTGGGAAAGAATCTTTCTAATCTCTTTCTTTTGATAAGGTTACTAATTAGTAACACTTATCTCTTTCTTCTTTCCTTCTTTGGTTTGCTCTCTTCTATAAAAGCAAGGAGGAGGTTGGATCTCTTGCTCTTATTACTTTCTTTTGCAATAATCTCAAGAGGGCTTCAAGACCAAGAGTTCTTCTTCTTCAAGATCTTCAAGACTTTTCTTCTTCTTCTCCATCAATGGCTTCAAGTAAGTTCCCTTTTTCAAGAAAACTCCATTGTAGAAAAAATAAAAAGTTCTTCTTTCTTTTTTTTTTGTTTCTTTCTTTTTCTTTTCTTTTTTTTTTCTCCACGTGTTTTCCTTTTTTTTTTCTTACACGTGTTTCTTTTTCTTTTCTTCTTTCTTTTTTTTTCATGTTTTGTTTTTTTTTTTGTTTGTGGGCCGTACGGACAGATCCGTACGGATCTGGCCGTACGGCCACGTGGCCAGTGGGCCATCCCCCCCTTTTTTTTGTTTTCTTTCCCTCCTTTTTTTTTTCAAGAAAGTTTCTTTTCTTTTTTTTTTGTTTTCTTTCCCCTCTTTTTTTTTAGAAAGTTTCTTTTCTTCTTTTTTATTTCTTTTGCTCATCATGATAATGCCCCCTTTTTTTTTTTTTTTTGGCAAACCTAGATGTTCATGCATGCATTCAATTGTAAATTAAATTTGTAGCATGATGTGATAGCATACCTGAAAGTTTTCGCAATTTTGGGAATTTGGATCTCGCAGCGATGTTGAGCCCTTCCTGTTTTTGCGGAGACTTTGAGGTTTCGAAAGTTTGGAGTTTCGGAGCTCGCAGCGATGTCAAGCCCATCTTCAAGCTTTCTATTTCTTTCGGGATAGTTCATTTTCTTCGGAATTGCCCCGTCACCATGTCAAAATTTCGCCAGATTTTTTTTAGCGAGATTCTGTCATTTTGATGTTTGATCTTTTTCTTTTCCATCCTTTTCAGGTGGTTCCTCCAGAATGAACAAGGGTAAAGAGCCTGCTACAAGCGTACCTCGTCGATCTTCTAGATCTTCTAATCCGGCCGTTCAGCAGGCTTTTGAGAAGGTCCAGTATGTTGAGAGAAATCTGGAAGAGTGCGACTCCCTCAACAGAGATGAGATGAGGCAGCGACTGATCACTCTCAAGGGAGAGGAATTCTATAAGATCATGGTAAGCAGTCGTCCATGGGTGATGGAAGATCAGAGCGTTTTGCCCAAGCATACCTTTTTCTTTGGTGATGCAGTCCCTGATGACATGACATACCAGAGGAGGTGTTTTCAGTTTTCTTTCACAACAGATGGTGAGAAGAAGACTGTTGCTACCCGGTCGACGTTTGATCGCACCGTCTCGATTCTGAGTCTTGCCCCCACGTGCTCTAAGAGGGAAGATCCTCCAAGCTGGGTGAGAAGGACAAATGTAATCAAGACCGGGATTTTTGTTGGCGGTTCTCCTGGATATACGGAGAGGTCGCCTGTTGACATGGACCTTTTGATGCCATGCAGCGGCTACCAGGGCTCTGATTATCCGTCGGTCGATTTGAGACCGGTGGGCCTTGGTATTTTCAGCGGTGACGGCAGCAATTGGATCAAGCCTTTTCGACTTCGTGGTCGTTTCAATGCTGACTCTGAGTGGAAGTCGTGGACTGATCGCGTCCTGCTGATTGGTAGTGCCGTTTTGAAGGAAGCCGGGATTTTTGATGCGGTCCGCGCCTTTAGGGAGACCGTGATCTTTTCCGACGAGGCCTTCATGGCTATGCTGGAATCATTCCTCCCACAAACCGATACCTTCGTTGTGACGAATGGTGAGATTGGTTTCTCTTTGAAGGAGCTGAGCGTCATTACTGGATTGCCCATCCTCGGCAAACTCTACGAGGAGTTTATGCCGATTGACAGCGTCCTCGAGGGACAGTCTGAGGAGTTCAGGCTTCTGTACTTTTAGCTCGTCGCCTTCTATGATTTTTTGAAGGAGAAGGAGGGTTTGAAAGTTAGATCCAACAGTTGGAAGAGTTCTAGCTCTTCATTCCCCAACTTTTTGATAGCAGGGAGTCTTCTGATAGCGTGACCCAAGAAGCCGGAGCTCAGGATCTAAGTTCAAAGAAGATCTTGGCCATGCAAGAAGAGTTGAGAGATTTCTGTGCCAGTACAAACGCCATATGTCTTGACATTGCACTGCGGAGAGATCTCGCTGTTTACCTCACTTATTGGCTTGGTGAGGCTATTTTTGCTGGAGGAGATGGAACGCACATCAGGCCGCATTGTATTTTTCCGGGTTGTCAGATGGCGTTTGGAGAGCAGCTTGCTTTGGTGCCAGCTCTTTACTCCTACCTATGTACCGAACTGCAGGCTGCTGCTTTTTTGGTTCGGCTTGGGCTTCCCATGAATAGGGTATTTTCAGCCCACATCTTTTATTCGTGGTATGTATACCACTGTCCTGGCTTCCACCGGCTGGGTGCTGCACAGGATGATGATCCTCTGATGATTCGACTGGCTAAGGGCAAAGCCGTGTCCGAATCACTTTTGTTTGCCCGCATGAGGATCCGACGGTTCAGGGACGTCGAGATGGGGCAGTCTTCAGTGAAGCTTTCTCCAGAGTTGCGGAAGAAGGCTTTTGATTTTGGTGCCTCCCGAGACTCTACCAGGGCGGGGTCGGGAAGGCATTATTCCTTGACGAATGCAGAGAGAGAGTGGCTTTTCAGCATACGTGTCGGCACGATGGTGTACCGTAGACATCTTTCGTCGACATCCAGCCGTATGTACCCTCTCGCTTTGCTTTGCAGCTGGGCTTTTCTCAAGGCGTTGTTGGAGCACCTTCAAGCATGGTGAAACGCTTTGGAGGCTTACAGGACGGGAGAAATGCATGGGCTTTCTATAGTGCTGAAGACACTACAGCCATGATTTCTTATCCTGTGTTGCTGACTTCCCGGACTGCCGGCTTTGCGAAGTGGTTCGCGGAGAGCTTTTCGGCATATCGGGGGCTTTCCAAGAAGGAGCTTGATGTGAAGCTGGCATCTGGAAAGGGCCTTGGAAAGTCGGATGGCGTCCGGCGAGAGGAAGTTTGGGCCTTCCTTTCTGGAGAGAAGCACAAGATAGGCTTTCTCGATGACCAGGGCGTCATTGGTTCTGAAGCTGTTCGAGAAATACCTGATGAGGCTTTAGAGCAGCTAGAACAGGAGGAAGCCGAACTTGACGCTTGGATGCAAGCGGCACAGAGGCAAGCTTCCGTGGAGTCTACTGGCAAGAGTAGACCATCCAGTGAGGAGTCAAGTGGGAAACCTGACTCTGACAACGGGGCATGTTCCTCTAAGAAGCGAGCCCGCCGGGGTAAGAGGGGGAGGAGTCATCATCGCAGCAAGGGGCAGCATGAGGACTCTCCTGACTTGGAAGTTCCTCTTACTATCAATGAGGATGTGCCAGTGGATGCTGACGAGCCTCCAGAGAAGAGAAGCCGAGAAGAAGAGACCGTTGGTGAAGGTATGATTCTTCCTTTTTCTCTTTCCATTTCTTTTCATGGGATTTTTTCCATGTTATGATTTGCTTCTTGTTTCTGCTTTTTTTTTAGCAGAGGAAGACTTGGTGATGCCTGAGGTTCCAGTCGATGAGGTGGTGATGGATCCTGTCGGGGCACCTGAAGAAGAACCGAGGGATTCTAGAGTGAATCCAGAGTCTCCAATTGGTATGACTTCTCTTTTTTTTTTTTTTTTTTGTCTGTGACTTGGTTTGCTAACACATTTCCTGCCAGCTGACTTGCCACAGGATTCCGATGACTTTGAACCATCGATGGACGTAAATGTTGATGATGCTTCCGATGAGTTCATGGAGGAAGAAAGTGTTCCGCCAGTCGTCGAAGAAGGTATTTTATAGTTATAACCCTGATAATGATTTCCAAACAGGATTATATTCATACCTTTTTGTGTTTCTTTGGCAGGTTTTGAAGTGACAGAGGAGGGTCCGTCGCTTCCTTCAGCACCAGAGCAAGGGATGCCAGAGGTTGATCCAGAGGTAGAGACTCCTGGGACTAGTTCTGACAATGTTGAGGAGATACCTCGTGCTGAGATTCCTTCTCGAGCAGGAGTAGCTTCAGCTGGAAAGAGTTCTTTTGTTACTCTTCCAACAGATGATGATATGAGCAGCCGACCAACGGAGTTGGGCGAATCTTCAGCTGGGCCATCTCTTCTTTTTGCGAAGAAGGTGGTGGTGCGAGTTCTGAGCTCTTGGATTGAGACTCTCTTTTCTGGGCACTTGGAAGCCGGATTTGGCATGATCTAGCATGTGCAGGAGATTCTTAGTGATGCCGAAGAGGCTGGTCTGGATGTCACAGGTGCCAGGGCAATCGTTGATAGGATCATTGCACTGGGTGACAAGTGGTTTGAGACCGTGGGTTTGGCTGATGACCAGTTCTTCAAGGAGATGTTCTTGGACCCTGCTGATAAGGCTAAGTCTGACCTGGATGAGGCTACAGAAAGCAGGAAGCAGGCAGTCCGAAAGAAGAACTTAGAAGAGCTAACCATCATCGGGCTGACACATGACCTTAACATCCTTGATAGGGAGGTCGATGAGGCCAGGAAACGTCTTGAGCATCTGCAGGCACAAGTCGCTGCCAAGTGGACTGCCATAATAGAGGCTCGCGACAGGGAGAGTGCTCTGATTCGCCTGGTTGCAGATGCCAATCGAGTTTTTGAAAGGAAATCTGAAGAAAGCGAACGATGGCAAACTGCTCGGGATAAGCTTCTCGGTGTGAAAGAAGGGGTACAGCCCACTCCAGCATCTCATGGCAGGTTCCTGAAGAAGCGTGCCTTGGAATCCTTGACGGCTGAGGCTAAAAGTTTGCTTGAGGAGCTGAACTCTTGGCTGGAGACCATTTTTGATTGAGCTCCTGTATATTTTTTTTACAGAAACCATCCTTCTCTCTTTTTTGGTACCACTTGTATTTTTTTTTGTACTTATTTTTTTTTGTAGTGCTTGTGAACACTTTCTCTGTTTTTTTTTTGGTACCACATGTATTTTTTTTGGTACTCTCTCTTTTTGTCATCCCTACGCTCACTTGAATCTTTTTGGTGATAAAAGTAATTGCTAAATGGGATGCTCTTCTTTTTTTTGTTATCTCTACGCTCACTTGAATCTTTTTGTGATAAGAGTAATTGCTAAATGGGATTTGATCAAAAGGTTGTCTTTTTGTGAAAATCTTTTGTCAAATGATTGTTTTGGCATGGAAGCCAGGTTTTTGTTTGTGGCATGGAAGCCAATTTTGGCATGAGAGCCAGCTTTTCTTGTGGCATTGATAGCCGAGTTTTTTTGTGGCATCTAAGCCAGTTTTGGTGGCATTGATAGCCGGTTTGTTTTGTGGCATCTATAGCTGGTTTTTGGTGGCATTGATAGCCTGTTTTTTTTTTTGAAATCCAAGTTTTTGTTTGTGGCATTGATAGCCGGTTTTGTTTTGGTGGCATTGATAGCCGGTTTGTGGCATTTATAGCCTGTTTTGTTTTGGTGGCATTGATAGCCGGTTTGTGGCATTTATAGCCTGTTTTGATGGCATTTATAGCCGGTTTGGTTTTCAAAAATGCAAGTATCGACTAAAAGTCGCCTCCCTGCTGAATGTTCTTGCAAGTATCGATGGAATGTCGCATCCTTGCTCATTCGGTTGCGAGTATCGATGGAATGTCGCATCCTCGCGGACTTGGGTGCAAGTATCGATGGAATGTCGCATCCTTGCTTTTTCAAAATTTTTGGTTTTGCGGGTACTGATTTGATGTCGTTTCCCCACGATTTTTGAAATTTGTGGTTTTCTCGAACCTTTGGGTTATGGATATCAACTGAAATGTTGCGTCTCCATGGTTTTTTTTTTTAGGTTTTTTCGAACCTTTGAAATTTGGGTTGTGGATATCAACTGAAATGTTGCGTCTCCACAGTTTTGGATTTTGCAAGTATCGACGAAATGTCGCTTTCCTGCGATTTTGGAAGTGTCGAACATGGTTCATATGCTTCCGATTTGTGCGAGTATCGACTAAGCGTCGCTTCCTCGCGGTTTTTTGAAAAACCATTTTTTTTTTGTTTAAAGACACGAGGGTCATAAGTTTTGACCTAAAACCATTTTTGGCGGTAAAAGGCAGGGTGAACTAGGTTGGAAATCCCTGAATCCGGATTTTGTTTCAAACCATGAATTTTGGGTTCAAGGGTTGAAAATTTTGGTCAAGTTAGGGAAAGGTTCCTAAACTTGGATTTTTTTTTTAAACAATGAAATGATGAAAGTAAGCATTGTTTTAAATTTCTAGAAATTTCAACATTTGATATGAAAATTCTAAAAAAGGGTGGGTTTAGCGAGCGTGTACCTGGAAAGCGGTTTTGGCCGTACAGGCATTGCTCTTACCCAGTTGGGTAAGTTTTCAAGGGTAGTACCGCTTTAAGAACTCTCCGTTGATGGGCAGCATACATCTGTCACCTTCCATGTTTAGGAGTGCGTATGCGCCATTAGAGAAAACCTTGTCGATGACGTAGGGTCCCTCCCATTTTGGCTCAAATTTGCCTTTGGACTTGTGAGCGAAGACCATTGGTCTTTTTACCGCAAGAACCAAGTCACTCTTTTTGTAGGCGCGTTGCCGGACCTTTTTATCGAAAGATCCTGCCATGCGTGCTTGGTAAAGTTCAATGCTTTGTTGAGCTTCGAGCCGTCTCTCATCAAGATTGTCCAGCTCATGGAGTCGCAATTTGACATTGCTTTCTTGAGTCATGTCATTTTGCAAGGATACCCTTAAGGAAGGAATTTGTACTTCCAAGGGTACGATAGCTTCGCATCCATAGACCAAGGAGAATGGTGTGCTATGGGTTGGTCCTCGAACGGTGGTTCGATAGGCCCACAAAGCTTCAGACATTTTGTCGCTCCAGTCTCTTTTATGATTAGAGACCATTTTTTTTGAGGATTTTGCAGAGTGTCTTGTTGAAAGCTTCTGCTAACCCGTTTGCTGCCGGATTGTATGGAGTCGAAGGACAGCTTTGGATTTTGTATTTGTCGCAGAACCTGTAGAATCGATGATCCCGGAACTGTGGTCCGTTATCATGGATGAATCTTTTGGGTATGCCGAAACGACAAATGATGTTGGTGCGCAGGAACTGAAGGACTGATGAGGTCTTCATTTCGTTAAACGCAAACGCTTTTGACCACTTGGAGAAATAATCAGTAGCGGCGAAGATGAAGCGATGACCTTTGCTTGAAGGGGGAGAAATAGGACCTATGATGTCCATACCCCAGGCTTCGAAAGGCCATGAGATCGCTGTAGGATGCAGCCATTCTGGAGGCATGTGAATGTAATCTCCATGAACTTGGCATTGTTGGCAGCGCTTAGCAAATTGCATTGCGTCAGCTACCATGGTAGGCCAGTAATATCCTAACCTTTTTATCTGATCATAGAGCTTAGGTCCAGCCTGATGAGCTCCGCAAAGACCAGCATGAACTTCTTTGAGTGTTTCTTCAGCCTCTTGTTGTGACAAGCAGCGTAGAAGTACTCCGTTGAAGGATTTCCTGTAAAGGATTTTTGAAGGAATATCCAAATGAAAGCTTGGGGTTCGCCTTTGGATGCTTACCCGTTCTTTTGGATCTTCAGGTAGGATTCCGAACATAATGTAATCAATGAACGGATCCCTCCAGTCGCCGATTGAAGTTTGAAGGATTGAAATCCGACTTCCGACCACTTGGTGGCATTCAGCAACTGCTTGGTGTGTGTTAAGAGGAGGAAGGATTCTTCTTTCGCACACTGTGATTTGCATGTTTTCCCCTTCCTGGATTGCCATGGATGCGGCAAGTCCAGCTAGGGCATCTGCACGTATGTTTTCACCTCTACGAATGTGGGTGATGTGACAGATAGTCAAACTTTTGCAGGAGTGATTGTGCCTTGTTGTAGTAAGGCAGCAAATCTGGCTTCTTGACTTCAAATTTCTGATTCATCTGGTTGACGATCAGTTGAGAGTCTCCAAAGACTTCCAGCATGGTGATACCGGATTCGATGGCGAGTTCCAATCCTAAGATCAGAGCTTGATATTCAGCTGCATTGTTTGTGCATGGTTCCAGTAGCGAGAAAGCGTGTGGAATTCATGTATTTGTCGGGGATAACAAAGAGGATGCCAACTCCCGAGATCAGCTGTCTTTTTTCATTTGTCCTGGTTGCACCGTCAAAGTACATGTCCCAGGAGGCACTTTGTGAGAAAGTCTCCACATTGTAGACTGGTTCGTCTGGGAGATCATCTTTGAGTGGAGAATCTTTAGGCAATGGATGCTCTGCGAGGAAGTCCGCTAGAGCTTGCCCTTTGATTGCTTTTTGTGGTACATACCTAATATCAAATTGTGACAGAAGGATGGACCATTTTGCCAGTCGAGCATTGAGAGAACCTGCCTTTGTGACAAGGACCTTCAAGAGGTTGACCCTCGAGACCAGGTATACTGTGTTGGAAAGCAAGTAGTGACGCAGCTTTTGTACGGCGAACATCACTGCAAGGCATTCTTTTTCGATTGGAGAGTAGCGATGCTCTGCACCTACTAGCATGCGGCTGAGGTAATATAGAGCAGCTTCTTTTCTTTGATCATTTTCTTGCGCAAGCAGAGCTCCCAAAGAGTGATCAAGGGCTCTTGTGTACAAGATGAATGGTTTTCCAGTGGTAGGAGAAGCTAACACTGGAGGTTTTGTCAGGTATGACTTGATGTCTTGGAAAGCAGCTTCACAGTCAGCATCCCAGACAAAGTTTACACCTTTTTTCATCAATCGGGAGAATGGACGGCATTTCCCCGAAAGATTGGAGATGAACCGTCTGATGTAGGCTAATCTCCCTTGAAGCCCTTTGAGTTCTCTCAAGGTTCTTGGAGAGGGCATTTCTAGAATGGCTTTGATTTTTATGGGGTCAAGCTCTATTCTAGCTTTCCGAACTAAGAATCCGAGGAACTTACCCGATGAGACGCCGAAGAAGCATTTCAAAGGATTCATTCGCAGTTTGTGTTTGCGAAGCCGGAGGAAGACTTCTCGAAGGTTTTCGAGATGATCTTCTTTTCTTTTGCTTTTGACGGCGAGGTCATCAACGTAACATTCAACCGTCTTGTGCTGCATATCTTGGAATATTTTCATCATAGCCCTCTGATATGTGGCACCAGCATTTTTCAGACCAAATGGCATGACAGTGTAGCAATACACGCCAAATGGGGTCCGAAAAGATGTATGTTTTTCATCTTCAGGATGCATCTTTATCTGATTATAGCCAGAAAAACCATCCATGAATGTCATTCGCTCGAATCCACAGGTGTTATCAATCATTACCTCTGGTATGGGGAGCGGAAATTCATCTTTAGGGCATGCGCCATTCAGGTTTCTATAGTCAATACAGACCCTGATCTGCACGTTCTTCTTTGTCACGGGGACAATGTTGGCCAACCATTCAGGATGTTGTTCCTCACGGATGAAGCCGACGCTTTTATGTTTTTGAACTTCTTGTTCAATTTTATCCATCACATCTGGACGGAATCTTCTTTGGCCTTGCTTGACAGGCTTGATGTCTTCTTGAAGATTGAGTTTGTGAACCGCTATTTTGGGGTCTAAGCCTGGCATTTCAGCGTAAGACCATGCAAAGCAATCAACGAACTCACGAAGAAAGGCGATATACTCGGGTAACTCATCATCCTTTATATTCTTGCTTATGAATACAGGACGTGGGTTATCTGGTGTTCCCAAGTCTATCTTTTGAACAGGATCTTCTGTTGGAAGGTTCGAAGGTGGTTCCTCCACAATATTTTCGGAGGCTTCCAGCTCAACGAAACCTTCTGGGTTTTCAAAGGCATTTCCAGACCAAGGTTTTGTTCCTTTCCACGGGTCTTCTTGATCGGTAATTTTTCCAAGGCTTGCTATGAGATGATCCCAATCGCCTGTTGAAACCGGGTCGAAGTAGGCTACTTCTTTTGGAGATGAGGGTTCTTCTGGGTCAGAAGACCACACGTCTGTTCCATCGGACAACTCCTCTTCATTTTCGGAGAAATCGTGCCAATTGGATGAGCTTCCTGGATCTTTGTCAGGTGACTCATCAAAGAGATATCCAGGGAGATCGATGTCTTCATGGACTTGAGAAGTTGAGGCTTGGTCAGTATATTGACTTTTAAGCCTTTGTGTCAACTGTCTCAAGGGAGTGTCGGGATCATACCCTAACCCGTGTGAAGACTTTTCTACATAGCCGTAGAGTCTCCAATCTTCCAGCTGGCTTTTGGTCAAGACGGGCCCCAATGGCGTGAGAATACCGCGTCCTTCTCCCAAACCGACTGGGTTTTGAGCGTCATAGCCCATTTTCTTCATAATAGCTTGTGCCACAGAACTGTATAAGGATAGTTGAGGCATACCTTTATTTTGGAAAGGTTCAAGCATGGAGTTTGATGAAGAAGCATCCGATCTATGGAAGAAGATCGGCTTTTCCTTTGCTGAAGTTGCTGGAACAACGAAGGAAGCTGACGTAGGATCTTCTATGTCAGAAGTTATCTCCATTGGAGTGAGAGCAGCTTGAACTTCCTGAGTGTCAGCTTGGCTTAACGATGTGTCGTCTTCCGGCTCTGAATCCGAGTCCGTGTCTTGCATGATAGACACGAAAGAGACAACAAATTTGCCCCCAGGCTTTTGTTTTGCCTTCTTCACTTTAGTTGTGATGACCAAAGGCTTTGAAGGTTTGAGGGAGATGATGAAGGGAGTTTGAATGCTCTCTTCAGATTTACCAGGATGGTTTGTTTTCTTCCGGTGATTGTTGAGGAGCTTTGCCTTTATCTTTCTGGAGATTTTCGGCAAAGGATGCTGTGTGCTTCTCCTTCTTCTTTTTCACCTTCATACATCTGTGAGTCTGCGAAGTGGACTTCTTTACCTTTGAAGGGTTTTCTGTCCGCAAAGACTCGATGTATCATGCCGTCGTCGCCAACAAACTTGATGCATTGATGTAGAGTTGAAGGGACAACACCATTCCGAGAAGGATGTTGTAGCATGAAGGGGTTTTTATTGCATACACTGTGACCTCAGAGATAAGATCACCGATCTGCAATTGAACCTGATTTTGCCGATAGGCCTTTGAGTACTCCCATCGTATCCAAAGATAGATACAGATGTGTGGCTCAGTTTGCTGGGTGGGATGCCCAACTCTTCAAGAGCCGATGTGGAGATGAGGTTGAGTGCAGAACCTGGGTCGATCTGAACTCTGTGCATAGGCATTTCCTTGATATACCCTGTGAAGTACAGGGGTCGGTTATGCCTGGTTTCGCCAAGTAGGAGGTCGTCCTTTGTGAAGGCGATGGTTGCACTGGCTGCTTTTTTAACCGAGAGGCATTCAATGCATGATCCCTCAGTTTTCTTCTTTTCTCCCTTTGAGGAGGCTTCTGAGTTTTTGACCCGGTAATCCATTTCAATTTGGAGGACTTGCGGGGCATATTTGTCGACATCCTCATTCAGCTTTTTTAATTCCGAAATGAGATTATCACGAGTGTGCGGAGACATTCGCAACAAATCTAGGATGTGTAGGCGTTCAGGTATGTGCTTGAAGTGTTCAATCAAGTCATACTTGAAAGCCTCCTTAGGGCTTGCATGTTCATCATTGTTGCCACTAGGGGCGCTTACAACATCTTTTCCCGAAGGATTTACATATGTAAAGGAAGATTGGTTGTAATTTTTGTGGTAGTCCCGACCAGAGCGGGTGCCTCTACCAACTTCGAGAGCTTCTTGAGAAGGGTCTTCGTTTGGAAGATTGTCTTCAGGATCAAGAGGCTGTCAGTTTTTCATTTGCTGAGGATGAATCAGCAGCAGAGTTGCCATCCTCAGTGATCGTGTTGCACGGAGCATTTTCCGGGAACAAGTCCTGAACAGCATCCAGCAACCTTTCTTCTTCGTTGACTAATTCATCATCCCAAGCATCAATGGCTGGGAATTCTTCAGTCAGGAAGGGTGTGAACTTTGAAGTCACAGTCTCAGGAGAAGAAACCTGAGAGGGTGTCATCTCAGTGAAAGTCACGTGAGACGAGGTGGCTTCAGAAGATACATTGCTAGGCGTCGCCGGAGTGTAAGTGCTCTCATCAGACGATGCTTCGGAAGAGCTATAATCCCGAATTATCACATTACAGGAAGCTCTGACGGGAGACGTTGCCTGATCGGAGTCAGACTCATCCTCGGATGTAAGAGGATCGTCTATCCAGCAATTTTCTCCATTTTCAGGAGTTGAGGGAGAATGTACCTGGTGGTCTTCAGGGACTTCAGGCTCTGGGTTGCGAGGAGGCTCGTTGACGCGGTCTTGCTCTTGTTCTAGAGCGAGTCGCTGCAAGATCCTTGCATATTCTTCAAGATCAGGCATGAGAGCCGGATCTTCTTCATCAACTCTTTGTGGCTCAACATGGTTGATTTCCACTGGAGTAATGAGAGGTGCTGGGTCAGCAGCATTTTCTTGTACAGCTTCTTGGTCTTCTTCATCATCAGACCAGGATCCTTGTGGCTGTAGGGGGTTATACCAGATTACTGGCATAAGATGAGACTCAGGAACCCATTCTTCATCGGAGAGATATTCTCCTGTTTCAAGGGACTCCTCCCACTCATCAGTGTAGTTGGATTCGAATCCATCATCGGTGTCGCTGGATTCGTATCCATCAATGGAGAATCCGACTACCGAATTGCAAGAGTATGATGCCTCCTGCATGGCTTCTTTGAATTGAGGTGGCATGAAATCACTGAGAGTGAATTTCCTTACCCCCTTTGAAGTCTCTGGAAGGTATGTTTTTGCTGCCTCCAGTGAAGCGGTAGAGGAAGCCTCTGCCTTTTCTTTGACCTCTAGTTTTGGCTGGGTCTTATCTTGTCGTTTGAGCTTGAGGAGATGTTTCCTAGCCTGCCTTCGCTGTTGAGCTGTAGGCTTTGTTTTCACGACCTCCCAATTTTCATCTTCCAGGAGATCGGGATGTACCCATATCGGTTGTCCGTCTGGTGTCGGGTAAGGAACCAGTTCCTCGGACGCTTGGATTGAGTTTATCACCTTGAAGGAAGTAACGATCTTCTTCTTCGGTGATTTTGATGTTTGTCCACATGTCACCATGTTGATGGAGGCACCCATAGTTTTTGTCAAAGGTGATGACTCCGTTTTTCCACATCTCATTTATTTTCTCTCTCACAACGAAGCATTGATTGAGAGGATGCGAGATCATCTGGTGGTATGGACAGTACCGAGGATCGTTGGTTTTGCCAACATCACCCGGTCTTTTTGGTTCAGGCAAGGTGAGCTTGCCGTTTACCACAAGAGCCCCGAAGATTTCATCAACGTCTTCATCAAACGGGTATTTCTTCTCTAACTCGTTCTTTGAAGGCATCTGAGAGTTCAGGTCTCTTACCAGCAGCTTTGTTTTCAGCTTTCTTTGGTGGCTGAGGAGCTAACTTGGTCTGCACATTGAGGACCTCTTTTTTCTTTGGTTTAGAGGTTGCAATGGCGGTTGGCTCTTTTCTTGATGATTTCTGACTGTTGAGGTCTTTAATCACCGTTTCAGCTTTCATGGAAGCTTCTAGGAGTTCTCCCAGGTTTTTTGATTTGTTGCCGATGATCATGGAGCGGATTCTGGCTCTCATGTTGTTTCGGTAAATGTCGACTAGCGATGCTTGTGGCAATACATCAGAGCATTTGTATGCCATTGCTTTCCACTTGTGAATGAAGTCATTTGTTGATTAATTCTCCCCCTGTTTTAGGCTGCACAGCTGAGCCATAGTAGCGGGGTGATCCTCACCTTTGAAGTGAGTCAGGAAGCGTGTCTCTAGCATGGCCCAGTTTTGGATTGAGTCCTCCAGGCAGAGTGGAGTACCAATCGAAGGCCGTACCTTTTAGGGTACTTGCAAAGAGGCGGATCTTGAGTGCATCTTGATCCGCGATAGCTCCCGTCAGGATCTTGAAGTGGATGACGTGCTGTCTGGCTGATCCTTTCCCCGTATATGTTTGGAGAGTAGGATGCTTGAATTTGGTGGGGAACGGGACCGAGTCCATCCATAAGGGATATGGTGGCTTGATCCCATGCTCCTTGAGTATATCCTCTTCTTTTGCTTTGGCGAGGATACTGTCTACGTCCTTTTTGGTAAGGGCGCGTGACTCATTTTCTTCTCCATTTACCTCGTCATCTTGATGATTCGGAGGAGGTTCATTGTTCGCCTGATTTTGGAAGGCGAGGAGAAGGTTTTCCATCAGAGTTTCAATCCTCTGCTGGCCCTGTTCCAACTGCTGGATGCGGGTGATCGCATCTTCTGGAGGTGGATTGCGGGGTGGTGGCTCAGAATTTGTAGCCAAGACATTCATTCTTCGTGATTCGAACGAAGAAACTGTCCTGGTGACTGAGCTGGGGCTCATTCTTTTTGAAGAAGAGCTTGAGGAAGGATCACTCTGCTGTCCTTTGCTTGAGGAGCAGGGGATTCTTCTGAATGGCTTCTTGTCCTTGAGACGCTGCGGGTCATCGGACGTCGGACATGGATTTTTGTTGCTGATTTTTGGCGCCTTCTGGTTTTTCCAACCATATGGACGGCAGCAACTTGGTTGGGTCTTTCTTTTTCGACCCATTTGGGAGAGACTTGGAGTGTAGGAGGCTGGGTCCTTTGCTTCTCTAGTCTCTTTTGTCTATACGACGCGCGGCGGCGTATGCGACGAGCAATTTGAGCTTCGGTCAGCTCTGGCTGGACTTTGACGATGAAGGATGTGCTCCCTCGGGCGCAGCAGCCGAGCCTGTCTTCTTTGTAGCTGGGCAAGGACAGGATGCGAACCCTGTCCTTCGCCTGTTGCAGCGAAGCTTTGAATTTTTGGAGTTCGGCCCCTGTAGAGATGAAGGGTCGAACTGCAGGTTTGTAGGCCTTAGCAGGTGCTTGTAGAGGCCTTGTGATACATGATCTGATTTTGGGCTTGTAGGAACAAGCCGGCTCATGCTGGGATGACTTGGAAGTCAGGTTGGAGATGGGTCTCTCCTCTTTCATGTAAGCAAGAGGGTAGAACTGGTTCTCCTTGAGTGGGGCCAGGAATGCTGGCTTGGTGGATGTTTGGGACCTTCTTTGTTTTGGTGAAGGTCTTGGGGACCAAGTCTTGGGATAGACCTGGTTGCTTGCAGGTCGAGGCTTCGTGGAGCTGCCACGGGCTTCAGGCCTTCTGGTGCTCGCCTTTGGTGTCACGGTAGTGACACGTTGAGAGGCGAGTTTCTGCTTCTTGGAGGGAGCAGTTTGTTCCTCAGGAAGTGGGAATGGTCCCAGCGTCCCAAAGACGATAGTCCGGGGAGTCGAGGTCGACCCGGAGTTCAGAGAGTTACCGAGGGAGTTGACGCTTCGGCAGCTGATGGGGCGCTTGTAAGTGCGCACGGTTTGCTTCTGTTGAAGCATGAGTTGGTGCTTGTTTTCATCGAAAGTAATGGTTAGTGAAGCTGCCATTGTTAGTTTTCGAAAATTTCTGAAACAAGACCACATCCATTAGTAATCACAAGAATATAATGATCATAAATGGGAAGTTCTATGGTTTCGTCTTTTCAAATTGCTAGAGGAAGATGACCCAAGCAACATGAAGAAGGCAAAACGCCATAGAGGGTAAAATTGTTCTGATCGCAGGTATGGTAAGCCCAGAATGAGCATCCCAGTGACTGCTAGAAGCAATTGTGAACTTAAATTCGACTTATCGAGAAGCAGAGCTTGCTCGAGGTAAGAAGAATATAAAGTTGGAGTTACAGATGTGCCGGTCGCAATACAGTAAACCCTGAAAGGGCGTACTAGTACCGCTAGACACAAATGTTTTGAGACCGCATCTATGAGATGAGATTCTCTGTTTTGAAAGGTCAAGATTGGATTCATCAAAGAGAGCAGATGGTATTCCAATCTGAACACGGGCTCAGTGATTTCCGCGAGCGCCAGTGCTCAGAAAGAAATGAACCATAATTTCTCGAATCTGAATCTAAAAATGACGAGTTTTTTTTGAAAGGCCAATATCGGGTTCATCAAAGAGAGCAAAAGGCACTCCAATCTGAACACGGGCTCAGCGATTTCCGCGAGCGCCAGTGCTCAGAAAGGAGAAGACCAAGATTTCTCCAATCTAAACCCAAAATGACGGAAGTTTTTTTTTTGAAAAGCCAATATCGGATTCATCAAAGAGAGCAAAAGGCACTCCAATCTGAACACGGGCTCAACGATTTCCGTGAGCGCCAGTGCTCAGAAAGGAGAAGACCAAGATTTCTCCAATCTAAACCCAAAATGACGGAAGTTTTTTTTTTTTGAAGATTTTGAAGATTTTTTTTTAAAAAAAATCTTTTTTATTTTATTTTATTTTATTTATTTATTTATTTTTAAGACTTTTTTTTTGAAAAAATTTTTTATTTTATTTTTTATTTTAAAATTATATATATATTTTTTAAATTTATTTTTGAAAAAAAATTTATTTAAAAGACGAGAGAGTACACATAGGCCTCCTAACCCGGTCTTATGAAATCTTGATTGATAGAATTGCCCCCAGGTAAGGGTAGGATTACTTAATGAACCCGTTTGGAGGACCCTTTCCTAGAACAGTCAAGCTGTCTCCACACTCTGGACAAGGCTTTTCTTTGAATCAACCATGATCAAAGAACACAGTTGGTTTACCTTAGTGGTCTATGTCTTTTTTTAAATTATATTTTTATTTTATTATATATTTTTTTAATGAACTCATCGAAGAGAAACGATGGCCCAAAACCTTAGTCGAACAGGCTCAACATTTCTGCAAGCGCGATGAACGATAGGAACGGATCAAGGTTTCTCAATTTTGAATTCAAAATGAGAAATCTAATTTTTTCATTTATTATTTATTTATATATATATTTTTAGATCTTTAATGAACTCATCGAAGAGAAATGATGGCCCAAAACCTTAGTCGAACAGGCTCAACATTTCTGCAAGCGCAATGAACGATAGGAACGGATCAAGGTTTCTCAATTTTGAATACAAAACTGAAAAATCTGTTTTTTTTTATTTTTTTATTTATATATATTTTTTTATTTTTATCTTTAATGAACTCATCGAAGAGAAACGATGGCCCAAAACCTTAGTCGAACAGGCTCAACATTTCTACAAGCGCGATGAACAATAGGAACGGATCAAGGGTTCTCAATTTTGAATCCAAAATGAAAAATCTAAAATTTTTTTTGTTTTTGAAAAGAGAAAGAGTGGAAATAAATTCAAAGAATTAGAAATTTCCAAACAAAAAATCTCATCTCATTTTTTTTTTGCGGAATCCAACATAGGCCACCAATTATAAAGTAGCCAAGGAATCGAGAAAAGAAATATAAGCATAGAGCAAAATATATGATATGCAAATATTTCATTTCTAGCATCGTGTTCTCAAATAAACGAGTCCCACCGGGTGTGCCAGCCTGATGGACCGCGCTCCTGCTCGGTTCCTACCGAGGTCGGCGGACGTGGGAGTCCGTCGGGTCCGACCCTTTCGTAACCGAGGGGCAGGGGCGTGCATCAACATTTCTTTTTTTGTGTGGGTGTGCCAGATTTTCTATTTTACTTGGAATTGCAAGTGGTGATCCGGAGATCAACCTTCGCAAGTAAAAAAGAAATCAACTTCTTTCAAGTTTTCCATTGCACATATATTTAAGAAAAGAGACATTTTTCTTGGTTTGCCTGTGAAAGGCGAATTTTTTTGGCATTTATAGCCGATTTTGGCGTTTATAGCCGATTTTTGGCGTTTATAGCCGATTTTGGCGTTTATAGCCGATTTACAATCCTTATCAATAATGAAAGACAAGAGTTGTGATTTTTGTCTCTTTTGAAAAAAATACAAACTACAATGAAAAGCAAGAAAAGGAGGATCTAACTTCTCAGGAGATTGTGGGGGACTCGTTTAGATTGACGGTCGCAAGCCATATGTGGGCTTCGCCATCATCCATGCAGATGAGAACAGAGGATGCTATTGATTCGCTTGGCTTGGCTATAACCTCAGGTTTTTAGAGAACAAAGACCAAAAGAAGGTCCTATGTCCAATGAAAAGCCGAGTAGACGGGCTTGAAAAGCCATGTCTAAGCCATTGGCAGCAGAAGGAGAAGGCAAGGACCTTGGGGGGGGGGTACCCCCTAAGGGACTTTTGTCACCTTGTAGCGGTGGCCGGTGTAGAACTTCCGTAGAGTTTTCTCTCTTTTCCTTCTCTGAATTTCTGTGCTTCGTCTGTGATTTTTCTTCGATCTGTTGTCTGTCCTTTCTTCTGGGAGTGCTCTCCTATTTATAGGCTTTTAGGTGGCCATTTAGGAGGGTTTATGGGCTTTTATTGTCATTAAGCCGCATAATGGGAGGAGTTACAAAATTGAATTCTTTATTTTGTAACTCCTTTTTCTTGGCTTCTGATTGGCCGAGGGCATTTAATCGCCTTTAATCGCCATGATGGGAGGAGTTTCATGAGTTAAATGCCATGAATCTCTTGACTTGTAACTCCCGGATGCTTGCTTCTGATTGGTCCGTCCAAAGAAATGGATTAATGACTGTAATAAAGCTAGTCAATTAATCGCATTAAGTGGTCGCCGAGCATCTGAAGAGTCGCGGGCCGTGCCGCGTCTTTTGGGATTCTTCTGGTGATGATCATCGATGGATCTTCATGTAGATCGACATCAGATGACCATGTAATTTCAGGTGTTTGTTGCCAACAGCGGGTCGGTGCCCTCTGTCCTGTCGATTTCTTGATCGGTCGGGCAGAAAGCATGCTTTTTTTGGTTGACCGGGTGGCGATCAATATTGTTTTCGATACTCTTGATGATTGACCCGTGTTTTGGACGGATGTCAGAGGATTTGGTGTCTCAAAAGTACGAATTTTGGAAAGTACCAGAGGCTGGGCACCTCGAATCGCGAAAAAAGGGCAAAAACTGGGGTTTCCGGGGCCTTCCCGGCGACCCCGGGCTCCAAGGTCGCCGGCGACCCTGGGCCAGGGTCGCAGGGGTCTGCGACCCTGGGGGGTTTTTCCCCCCTTTGTGTCCCGTTTTGTGTCCGTTTTTGCTGTTTTTCGATTCTTTTTTCTTCTGTATTTTTCCTTGACATTTTGACCATTTATTGGCCTGATTTCTTTATAGGAAACCTGATGAGAATCCTTGCATTTTGTTTTGCAAAGTTTCCAATTTCCTGAGAAAGCCGAAGACTTTGTCGCGCAGAGCTGCCGATTTTCCGTCAGAAGCTGAAACTAGGTCAAACGTTGTCGGAATGACCTGAAATTTGGTGTGAAGCCTCTTGAGCAATAAATAAGACCAACCATAGGATTTTGTTTGAGTTTTGAAGCCGTTTGGGGTCCTATCACCAGTAGACTTGCTTTTGTCGCGATGAAGATGTCGCGGTTTGATGTGCGGTCAACCGATGTCCGATTGACTTTGAAATTTGACAGGGAACCTATTGGAGTCATTTTAAGATGATCCATAGGCTCTGTGTTGGAAACCATGGTCCCGGAGAGCTTTGCCGCCGAGAGGCCTGATTTGGCTTTCGAGTGTCAAACTATGGTCAAATGTTGTTGAAATGACCTGAAATTTGACGTGTAGCCCTTTATAAGCATTTTGAAGCCGTCCATGTGCTCTATCTGATGAGTAATGGCCTCGGTGGTTCTCGCCGCCGAGAGGCTTGATTTAGCTGTTCGAGGGTTGATGTAGGGTCAAACGTTGTCGGTTTGACTCGGAACTTGACGTGGTGCCTTTTGGAAGTATTTTGAGACCATCCATCGGCTCTGATCGAAGATTTGGTGTCTCCGATGCTTTTGCCCCCGAGAGCTCCTTTTCGGCTGTCGGAGAAGCGAAGTTAGGCCAAATGATTTTGAAATGGCCCGAAACTTCTTGTGTACTTCTCTTTTGGCTGTCTTGAAGGATCTTGCAGTTTTTGTTTGATTCTGACAAGATTTGATTTTTGGAAGTAGCATTGCCTATTTATGGCAGGTTGCGACTTCATGTAGCTCTTTGGATCTTGAAGAGGCAAAGTGACATTTTTGGTGTCAACAATCTGTGTAATTAACTGGGTAACAACGATTATCAGAGGTGGATCCAATTTGATTCCAATGGGTCCGTGGATATAATTGATGGAGGGCCTTACTTGTCACGCCCCTGGACCGAGGACCCGTTAAACAAGACCTTAATTCGGGGATGCGGAGTGACGAGCCGAAAAATTCCGCTCGTACACGCTTGTTTCCACAGGTTTCCGCAGTAAGGATCCTCGAAATTCGATCCATCAATGAATAATAATGACATTCACACGAATAAGTTACGCGGAAGCATTGTAGCAAACATGAAAATTCATAACATATATGTAATGAGAACGCTCAAGACTAGTGTCAAAATGAGAAACATTCCATAGATAGGCCCCAAAGTTAGTTTCAAGTTTAATACAAAAATCAAAGTTAGTCAATAATTACAATTTCCCAAAAATAAGCCAATAATGGCTACAATCAAGTTCCCAAAATAAAATCAACCCCAAAATGTGATCGAAGCTCTGAAGTCAACCCGATGTCTAAGCGACATCATCAGGATGCCACTCGCATTCCACAAGAACTACTGGGTCCGCCTCGAAGTACGCCTCAAGGGCAAGGGGCTCAATATCTGGTACCAAACAAAAGGATCAGACACAACGGTCTGGCCAGACAAATATAACATATAATAGGATGGTAGAAAGAGTAAAACATTGAATAATTGAGAACTACATTTAAAATCCTGAATAACATAAACAGCAAGATAAAAGATCAACTTCTTAAACATTAACAAATCCAAAGACTATAATAAGTTGAAATGGACAAGGATCATAAGACAAAATATCAAATGGATAAAACATTGGCAACAACGTATAGCTATATTCTCCTGTTACCGAAGTAACAAGAGCAGACAGAGACCGTAGCCACTACTCGTGGGACCGGAATGAACAAGGTCGTTATCAAATAGAACCGTAGCCACTACACGTGGGACCGAAAATAGAACTGTTGCCATGGTCGGTACAAACAAAATCCAAGCTGCAGCTGGTAGATAATTTAAAGATTCCAAGCCGAGTGATCAGCCCGACAAGGTAACCTAAGCTTAGTGGTGCCATTAGAATCAAAATCGGAATCTCGAAATGATACAAATCCATTCATAAAGATATAATTCCAAAATCGATAAGAAAACTACTCCGAACGAATACATATCCAACATACTGACAAATCCGAGCAAAATAAGATGAGTAGTCTTATCAATGTTCATAAATGTGGTAAACCACTCAAAACATTCAAATTGATTTATAAACGGACTCGAACAAAACTTTCTAACTTGGAATGAATTTAGTGTATAATGGTTCAAAGGCTTACCACGGGTTGTCTCAATACACACTTAGTCTCCTATTGTCGGTAATAAAAGAGGAATTTGGTGCCACCGAAGATCTCCAACAAATTTAGGATATAAAGCGTATATAAAGACTTTGATACATTCCCAGGTAATACTAATATCAAGCAATTCCATCACTTTTCCCATTTAAATTCCACGATTCAAAATAATTCAATTCAATGTATTCATTCCGGACTTCCATGCGTCAATAGGGGGCTGAATGGGCTTCAAATAATGGGGACAAATGGGCTGGAATGGACCTGAAACAGGCCTGAAAAGAGGCCTATAAACTGCCCAGAAAAGAGCCCAGAAGCAGGCCCAGAAAATGGCCCAAAACAGGCCCAAAAAAGCCTCAAAACGGACCTAGATTTCTGGGCTGGGCTCGCTCGAGCGACCTAGGGTCCGCTCGAGTGAGGCCCATCCAGAACCTGGTTCGCTCGAGCGGACCCAATGGGTCGCTCGAGCGGGCTAGCTTCTGGCTCACCCAGAACAGGCAGAGCCTGGTCCGCTCGAGCGGCCCATGGGCTTGCTTGGGCGGACTGGGCTCTGTCCCAGCCCGCGAAGTGCAGAAATGCACTCCTCTTCCTCCTTTTTCTGATTTTCTTTCCCTCCATTCTTCCATATGAATCTTCCATACAACTTGGGCCTCTTATAGCCTCATTCAAACTCCATTGAACCATCACTTTAATTCATTCAAACCCCTGAAACAATTTAGATCTAAACAAATCCTTCCATTCCACAACATTGAAAATTTTAAGTTAAACATAACTAAACCAAAATCTTTACATTGTTGAAAAACAACAACTCAAAGTAGATAGATAAGGACCATTACATGAACATATCAAAGTAATCCATCTATTAGTCAAAGAGAGGAAGTCGAAATGGAGGAAAGATGCATAGGAAATTCAAAACTTGTACTAAAGACAATCAACCCATCATTTTCTTTAGAAATTTAGTTGCCTCAAGTCAAGAGGAGAGATAATACACTCTTCAAACAACTCTCTAGGGCCTCAACCTCCAAATCTACAAAAACCCCCAAAAATTTCCCAAGAAGAACCCTAAAATCAATCCTTTATAACTCTCAAGGAAAAACTCTTGCATGTGTGATGAAAACACTCTAAATGATGAGGAAAACAAAGATTTCAAGATTGGAAAACCATTGCTAACCTTGAAGAGCTCAAACAAAGAAGAGAAGCTTGAAAAAGAGCTTTGCCCTAGCTCAAATCCTTTGAAAAGTATATCTTTGGAAAGCTTGAAGGATGAGGGAGATGATTTGGAGATCAAGCCTTCCTTTAGCATTCAAGAGGGAAGCACACAAGAAGAGAGAGAAGGTTGCTGGGAGAAGAAACCCTAGGCTCAAGTTGTTACAGGAAAAAGATAGAATGAAAGGGAGAATAGAACTATTCCTTTTATAAGATGGATTTGTGGGTCCCAATCTTTATAGAGCTGAAAATGGTATTTGCGGGTCCCAAACGAAAACGACGAAGAAGACAAAATCAATCAACGAAATATTTACTCTCCAAAAAGTATATTTTTGTCAATTTCTGAAATTTTTGAAATTTGGGTATAGATTTTGTGTGAAAGGTCAATTTTGCCCCTTTTTCTCGAAAAACGCGATTTCTGATCATTAAATCAAAACGGTCAAAACATGAAAGTTGATAATCTTAATGAAATGAGTCAAAATAAATAAAAAATGGATTTTACAAAAATCAAGGTTAAACCCCCAAGTTCACACACAACACACGGGCGCCCCGGCCCGCGTCAAGCTTAAGTCAACGACTCTCGAAAATTCCCAAAGCTATTCAAACATTCTAATCTAGCTTAAAAAAATTAAGCTAATCGTCCACTAACCCTACTAATCAACTAATCACGGTTAAAACATAATTAAATATACCGAACCTGGGTCGGGGTTTGACATCCTCCACCCTTAAAAATCACATTTGGTCCTCCAAATGATCACTAACCTCTGGAAATAGCTGAGGGTATTTCTTCTGGACCTGACCATGAAGTTCCTAAGTAGCCTCTTCCGGTCCATGATTCTCCCAATGAATCTTTACCCACTGAATTGTTCTGTTTCTCAACTCTTGCTCTTTAGTGTCAATAATCTCTGCCGGTTTCTCGATGTAGGTGGCATATTCTCGAACTTCCAAAGGTTCGTGATGTAGCACGTGTGAAGGGTCCGAGACATATTTCCTTAGCATTGACACGTGACACACATTGTGTACACTCAAAAGTTCTGGAGGTAAAGCTAATCTATATGCTACTTTTCTGACATGACTCAGGATCTCATACGGTCCAATGAATCTCTTTGCTAATTTGCCCCTCTGTCCAAATCTCAGTGTTCCTCTGACCGGAGATACATTCAAAAATACTTTATCTCCAACTTGAAATTGTAGATCCTTCCTTCGAACATCAGCATAATTTTTCCGTCGGCTTCTCGCAATCTTTAATCGTTCATGAATAATTTTGACTTTATCACTTGTTTCTTCAACCAAAGAAGGTCCATGAAAACTGCGTTCTTTGACTTCTTCCCAACACACTGGGGTCCTACACTTCCTGCCATACAATGCTTCGAAGGGGGCCATCCCTATGCTTGAATGGTAACTGTTGTTGTAGGCAGACTCACAGAGAGGTAAATTCTCATCCCATTGATTTTTGAAGTCAAGTACATAACCCCTAAGCATGTCTTCAAGGGTCCAAATAGTTCTCTCCGACTGACCATCAGTTTGCGGGTGATATACTGTGCTGAATTGAAGCTTCATTCCCATCGATTTATGTAAGATCTTCCAAAATCTCGAAACAAATCTACTATCTCGATCTGAAGTAATGGAGACCGGCTGACCATGGCGATTGACAATTTCCTTCACGAAGGCTTGTGCTAAAGCTAACATGTACATCTTCTTCCCGATTTTCAAAGGAATAAAGTGTGCAGACTTCGTTAACCGATCTACTATGATCCAAATAGCATTGTTCCCTCTGCTTGTAGTTGGTAGACCCGAGACAAAATCCATTGTCAAGTGTTCCCATTTCCACTGTGGAATTTCCTTTGGCTGCAAAAGACCAGGCGGTTTCTGATGTTCTGCCTTCACCAATTAACAAGTCATGCATCTGGATACGAAGGCTGCTATCTCTCTTCATATTATTCCACCAAAAATGATTCTTCAAATTTTGGTACATCTTCGTGCTCGCCTGGTGCATAGAATACCTCGTATTGTGAGCTTTTACCATAATATCATTCTTTAAATTATCTATCTTTGGAACACATAGCCTGCCGCGGAAGTACAAAACTCCATCCATGATTTGAAAATCTGGGCGTTCTGAGATGTGCTCCACAATTCTTACTAAGTCCGGATCTTGCATCTGACTGTCCCTGATTTTCTGAATGAAGATGGGCTCAGACACTGTCATATTTGCCAACATAACTCCTTTCTTCAAGGGTTGGAAATCCACCCTCAATTCTTCGAATTGCTGAAAGTTATAAAATCCTTGCAAACTGGCCAAGCAAACTGATTTTCTACTCAATGCATCAGCCACTACGTTAACCTTCCCCGGATGATAGATGATTGGGAAATCGTAGTCTTTGATGTACTCCATCTATCTTCTTTGTCTCATGTTTAATTCTTTCTGAGAGAATAAATATTGGAGACTACGGTGATCCGAATGAACTTCAAAATTTTCTCCGTATAAATAGTGTCTCCACATCTTTAACGCGAACACTATCACTGCCAATTCCAAATCGTGTGTTGCATATTTCTTCTCGTGTTCTTTCAATTGCCTCAAGCCATATGCTATAACATTCCCATTTTGCATCAAAACACATCCAAGTCCTACTCCTGAAGCATCAGTATAGATAACAAAACCGCCACTCCCCAAGGTAAGGTGAGGATAGGTGCTGAAGTTAACATCTTCTTTAATTCCTCAAAACTAGCTTCACATTTCTCGACCATACGAACGACACATTCTTTCGGGTCAACTTGGTCAAAGGTGCTGCAATGGATGAAAATGCTTGTACAAATCTTCTGTAGTAACCCACTAAACCTAGAAAACTCCTAATCTCAGTCACATTCTTCGGCCTTTCCCAATTGATGACTGCTTCTATCTTTGCTGGATCAACTGCTAGTCCTTCTCTAGAGATGATGTAACCCAGAAAGGTGACTTGCTCTAGCCAAAACTCGCATTTTTCAAGCTTCGCATTCAAATGATTATCTCTCAACAATTGCAGTGAAGTCCTCAAGTGCTGCTCATGGTCTTCTCTTGACTTGGAATACACCAATATGTCATCAATAAAGACGACTGTGAACTGGTCTAAATAGGGTACGAAGATCTTGTTCATAAGGGCCATAAATACCGCTGGTGCATTTGTCAGTCCAAAGGGCATCACCAAAAATTCATAGTGTCCGTATCTAGTCCGGAAAGCTGTCTTCGGGATGTCCGATTCTCTAACCCTCAACTGGTGATATCCGGACCTCAAATCTATCTTTGGGAAAAACTCTGCTCCTTGCAACTGATCAAATAACTCGTCTATCCTTGGCAAATGATACTTATTCTTGATGGTCACTTGGTTCAATTTTCTGTAGTCTATACACATCCTAAAGCTTCCATCCTTCTTCTTGACAAATAACACTGGGGCTCCCCATGGTGAAACACTTGGCCTAATAAAGCCTTTTTCTAGCAACTCTTGCAACTGTAATTTTAATTCTCCTAACTCTGCTGGAGCCATTCTGTATGGAGCAATAGAAATCGGTGTAGTCCCTGGCATCAATTCTATTATGAATTTAACTTCTCTAACAGGTGGTAAACCTGAAATTTCTTCTGGGAAGACATTGGGAAATTCGCACACTACCGGGATGTTCTCCACCCATTGGGATTGTTCATCCTTTGTGACAAATGCAATGAATCATTCACATCCTGTTCTCAACGACTTAGCTGCAGAAAGAGCTGAAATAAACCTAGCTGGAGAAACCCTTTTCTCTCCCAGGAATTTCACTCCGGAGGATATCCCATCCAATCTAAAAGAGTAAAAGTAATGGTCTTGCCATAGCAATCCATGGAGGCATGATGTCCCGCTAACCAATCCATGCCTAAAATGACATCAAAGTCATGCATAACCAAGATAATAAGGTCTGCAGGGAATATGACATCTCCTATCTTCACTGAGCAACTAGGGTAAAATGTATTACACACAACTTGTTTCCCTACCGGAGTTGTAACAGTCAAAACAAATTCTAACTCTCTAGCAGACACACTAATCATTCTAGCAAACATAGGAGATATGAAAGACTGGGTAGATCCCGGATCAAACAACACTTTAGCTTCTACTTCACAAATTAAGAGTTTACCTTCCGCAACATCTCCTACTACCTCAGCATCCACTTGGTTTAGGTGATTGAGGCGGCCTTGCTGACGCAGTTTATTCTGGTTCTGATTCTGCCTTCCTTGCTGCACATTTCGATTCTGTTGTGGTGGACGGACGTTCTGATTTTGCGGTTGTTGATGGGGCTGCTGATTCTGCTGCTGTCTTGGTTGATTTTGAACTGCCTGCTGGTTCTGCTGAGGTGCCTACCTTGGTGGCTACTGAGGTGCCCTATTGCCTTGATTTCTATTATTTGGGCAATCTTTCATTTGGTGATCTGTGCCACTACACTTGAAGCATGCACCAGTAACTCTATAGCACTGCTGAGAAGGGTGGTTCTTTGCACTATGCTCACACCCACCTTGAGCTTGAGTATTCTGCTGCTTCCTCTGCCTCTTGCCTTGGTAGGATTTCTGCCCTTGGTATTGCTGTCTCTTCCTCTGATTATCTTTGATGATTTGGTTATTTATATCTTCAAATCTATAAGCTCTTTTGATGGCCTCTTGGAACGTAGTGGGAGGTACAACACCCAAGGCATCCCTCAAGATGATGGGATTAAGTCCATCCATAAACTTAGTAATTTTCTTTTCTTCTGTGTCAATAAGCTCCGGTACATAACGAGACAACTTCTCAAACTTTGTAAGATACTCAAGGACTGTTATGTCCTCTTGCTTGAGTAACTAGAACTCTGCTGCTTTCTGCTTTTTGATGTGGGCAGGGACATAATTTTTACTGAACTGTTGCTTGAAAGAATCCCAGGCAATCCCATTATCAATGTTCTGGTAATTATCTCTCAAAGTTTTCCACCAAATATCTGCCAGGCCTGTAAACATAGAAGCTGCTAAGTGGACTCTCTGCCTGCCTGCACACTAAAAGAGATCGAAGATGTTCTCCGTGTGAGCCAACTAGTCATCAGTTGCCAATGGGTCTTTTTGTCCTGTAAACTCCTTTGGACCCCTCTTTCTAAACTTCTCAAACAAGGCATTAGGATCCCTGTCTCTGTTCTGAATAACAAACTGAGCTTCCACATTAGGCATTGGTTCTGGTCTTCTACTCAAGACTTCTAGCAACTGTCTCTGAACCTGTGTCAACTCCTCACCCTTTTTTGTCATCTGCTCTTGAAATCTTGCTTGATTATGATTTGCTCTCTGTTGTTGTTCAACCAGCATCTGCATGAGCTGCTGAAACTGGCCTGTCATCTGATTCTCAACACCACTATCATTATTAACGCCTGATGCATTAGCATTCGCTAGAGGTCTGCGTGGAGCCATAGTATTGCAAAACAACTTGTTAGTATAATAAAATATAATAAATAAGGCGTTCCCAAACCCAATCGACACTAACTAACGGAAATTCTAGCGAATCCTTGCCACGTTCCTATGTTTTTAATCCAATTTTAATTGCCTCAAATATTTCTCGCTCTGATACCAAGCCTGTCACGCCCCCGGACCGAGGACCCGTTAAACAAGACCTTAATCCGGGGTCGTGGCGACGATCTTGAAAATACTGCCCGTACATGCTTGTTTCCCACATGTTTCCACAGTAGGGATCCTCGAAATTCGATCCATCAATGAATAATAATAACATTCACGCACTAAGTTACGCGGAAGCATTGTAGCAAACATGAAAATTCATAACATATGTATGTGATGGGAACGCTCAAGACTAGTATCAAAATGAGAATTATTCCATAGATAAGCCCCAAAGTTAGTTTCAAGTTTAATACAAAAATCAAAGTTAGTCAATAATTACAATTTCCCAAAAATAAGCCAATAATGGCTACAATCAAGTTCCCAAAATAAAATCAACCCCAAAATGTGACCGAAGCTCTGAAGTCAACCCGACGTCTAAGCGACATCATCAGGATGCCACTCACGTTCCACAAGAACTACTGGGTCCGCCTCGAAGTGCTCCTCACGGGCAAGGGGCTCAATATCTGGCACCAAACAAAAGGATCAGACCCAACGGTCTGGCAAGCAAGTATAACATATAATAGGATGGTAGAAAGAGTAAAACATTGAATAATAGAGAACTACATTTAAAATCTTGAATAACATAAACAACAAGACAAAAGATCAACTTCTTAAACATTAACAAATCCAAAGACTATAATAAGTTGAAATAGACAAGGATCATAAAACAAAATATCAAACGGATAAAACATTGGCAACCACTAACCCTACTAATCAACTAATCACGGTTAAAATATAATTAAATATACCAAACCTGGGTCGGGGTCTGACACTACTTGCAGCAATTGGAAAGTTTAGGACATTCTTATAAATCTCCAAAGACTGGAGTGCAATTAGATTTATTTAGTAGAGTTATTTAAAATTAATTGTGGGCCTGGAGTTTACATGAGATGCAGGGTCCAAATGTTTTAGTTGGAGCCAGATCTAAGGAATCCCTAGTGGTCCCTGTTGAGTTCATGAATTTGCACATTTACACATCATTTTAGGATGATTTAGGGGTTTAATTAGGTGAATTGCATCATTTTTCATCTAACTCCATCATTTCATGCATTTCCACCTAGGAACCTGAATTTTCATACTTTTCATACATTTTCTGCATGAACTTAGAAAGTTTTACAAATTTTCTCCGAAGAGTCCCAATTGGAGTAGAACTCTGTCCGGACGGGTCTCGCTTCAATATGGGTTCTTCAGTATTTGATGTGTTGAATTAGAATGTTTAGAAAATGAGAATTGCAGGCCTCTGTCACGGAACCCACTTTCAAGCACACATAGTCATCTTGGGCCATGCATTGCTGAGTTGAAGCTTGAAAATAAGTAAATTGAAGAATTCACCAAGTGGACCCCACACACAAGCCATGTGCAAATCAATCAAAAGAGGGGTCCACTCATCATGTCAGTTGAAGAGTCCTAACTACAGTAGAAGACTTCTCATAGGGCACACTGTTCAAGCAGATGAAATGTCCCACATAGCAGGGTCCGCAATAGTTGTATATTTGAAATTATTAATGGATAACTCAAATAGTACAAATTGGATTGGAATAAAAAAATAAGAGTTTGAATCATCCACATCTGATCTCCTTTCGAAAATGAAAGTTGTGCAGAGATAGAATCCATTGGAAATTAAATTTTAAAAGTTAATCCCATTTTTCTCAGGATAACTCATCTTCAAATGGCCATAACTTTCAATCCGACCGTCAGATCGATGGGATTTACCTACAGTTGGAAAGCTTATTCAGAGTAGATATTTGTGGATCCCAAGAATGTGCAAATCAGAGCTATATTGACAAAGTTATGGGCCCGGAGATTTTCATATTCAATTTTAGATGGGATTGCAATTAAATCCACTCCGTTGATAATCAATTGCTGCACATCCCTTATGGGACCCCATTTGAAGATTAGCCAAGCCATTCAGAGGTTTCTAGGAGCTTCCACCCAATTTAAATTCAAAAAGGATAAGAAATATACCTTATCAATGAAGCTACATCAAATCTGCAGAGATGGTGTCCAAATTCAATGTATCTGTAAAATAACCGGAGATATAATAGAAACCCAAATGAAGCATATGACACATAATCCCTCCCTTGGACGTACACTATTATTCTCTTTCCTCTTTCTCTTCTTTCCCTAATTAATATAATTTAAGAGTTATTTTTGGGTATTCTGGAGCCCTGTTCCAGGAAATAGGATTTTTAGAAGAGAGATTTCTGAGAGACCATTGTACAAGGAGATGCTATCAATGAAATTACTTATGGAGTTATTTTCAATGGCTGACTAGATTTTTGGATTGGAGCACACAGATGAAGCTAAGTAGATCTTTAATTTAATCAATGTGATTTTTCTATTACTTTCTTGTCTCTTTTAAATGCATGCTCTATTAGAATAATAGATCTGTCTTCATGCTTAGGCAACCTCTATTTTGATTTCTAATGAAAATAGTTTGATGATTTATACTTATTTTGATAGATTATGCTTAGGGTTGAGATCCTTTGATAGTTTATGCTTAATTTGATGAGTCATGCTTATGATTTTTCATTCTCTTTTGAGGTGAAGGAGGTCTTGGGTTGTGACCTTATTCTTTTTATTAAAAATTGATTTTTGTGAAAGACAAATCCTCCGGATCTGAAACATTGATTTGTCTCTGATCTGAGTTATTGTGAGACAAAGAGTAAAATAATTGCATGGATGGATTGATTATCTTTCTTAGTGGATTATGGATGCTCTGATATGTTTTATATATTTGATTAGTTTGTGTTTCTGATTTATTCTAGTTTTTCTTGGATCTCAATTATTTATTAAACTTTGATTTAAAAAAAATGAGATTTTAAATTTTATCTTAGTAGTGCTCACTGCTCCCTGTGGGATTGACCTGTAATTGTCACTATCTCAACAAGATAACCGTGCACTTGTAGTAATATTTAATGGATCGATTTATTCACATCAGTCCCCATGCTAGCCCTAAGGAAGAGAAAGTTTTTGACGGACTCGCTTTTTTCGGGCTCGCGGTGCTACCGGGGTCATTTGACGTGAGAGTCCGTCGGGTCCAACCCTTTCGCGACCGGAGCTGGAGCGAGCACCAACATTTTTTTTGTACTGATATGCCAGATTTTCTACTCTACTTGGAATTGACAAGTGGTAGTCCGTAGGCCCACATTCGCAAGTAGAAAAGGAAATCAACTTTTTTCTAGTTTTTCATTGCACATATATAAGAAAATAGACATGTTTATTTTGAATGCCGTGAAAAGGCGATTTCATTTGTTTAGCCGTAAAAGGCGATTTTTTGCTGTGAAAGGCGATGTTTGTCGTAAAAGGCATTTTTTTTGCCGTGAAAGGCGATTTTTGCCGTGAAAGGCGATTTACAATTCTTATCAATAATGAAAGACAAGAGTTGTGATTTTTATTATATCTCTTTAAACAATACAAAGTACAATGAGAAGTAAGAAAAAGGGATCTAACTTCTTAGGAGATTGTGGGGACTCGTTCAAATTGACGATCGCAAGTCGTATGTGGACTTTACTATCATCCTTTAGATGAGAATAGATGATGCTTTTGATTTGCTTGGCTCGGCTTAAGCCTCAGTTTTTTAGAGGATAAAGACCAAGAGGAGGTCCTATATATATCCAATAAAAAGCTAAGTAAGAGGGACTGAAAAGCCACGTCTAAGCCCTAAGGAAGGAGAAGGCCTTGGGGGGGGGGGGGGGGGGGGGGGTGGGCAAGGGACTTTGGTCACCTTGTAGTAGTGGTCGGTGCAAGACTTCTTCAACAAAAGAGAGTTTGTTGTCAGAGCGTCGTACCAACGTTGTAGAGTTTTCTCTAGGATTTTTCAAGTTGATTTTCTGGGATCCTTTCTTCTTGGAATGACCTCCTTTTATAGGCCTTTGGTGGTCATGAAGAGGGTTTATAGGCCTTAAATGTCATTAAAGCCATATGATGGGAGGAGTTACAAGTTTTAATTCATTATTTTGTAACTCCTTTTCCTTGGTTTTTGATCGGCCGATGGAGAATTAAGGGCTTTTAATTGCCTTTAAGCTCCATGATGGGAGGAGTTACATGGTTTAATGCCATGATTATGGCGACTTATAACTCCCTTTTCCTTGCTTCTGATTGAGACGTCCAAAATAATGAGTTAATGACTGTATTAACTTGTCATAAAATGGGTCATTTAACTGCATTAAGTGGTCGCCAAGACAGTTGAAGTGTTGTGGGCCGCGCTGCATCTTTTGGAATTCTTTTGCGATGATTGCCGATGGATCTTCATGCTGATCGATGTCGGACGACCATGCAATTTTAGACATTGATTGTTACCAATGGGCCGGTGCCATCTGTCCTGTTGATTTCTTGATCGATCGGGCAGAAAGTGTGCTTTATTGGTTAGTCGGTTGGTGATGTCGAAGCTATTGATGACGATTCCATGATTTTTGAGGCTGATCCGTGATGTTGACGAAGATCGACGGATTTCGTGCCTCAAAAATCAAAATTTGGAGAAACCACAGGGCCGGACATCTCAAAACGCGGAAAGGGACCGAAAAACGGTCTTTTGGCGAAAATCCGGCGACATGGCGACCATGGGGAATTTCTCCCCTTTTGGTTGCTGATTTTCGGTCATTTCTCGATTTTTTCCATTTCTTTTTTATTCAGTATTTTTCCTGACATTTTTGTACATATTTTGGTCTGATTTCCCTGCAGAGAATTTGACGAGAAACCTTGTGTATCAGAGTGCAAAGTTTCTGATTTTCCGGGAAAGCCGAAGACTTTGTCGCGCAGAGTTGCCGATTTGCCGTTATAAGCCAAAGCTAGGTCAAACGATGTCGGAATGACATGAAATTTGAGGTGAAGCTCTTGAGCAATAAAGCAATAAATAAGACCAAACATAGGCTTTTGTTTGAGTTTTGAAGTAGTGTGGGGTCTTGTCGCTAGTAGACTTGATTTTGTCAAGAGGTCGATGCCGCGCTTGGATGTACGGTCAACCGATGTCCGATTGACCTGAAATTTGACATGGAGCCTATTGGAGTCATTTTGAGATGATCCATTATTTCCTATTTGGAAATCATGGTCCCCAGGGAGCTTCACCGTCGGGAGGTCTGATTTGGCTTCTGAGAGTCAAAGTCTGGTCAAATATTGTCGAAATGACTTGAAACTTTGACATGTAGTCCTTTGGAAGAATTTTGAGGTCACCCATGTGCTCTATTTGATGAGTGATGACCTCGGTGGTTCTCGCCGTCGAGAGGCTTGATTTTTCTGCTCGAGGACTGATATAGGGTTAAACGATGTCGGTTTGACCTGAAACTTGACATGGAGCCTTTTGGAGACATTTTGAGACCATCCATATGCTTTGATTGAAGATCTGATGGCTTCAACGCTGTCACCGCCGGGAGCTCCTGTTCAACTTCTGAAAGAGTGAAGTTAGGCCAAATAATGTTGAAATGGGCCGAAACTTCTTGTGTACTCTTCTTTTAGCTGTTTTGAAGGATCTTGCAGTTTTTGTTTGATTCTGACAAGATTTGATGTTTGAAGTGGCATTGTCTATTTGTGGTAGGATGCGGCTTCATGTAGTTTCTTGATGTAAAAGAGGCATAGTGACATTTTGGTGTCAACAAATGCCCCCTTGAGGTATAGTGACGGGATGCATAACTTTTGTAGTCGATGTGCCTTGAAGAGAATTTTGAAGGAGAGCTTCTGACTTAACCAAGGGTCTTTGAGCAGTTTTCTTCTGGTAGAGTAGCCTTTATAAGTTTCCAGGGGGATTTTATTGTAGTGAGGGGGATCACGTACCATCTCGAGGCAAAGTTTTAAAAAAGACATGAGAGATCTGGATTTGGATTTTTGGATTTTCTTTTTGACCTTGTGACCTAACAAGCTGTATGTGGCAGGTTAGGAGGTCGGGTTTGATTTTGACCTTGTGACCTAATAAGCTGTATGTGGCAAGTTAGGGGGTCAGGATTTGGTTTTTGGTTTTGACCTTGTGACCCAACAAGCTGTATGTGGCAGGTTGGGGGTCAGGATTTGGTTTTTTGGTCACTCTTTTGGGACTACTTTGGGTCCATTGGAGTGGTTTGGATTTTTGTGGAATGTCAATTTCAAGATTTTGGCTCAATTTGGTATATGAGGTTGGATGGTTTGAATTTTAGAATCTCATGAGGCTTGGATATTTTTTGTATAGTCTAATCAACTCAAAAGAGGCATGGAACCATTTTGTATGCTTTTGGTCAGAGGGATTTTTGGTAGGAAGCCACTTTTAGTGCCTAGGTGGTCTAACCTGGCTCATGTGGGCTAACTCATGGGACCTTAAGCTTTTAAGATGGCTTAGGTGTCTTTTTGTAAAGAATATCTAAAAATATCTCCTTTGGATGGAGAATATCTAAAAATATCCTTACTTGGAGAGAATATCTCAAGTTTCCTTTATTTTGGGAGAGAATATCTCAAAGTATCTTTCTTTGGGAGAGAATATCTCAAATCCCTTCTCTTTTTGGGAGAGAATCTCTTAATTTCTTTCTTTTGGGAAGGTTATTAATTTGTAGCACTTACCTCCTTGCTTTTCTCCTCGTTTCCTTCTTTGGCTTGCTCTCTTCTATAAAATCAAAGGGAGATTGGATCTCTTGCTCTTATCGCTTTCTTTTGCAAAAATCTCAAGAGTGCTTCAAGACCAAGTGCTCTTTCAAGGAACTTCAAGCTTTTCATCTTCTTCTCCATCAATGGCTTTAAGTAAGTCTTCTTTTCCAAGAAAACTCCATGTAGACGTAGGATGGTAAAAAAGTTTTTTTTTCTTGTTTTTTTTTTTCTCTTTTTTTTTGTGGCCATACGGACGTGGCCGTGGGCCACGGCCTGTGGGCCAGCCTATTATTTTCTTATTTTTTTATGCTTTCCATTTTTGTTTTTAGGAGGTTTCTTTCTTTTTCTTTTGCTCACCATGATGATGATTTTTATGCAAATCAAGATGTTCATGCATTTTTTTTTTGCTTTTTTTTATGCGTCAAATAAAAGGCTAGAGTTTCTAGGTCAAGTAACCATGAGTTTTGGCTTAGACAAAGTTTGATTGGTTTTGACCAAGTTGGGTTGGAATTGGTCAAACTTTTATCAAGGGTTTCCTAGCATCTAATGCATGACAATTTCCTTTCTATGCATGATTTTTTTTTTTTTTGTAATTTGACTTGGGAGAATGATATGATATTGCATACCTGGAATTCTTTGAAAGTTTTGGTGTTTGGAGCTCGCAGCAATGTTGAGCCCTTCCCAATCTTGCGGAGACTGGGGAAGCTTTGCAAGTTTTGGAGCTCGCAGCAATGTTGAGCCCATCTTCAAGCTTTCTATCTTTTTTGAGCTTTCTATCTTTCTTGGGGTGTTTCTCTTTTCTTCAGAATTGCCCCAGAACCATGCCAAAATTTTGCCAGAATTCTTTTAGCGAAATTCTGTCATTTTGGTGATTAATCTCTTTTTTCTTTCTTTCCCAACCTTTGCAGGTGGTTCCTTCAGAACGAACAAGGGTAAGGGGCCTGTTACCGGCGCACCCCGTCGATCTTTTAGATCTTCCAATGCGGCTGTTCATCAGGCTTGGGAGGAGGTCCAGTATGTGGAGAGAAACTTAGAAGAGTGTGACTCCCTCAACAAGGATTAGATGAGGCAGCGATTGATCACTCTCAAGGGTGAGGAGTTTTACAAGATCAAGGTAAACAATCGTCCTTGGGTCATGGATGATTAGAGCGTTGTGCCCAAGCCTACCTTTCTCTTTGGTGATGCAGTCCCTGATGACATAACATACAAGAGGAGATGTTTTCAGTTCTCTTACATAGCCGATGGTGGGGAGAGGATTGTTGCTACCCGATTAACCTTTGATCGTACCATCTCGATCATGAGCCTTTCTCCCACATGCTCTAAGAGGGAAGATCCTCCCAGCTGGGTGAAAAGGACCAATGTGATTAAGACCGGGATTTTTGTTGGCGGCCCTTCCGGATATACGGAGAAGTTGCCTGCCCGTATGGACATGTTGATGCCGGCCAGTGGCTACCAGGGTTCTGATTATCCTTCTGTCGATTTGAGACCGGTGGGCCTTGGCATTTTCAGTGGTGGCTACAGCAATTGGGTGAAGCCTTTTTCAACTTCATGGCCGTTTCAATGCTGACTCTTATTGGGAGTCGTGAACTGATCGCGTCCTACTGATTGGTGGCGCCGTTCTGAAGGAAGCCGAGATCTTTGATGCGGTCCGTGCTTTTAGGGAGACCGTGATATTTTCCGATGAGGCCTTCATGGCTATGTTGGAGTCGTTCATTCCATAAACCAACACCTTTGTTTTCACGAATGGTGAGATTGGTTTTTCTTTGAAGGAGCTGAGCGCCATTACTTGGTTGGCCATCCATGGCAAACTCTATGAGGAGTTCGTGCTTATCGACAGCGTCCTTGAGGAGCATTCTGAGGAGTTTAGGCTTCTGTACTTTCTCCTTGTCGCCATCTATGATTTTTTCAAGGAGGAGCGCTAGAAAGTCAGGTCCAGTAGTTGGAAGAGTTTTAGCTCTTCGTCCCCCAACTTCTTTGACAGTGGGGAGTTTTCTGACAGTATGACCCAGGAAGCTAGAGCTAAGAATCCGGGTTCGAAGAAGACTTCAGTCATGCGAGAAGAATTGAGGAATTTCTTCGTAGGTACTGACATTGCGCTGCAAAGAGATCTTGCTGTTTACCTCACTTATTTGCAGGGTGAGGCTGTATTTGCTGGTGGAGATGGAACACACATCAGGCCGCATTGTATTTATCCGACTTGTCAGATGGCGTTCGGGGAGCAGCTTGCTTTGGTGCTTGATCTTTACTCCTTTTTGTGCACCGAACTGCAGGCTGCTGTGTTCTTGGTTTGGCTTGTGCTCCCTATAAATAGGGTATTTTTAGCCCACATCTTTTACTCATGGTGTGTATACCACTGTCCTGGCTTCCATCAGCTGGATGCTGCACAGGATGATGATCCTTTCATGATTTGATTGGCTAGAGAGGCAGCCGTCTTCGAATCTCTTTTGTTTGCCCGTATGAGGATCCGACGGTACAGGGACGTCGAGATAGGGCAATCTTCAGTGAAGCTTTCTCCGGAATTGCGGAAGAAGGCTTTTGATTTTGGTGCCTCCTGTGACTCCACCAGGGCAGGGTTGGGAAGATACTACTCCTTGACCAACGCAGAGAAGGGAGGGCTTTTTAACATACGTGTTGGCACAATGGCGTACCGCAAACATCTTTTCATTGACATCCAGCTTTATGTACCTTCCCGTTTCGAGTTGTAGTTGGGCTTCTCTCAAGGCGTTGTTGGAGCGCCTTCGAGTATGGTGAAGCTCTTTGGAGGTTTGCAGGATGGCAGAAATGCATGGGCTTTTTATAGTGCCGAGGACACTACCGTTATGATTTCTTATCCTGAGCTGACTACTTTCCGGACTGCTGGCTTCATGAAGTGGTTCGTGGAGAGCTTTTCGGCGTACCGGGGGCTTTCCAAGAAGGAGCTTGATGTTAAGCAGTCTTTTGGAAAGGGCATCGGGAAATCAGATGGCGTTCGATGGGAGGAGGTTTTGGCCTTCCTTTCTGATGGACTGCGCTTCTGCTCGGTGTTACCGAGGTTGGCGGACATGGGAGTCCGTTTGATCCAACCCTTTCGCGCCCGGGGGGCAAAGGCGTGCATCAATATTTTTTTGTGTGTGGGTTTGCCAGATTTTCTATTTTACTTGGAATTATAAGTGGTATCTGGAGATCAACCTTCGCAAGTAAAAGGAAATCAACTTCTTTCAAGTTTTCCATTGCACATATATTTAAGAAAAGAGACATTTTCATGATTTACCGTGAAAGGCAATTTTTTCCACTAAAATAATTCATCCTTATGTTATCTAAACATCTTAGGAAACCATGCCAATCTTGATAAGTGACTAGAGAAGGGACCAAAAGACATATTTGCCATTGGCTCCCAAAATGACCAAAATGTCCATGCTAAACCCATAGCAACATAAAGACCATTTTAACCTTAACTCATTCCACTAGAGAGTATGGTTGAACTCCAAGGACAAATATATATTATAATAAGCTCATCATAAAATGACGGTTGTCTTCGACCTACTAAGTGTAATGACCTGAATGCCCCTCTATGTAACATCCATAATCGAGTCAGGTTATCATATGTACTATCAACCTTCCCGATTACATCTAAACCTTAGAACTTCATATCCTTAAACATAATCATCATTCGAATATCATTCTCTTGATCCAGGGGAGCGACCCACAAGTTCAATATTCATATGGAACATCCATATACTAAGATTTTAGATTTTGATGATTAATCGGATAATTCTAAGGGGACGATTATTCCATCATCAGATGGCATAGATTCTATATTGCATCTGCACGTCCCAACCGATCAAGTCCGAGTACCCAAAACACAGAGCTGTTGACCCATGAAAAGAATCTCACCATAGTGAATCAAAGCACAAGAACATGACTTCGTCAGTTCATCCACAAATGCTCAAGATTAAGAGCACCGGTTACTCAGTAGCATGAGGTGACTTGATCTCTTTCTGTGATAGTACTATTTTAGAGATCACACCTACAATGGTCCTGTTCAATGCATGACACATGCACTAATGAGATAGATCCGGGAAAAGCCCTCCCGTGACTTAGGTATGTCACCCTATATAGGAGAGTATCTCATTATAACTTCTACCAAGATGAAGTGCCCAGCTCCATCTTTCAGTTATGAACAAATATGATGTTTCCAGTTGTCCATGAATTAGACCTATCTGTGTGCAGACACTACACACCTAATTCATTTACTAGAAACAATGGCCTTACGCAACCATACATATATACATGTTTAAGCATAAAAGAGTCTTTTCATTAATTAACCAGTTAAATATCCAGTAACAGAAGATGAGAATGCAGCTAGTGGGCTTTAGGGCATACACCAATCCCAACAAACTCCCACTTGCACTAAATATCACTGCTTCCTAACCTAACACCCATAGACTCAACATGAGAAGTGAAGACTTTCTCAGTAAGAGTCTTAGTGAATGGGTCAGCTAAGTTATTTGCTGAAGCGATGTGCTCCACCACTATCTCTCCATCCTGAATGAATTCCCGGATCAAGTGGTATCAGAGCCACTCCATGTGAAATCATGATCCCATGTTGTGTATAATTAATCCTAGATTGATTACGGGTATGGTGGCACCCTATTAAAGTTATGTTGTGATGCATGTTGTGTGCAAGTTTCATTAACATTGCTGGAATTTATTTTCCAGATTTGTTTAATGATGCACATAGTGAGTTTGCATGCACTAACCTCTTTGTTTGCAGCCATGTATTGCATCCTTGATGGTTCGCATGATTGTTATGTGGATTTGGATGTTTTTAATTAGTTGGAAAGTGTACGATTGCGCGGTTAGCAATCATAGGAAGTTGTACAGTTTCCTTAATTTTATTCCAACTAGTCTTGATGTAAGCTTTCTTGGAAAGCATAGGAATCTCCAATGTAATTTTGGTTTTGTTTCAAGACAAGAAGGTTGCAAGAAATTGGAAGTCCTTGGAGATGAAGGAGTCAAGACTTCTAGATGCATGAGGAGTCCTAATTCGATTAGGATTTGAAATCCTAAGAGCAAGGAGCCATCAAGGAATGCATACTTTTATTTTCTTTTATATATGGAATGCATGGTTGAATGCTTTATATAAATGCTATAATTGTCACCTAGAAACATGGCCACCATTAGGTTCTAAAATTGGCATCTTTATTGTATTAGATTGTTTTTAGTTTGGCAAATTGTTTTAAACGGAACTTAGACCAGCACCTTCTATTTGTCTAAGGTTTAAAATTGGATAGGGTTTAGTTTATCTTGGTACCCTTGGTTTCCAAAGGAGGCTAAACTAAAATCTAATTAGATGCTACCTATGGGTTTTCATAACCCAAGATAGGTTTTTGACTCTTTGAAGGGATTTGCTCAAATGTTTTAAAGCAAAGGTTATTTAATTTTAAGATGACTTAAGTCATGAATTTAATTAACCAAGTTTGCTAGATTTAAAAAGAGTTTTTGAGTAAAACAATGTAAAGGTCAAAAAGTATAAACCCTAGCGATAAATAATCAAGTGGGAGAGGGGTTTTAGGAAAGACCCCACGGCCTTCCATTTTCGGTTCATGTTACCTCATTAAAGTGTTAGTGGGAACGGCCATCCCTTCGGTGGAGTTCTTTAACTAAAGAACGCTTTGATGGGTTAATGGGTGAACTAATGTGAATATTCATAATGAGGTGTTAGTAGGAGCGGCCATCCCTTCGGTGGAGTTCTTTACTAAAGGTCACTTCTATAGAATGTCAATGAAGTGTTGGTGGGAGCGGCCATCCCTTCGGTGGAGCTCTTTTCTAAAGTTCACTTCTAGGAAGGATAAAAGTCTCTTCCCTTCGGAAAACTTAATCATAGACATTCTGGGAATTTCATAAGAGATGGTTATACACTTGACATAAGACGGTGATGACCTCTCCTTAGGAGTTAAGGGTTATTTGTCATATGAGGCCAAACCAATCAGTGATTGGACTACCACTGGATGTGTGTCCAGATAGTGATAATCCAAATAAGTCTGCCTTAATTCAACGTGACTGTAGGCTCGGCCATCCCTTCGATGGAGGGTCTATGAGGAGGTTGAAACACTGATACATTATAATTGGGGTTGAATAATGTAAAAAGTTTTCGTGCTTTGTTTTTCCTTTTGTAACAAGCACCATATGCATATTATATATATACTGCATGTCTAATTATAAACCGTTTTATATCCAGAAAAAGATGGGTAGAGATTCTTTTAGTCTGTTGATGTGCATTCTTCGTGAGAATAAACTGACTGGCCCTAACTACGTAGACTGGAAAAGAAATCATGAATCTCCCTTAATTATACACTTGTTGATCATGAAACCATGGAGTTATTATGCGATTAATATGGCTGATTGGTGCTGCCCGGATCAGATTTTTTAAAATCTGTTATGTTACAAATCAGCCATGGACGTCCTTCCTTAGTGATGTCCAGATCTGAATCGCAGTTTCTTTCAATTTGAAGTCTCTGGAAGGGATGTTTCTGTTCCCCCCAATGAAGCGATAGAGGAGGCCTCTACCTTTTCTTGGACTTCTTGTTTTGGCTGGGTCTTCTCTTGTCGTTTGAGCTTGAGGAGATGTTTCCTAGCCTGCCTTCGCTGTTGTATTGTTTCCTAGCCTGCCTTCGCTGTTGGCTTTGTTTTCACGATCTCCCAGTTTTCATCTTCTAGGAGATTGGGATGTAACCATATGGGTTGTCCGTCTGGAGTCGGGTAAGGAACCACCTCTTCAGACGCTTCAATTCTGTTTATCACCTTGAAGGAAGTAGTGATCATTTTCTTCGGTGATTTTGATGTTTGTCCACATGACACCATGTTGACGGAGGCGGACCCATAGTTTTTGTCAAAGGTGATGACTCCGTTTTTCCACATCTCGTTTATTTTTTCTCTCACAACGAAGATTTGATTGAGAGGATGCGAGATCATTTGGTGGTATGGACAATACCGAGGATCGTTGGTTTTGCCAACATCACCCGGTCTTTTGGGTTCAGGCAAGGTGAGCTTGCCGTTTGCCATGAGAGCCCCGAAGATTTCATCAACATCTTCATCGAATGGGTATTTCGTTTCCACTCGCTCTTTGAAGGCATCAGAGAGTTCAGGTCTCTTACCTGCAGCTTTGTTTTCAGCTTTCTTTGGTGGCTGAGGAGCTGTCTTGGTTTGCACATTGAGGACCTCTTTCTTCTTTGGCTTTGAGTTTGCAATGGCGTTGGCTCTTTTCTTGATGATTTCTGACTGTTGAGGTCCTTGATCACCATTTCAGCCTCCATGGAAGCTTCTAGGAGTTCTCCTAGGTTTTTTGATTTGTTGTCGATGATCATGGAGCGAATTCTAGCTCTCATGTTGTTTCGGCAAATGTCGACTAGCGACGCTTGTGGCAGTAATTCAGAGCATTTGTATGCCATTGCTTTCCACTTGTGAATGAAGTCGTATGTTGACTCATTCTCCCTCTATTTCAGACTGTAAAGCTGAGCCATAGTAGCGGGATGATCCTCACCTTTGAAGTGAGTCAGGAAGCGTGTCTCTAGCATGAGCTAGTTTTGGACGGAGTCCTCTGGAAGAGTGGAGTACCAATCAAAGGCCGTACCTTTTAGGGTACTTGCAAAGAGACGGATCTTGAGTGTATCTTGATCCGCGATAGCTCTCGTCAAGATCTTGAAGTGGATGACGTGCTGTCTGGCTTATCATTTCCTTGTATATGTTTGGAGAGTAGGATGTTTGGATTTTGCAGGGAATGAGACCGAGTCCATCCATAAAGGATATGGTGGCTTGATCCCATGCTCCTTGAGTATATCCTCTTCTTTAGCTTTCGAGAGGATACTGTCTACGTCCTTTTTGGTGAGGGTGCGTGACTCATTTTATTCTCCATTTACCTCATCATCTTGATGATTCAGAAGAGGTTCATTGTTCGCCTAATTTTGAAAGGCGAGGAGAAGGTTTTCCATCAAAGTTTCAATCCTCTGCTGACCTTGTTCCAATTGCTGGATGCGTGTGAGTGTATCATCTTAAGGTGGATTACGAGGTGGTGGCTCAGAATTTGTAGCCAGGACGTTTATCCCTCGGGATTCGAATGAAGAAACTGTCCTGGTGACTGAGCTGGGGCTCATTCTTTTTGATGAACAGCTTGAGGAAGGCTCACTCTGCCGTCCTTTGCTTGAAGGAGCTGGGGATTCTTCTGAATGTCTTCTTGTCTTGGAGACGCTGCAGGTCACCGGACGTCGGACATGGATTTTTGTTGCTGACTTTTCACGTCTTCTGGTTTTTCCAACCATATGGACAGCAGTAATTTGGTTGGGTCTTTCTTTTTCGACCCATTTGTGAGAGACTTGGAGTGTAGGACGCTGGGTCTTTTGCTTCTCTAGTCTCTTTTGTCGATACGACACGCGGCGGCATATATAACGAGCAATTTGTGTTTCGGTTAGCTCTGGCTGGGCTTTGACAATGAAGGAAGTGCTCCCTTGGGCGCAGCAGCCAAGCCTGTCTTCTTTGTAGTTAGGCAAGGACAGGATGCGAACCCGGTCCTTCGCCTGTTGCAGCAAAGCTTTGAATTTTTTGATTTCGGCCCCTATAGATATGAAGGGTCGAACCGAAGGATTGTAGGCCTTAGTAGGTGCTTGTAGAGGCCTTGTGATGCATGACTTGATTTTCGGCTTGTAGGAACAAGCCGACTCATGTTGGGTTGACTTGGGAGTCAGGTTGGAGATGGGTCTCTCCTCTTTTATGTAGGCAAGAGGGTAGAACTGGTTCTCCTTGAGTGAGGCCATGTATGCTGGCTTGGTAGATGTTTGGGACCTTCTTTGTTTTGGTGAAGGTCTTGGGGACCAAGTCTTGGGATAAACCTGGTTGTTTGCGGGTCGAGGCTTCGTGGGGGTGCCTTTGGCTTCGGGCTTTTTAGCGCTCGCCTTTGGTGCCACGGTAGTGACACATTGAGAGGCGATCTTCTGCTTTTTAGCAGGCGTAGTTTCCTCTTCGGGAAGTGGGAATGGTCACAGCGTCCCAAAGACGATAGTCCGGGGAGTCGAGGTCGACCCGAAGTTCAAAGAGTTACCGAGGGAGTTGACGCTTCGGCAGCTGACATGGCGCTTGTAGGTGCGCGTGGTTTGCTTCTGTTGAAGCATGAGCTGGTGTTTGTTCTCATCAAAAGTAATGGTCAAGGAAGTTGCCATTGTTAGTTTTGAAAATTTCTGAAACAAGACCACATCCATTAGTAATCACAAGAATATAATGATCATAAATGGGAAATTCTATGGTTTTGTTTTTTCAAATCGCTAGAGGGGCATGACCCAAGCGACATGAAGAAGGCAAAAGCCATAGATGGTACACCTATTCTGATCGCAAGTATGGTGAGCCCAGAATGAGCATCCCAGTGACTGCTAGAAGCAATTGTGAACCTAAATTCGACTTATCGAGAAGCAAAGCTTGCTCGAAGTAAGAAGAATATAAGGTTGGAGTTACAAATGTGCCGGTCGCAAATACAGTAGACCTTAAAAGGGCGTACCGGTATTGCTAGGCACAAATGTTTGGAGACCGCATCCAAGAGATGGGATTCTCTGTTTTAAAAGGTCAAGATTGAATGCATCAAAGAGAGCAAGTGGTATTCCAATCTAAACACGGGCTCAACGATTTCCGCGATCGCTAATGCCCAGAAGGGAAGAGACCAAAATTTCTCAAATCTGAATCCAAAAATGACGAGGTTTTTTTTGAAAGGCCAAGATCGGATTCATCAAAGAGAGCAAAAGGTATTCCAATTTGAACACGGGCTCAACGATTTCCACGAGCGCCGATGCTCAGAAGGGAGGAGACCAAAATTTCTCAGATCTGAACGCAAAATGACGGATGTTTTTTTTTATTGATGATTTTTTTAAGATTTTTTTTGAAAATTTTTTATTTTTTATTTTATTATTTTTTAAAACAATTTGTCTTTTTTATTTTTTATTTTTATTTTTTATTTTGAAAATTTTTTATTTTTTATTTTTTATTTTAGAATTTTTATTTTGAAATTTTTTTTTATTTTAAAGGTTAAAAGACGAGAGAGTACACATAGGCCTCCTAACCCGGTCTTATGAAATCTCAATTGATAGAATTGCCCCCGTGTAAGGGTAGGATTACTTAATGAACCCGTTTGGAGGACCCTTGCCTAGAACAGTCAAGCTGTCTCTACACTCTAGACAAGGCTTTTCTTGAATCAACCGTGATCAAAGAACGCAATTGGTTTAACCTTAGTGGTCTATGTCTTTTTTTATCCCAAATAGACTCATCGAAGAGAAACGATGGCCCAATCCTTGATCCGAACGCGGGCTCAATGATTTCCGCGAGCGCCAGCACCCAGAAGGGAAAGGATCAAAGTTTCTCAATTTTGAATCTAAAATGAGAAATTTGATTTTTTGGATTTAAAAAAAAAATCTCTAATGAACTCATCGAAGAGAAATGATGGCCCAAATCCTTATTCGAACAGGCTCGACATTTCTGCAAGCTCGATGAACGATAGGAGAGGATCAAAGTTTCTCAATTTTGAATCAAAACTAAGAAATCTGATTTTTTTGATTTTTTTTAAGATCTCTAATGAGCACATCGAAGAGAAACGATGGCCCAAGTCCCAACTCGAACATGCTCAACATTTATACAAGCATGATGAATGATAGGAGAGGATCAAAGTTTCTCAATTTTAAATCCAAACTGAGAAATCTGATTTTTTTATTTTTTTTAAGATCTCTAATGAACTCATCGAAGAGAAACGATGGCCCAAATTCTTATTCGAACAGGCTCAACATTTCTGCAAGCATGATGAACGATAGGAGATGATCAAAGTTTCTCAATTTTGAATCCAAACTGAGAAATCTGAATTTTTTTTTAAAGATCTCTAATGAACTCATCAAAGAGAAATGATGGCTCAAATCCTTATTCGAACAGGCTCAACATTTCTGCAAGCACGATGAACGATAGGAGAGGATCAAAGTTTCTCAATTATGAATCCAAACTGAGAAATCTGAATTTTTGTTTTTTAAAGAGAAAGAGTGGAAATAAATTCAAAGAATTAGAAATTTCCAAAAAATCTCATCTCATTTTTTTAGATGCGAAATCCAATACAGGCCACCAACTAGAAAGTAGCCAAGGAATCCATAAAAGAAGTATAAGCCTAGAGCAAAAGATATGATATGCAAATATTTCATTTCCAAGCATCGTGTTCTCAAAATGAACGGGTCCCACTGGGTGCGCTAGCTTGATGGACCGCGCTTCTGCTTGGTGCTATCGAGGTCGGCGGACGTGGGAGTCCGTTTGATTCTACCCTTTCGCACTCGGGGGGCAAAGGCGTGGATCGATTTTTTTTTGTGTGGGTGTGCCAGATTTTCTATTTTACTTGGAATTGTAAGTGGTGATCCGGAGATCAACCTTCGTAAGTAAAATGAAATCAACATCTTTTAAGTTTTCCTTTGCACATATATTTAAAAAAAGAGAAATTTTCTTGATTTGCCATGAAAGGCGATTTTTTTGGGCATTTATAGCCGATTTGTGGCGTTTATAGCCGACTTTGGCGTTTATAGCCGATTTACAATTCTTATCAATAATGAAAGACAAGAGTTGTGATTTTTGTCTCTTTTAGAAAAATACAAACTACAATGAAAAGCAAGAAAAGGAGGATTTAACTTCTCAGGAGATTATGGGGGACTCGTTCAGATTGACGGTCGTAAGCCATGTGTGGACTTCGCCATCTTCCATGCAGATGAGAACAGAGGATGCTGTTGATTCGCTTGGCTAGGCTATAACCTTAGATTTTTAGAGGACAAAGACCAAGAGGAGGTCCTATGCCCAATAAAAAGCTAAGTAGACGGGCTGAAAAGCCACGTCTAAGTCATTGGAGGCAAAAGGAGAAGGCAAGGACCTTGGGGGGGGGGGGGTACCCCCCAAGGGACTTTTGTCACCTTGTAGTGGTGGTCGGTGCAGAACTTTCGCAGAGTTTTCTCTCTTTTTCTCTCTCAGATTTCCTGTCTGTATTCTTCTGGATTTCCAATTTTTTTTCTTCTTGGAAAGCTCTCCTATTTATAGGCTCTTGGTAGCCATTTAGGAGGGTTTATGGGCTTTAATCATATTCAAGCCGTATTAAGGGAGGAGTTACAAGGTTTAATTCCTTTATTTCGTAATTTCTGGACCTTGGTTTCTGATTGGCCGATGGAGGTTAAGGGCATTTAATTGCCTTTAATCACCATGATGGGAGGAGTTTCATGTTTTAAATGTCATGAATCTCTTGACTTGTAACTCTCGAATGCTTGCTTCTGATTGGGCCATCCAAAAAAAAGAATTAATGACTGCAATAAAGCTAGCTAATTAATTGCATTAAGTAGTCACCGAGCAGTTGAAGAGTCGGGGGCCGTGCCGCGTCTTTTAGAATTCTTCCGGCGATGATCATTGATGGATCTTCATGTAGATCGACATCGGATGACCATGTAACTTCAGGCATTGATTTCTAACAGCAGGCCGATGACATCTGTCTTGTCGATTTCTCGATCGATCGGGTAGAAAGTGCACTTTTTTGGTCGACCGATTGGCGATCAATGTTGATTTTAATACTCTTGAAGACGGACCCATGATTTTGACGAATGTCGAGGGATTTGGTGCTTCAAAAGTATGAATTTTGAAAAATCACAGGAGTTGGAAGCTTCGAATTGCTTAAAACGACGGAAAAAAGGGCTTCCGGGGCAATTCCGGCGATCCGGTGCTCCATGGTCGCCTGCGACCCTGGGGGGACTTTTCCCCTTCGGTCGTCGGTTTTTGGCCGTTTTGAGGTCTTTTCTGCTTCTTTTTTCTTCTGTATTTTTCTTGACATTTTCGTACATTTGTTGGCTTGATTTCCCTGTAGAAAACTTGATAAGAATCCTTGCATTTTGGAGTGCAAAGTTTCCAATTTTTCGGGAAAGTCGAAGACTTTGTAGCATAGAGCTTCTGATTTTCCGTTAGAAGCTGAAATTGGGTCAAACGATGTCGGAATGACCTGAAATTTGAAGTGAAGCCTCCTGAGCAATAAATAAGACCAACCATAGGCTTTTCTTTGAGTTTTGAAGCTATATGGGGTCCCAGTCGCCAGTAGACTTGATTTTGCTGCGATGATGATGCCGCACTTTGATGTGCTGTCAGTCGATGTCCGATTGACCTGAAATTTGATAGGGAACCTATTGGAGTCATTTTGAGATGATCCACAAGCTCTGTCTCGGAAACGATGGTCCCGGGAAGCTTCGCCACCGAGAGGCCTGATTTGGCTTCCGAGAGTCAAAGTCTGGTCAAATGTTATCGAAATGACCTGAAACTTGACGTGTAGCCCTTTGTAAGCATCTTGAAGATGCCCATGTGCCTTTTTGATGAGTGATGGCCTCGGTGGTTTTCGCCGCCGAGAGGCTTGATTTAGTTGCTTGAGGGTTGATGGAGGGTCAAATGTTGTTGGTTTGACTCGGAACTTGACGTGGAACCTTTTGAATGTATTTTGAGATTATCCATAGGCTCTGATCGAAGATTTGGTGTCTCCGATGCTGTTGTTGGAATTTGAGATGACTTAAGAAGTTTAATGAAGCATTGAAGTGTTTAGTATCTCAAGTAATCATTTGATGTTGGAATTATTGTCAACACAATGTTACAAGTATGGTGTTGATAGTGTGGTGTTGATAGAGCTTCAAAGTAAACAGAGCTGAACCAGGTTCAGGAATTCAGAATTCCTGAAGCAGAGTGGCAGGTCGACCGGGCACCTCATGCTGTCGACCGGGCAAGAGAAACCTGCAGAAAACAGATTTAGATAGCTCCCAGTTATTTTGTGACACAGTGTGTCGCCGGTCGACCGGGACCCCATGATGTCGTCCGAGTACGACAGTTATCTGCTTCCACTATGTGACGTCGGTCGACCGGGCACTCCATGATGTCGACCGAGCACGGGAACCAGAATTGCGCAGAAATTAGAAGTTGTGCACGAGAATTTAGGAAACTCTTGTATTTCGTTTGGGACTCTTTCTAAATGAATTCTAGCCTAATCTGAACACTCTTAAGGGTTACCATAACCTATATAAAGGCTTGATTGGTTCGTTTTCAGAAGTACAGAAGAGAAGAGAAGAGTAGAGAGAAGAAAAGAGAGAGTTTTGGAGAGAAGAAAGTGCTGTTGCTGTGTGCTGTTGTGTTGCACGTTTCTACAGCAAGTGTGGACGAGAATGCGCTCATGAAGATGGTGATTCGTCCATAAGATAAGTGTCTCTCTGTTTATGCTTTAATTTTCAATTTGTAAGGGATTGAGAAAGAGAGATTGTAGAGGGGAAGGGCTGTAGAAAAGTTCTCTACTTTTATTCTGTAGAACATCAAGTTGGTGCTTGGTGTTAGGGGTTTGGTGATCCTATCTGTTGGTGCAGATAAATTGTAAAGGGAGTAGGTGCTTCCTAGATAGTTGGTGCTATCTGAAACTTAAGGGTTGGTGCTCTTTGTCGTTGGTGCGACTAAATAGATTCAGACCTGTTCCGGATCGGTGTTCGGACAGTCTTTGAACCGTGGACGTAGCCTTTTGGTGAACCACGTTAAATCTGGTGTCCTTGTGTGATTTGATTTGCTTTTGTTGTTAAACTGGACCTGTTTTAAAGGAATCACTGATTCACCCCCCCTCTCAGTGATCGCGATATCTAACAATTGGTATCAAAGCATAAGGTTCCCTTGATAAGCTTAACACGCTAAGGGTGATCTCTTGTCAAATCACATGGCATCCAATACAGGGAATAAGAAAGCACCTTTGTTTGATGGTTCTAATTACTCTTTCTGGAAGATCAGAATGCAGGCTTTCATCAAATCACTTGGCTATGATGTCTGGGAGACCGTTAGAGTTGGTTACAATATTGCCATCGTACCCACTGATGCTACAACGAAGAAGTTAGCAGACAATGACTCCAAGGCGCAGAATGCACTCTTTAGTGGCCTTGTGGACAGCGAGCTGGTCAAAGTAATTGCATGCAAAACAGCCAAGGAAATATGGGATAAGTTGAAAAGCATTCATGAAGGAGATGAGAAGATCAAAGAAGCAAAATTGCAAACTCATCGCTCTCAATTCGAGTCTCTTCGCATGGAGGAAAGCGAGAATGTTGACTCGTATATGCAACGAGTGAATGAAGTCACGAATGACATTCGTGGACTAGGGGAGGAGATTAAAGAACCAGTCATCGTCAAAAAGGTTCTAAGATCTCTTCTTCCCCGGTTTGATTCAAAAGTCTCAGCCATAGAAGAAGCCAAGGATCTGAATGAGTTTACCATGGATGAGTTGCATGGTTCACTCACTGCCTATGAGATGCGCATAGGTAAGACGTCTTCATCTGATAGAGAAGCGGCCTTCAAAATTCAGAAAAAAGGAAGAGAGTCTGCTGGTCATGATGCTGATACTGATGATGATGAGCTTGAGGCTCAATTAGTTAGAAAGCTGAAGAAAGGAAGCAATGGAAAGTACAAAGGGAAGCTACCCTTTAAATGCTTCAATTGTGGCGGTGTTGGTCACTTTGCTGCGAAGTGTCCGCTGAAAGAAAACAATGATGATGACTCTTATGTTGATAAGAGTAAATGGAAGAAAAATTTCAGAAAAAGGGGCAAAGCAAAAAGCTTCATCAGTCAATATAATGACAGCTCGTCTGAAACTTCAGACGATGATGAATCAGCCGAGGCAACTGAAGCTCTCTTCATGGTCACTGTTGAAGAAGAAGAGGAGCAAGAGCCGGAAGAGGAAGAGGAGGCTGAGGTCAATCTTGAAGAAGAACTCATTGCCGCACTTGAGGAGCTTAGCATGGAACGAAAAACAAGTAAGAAAAATCTGAAACTTCTTCATGAATCTGAAAGTTTAGTTATTGCTTTGAAAACTCAAGTTGAAGAATATAAAAGAATGGTGGAAGTCCTTGAAAATCAAATAAGTATCAAAAAGGAAGAGGCTATGAAACTTGAAACTGAAATCGCTAGAGCAAAGGCTGAAAACTTGGAAAGTCGCCAAAAACTCAAAGTGCTCCAAGCAATTGAAGGGACAATGAAACTCAATGAAATTCTGAAAGTTCAAAAGCCCTTCCACAATAAATTTGGTATTGGATTTGAGACCGGAGAATCCTCTAAAGCTGCACCTTCTTTGTTTATGAAACAAAGTGCCATACCTCTCAAGGCTACAAAGCTTCAAATTCAGCCTAGTATTGAGATGGTCAATAAGAAAAGGTTTGTGGAGTTTAACCAGCCACCTAAGAAAGGCAGAATGTTCAGATTCTATGGTTATTGCTATCATTGTAATAGATATGGACATAAAAGAGCTGATTGCAAATTCTATGTTAGAAACAGCCCGTTTGTGACTAGGAACCCTTTCTCAATCCTAAACGGCCACAAAATTGAGTGCTATAAGTGTTATAATTATGGACACTTGGCTAGGGATTGTAGGTTGCCTATAGCTAACCAATTTCAGGTTGAAAAGAAACCCAAGTTAGTTAAGGCATGGAGGGCAAAGAAAAGGGAAGACAATTCCAAGGAATCTCTCATTGTGCAAACGGCATTCAATGCACAAAAGAAGGCAGCACCATGGGTCCTTGATAGTGGCTGTTCAAGCCATATGACAGGTGATAAGGAAAAATTCGTCAAATTACAGCACTATGAAGGCGGATCAGTGAAGTTTGGTAACAATGATGGTGCCAAAATCTGCGGAAAAGGTGTTGTTCAGCTAAAGGCAAACAAGATCAGATCAGACGAGGTCTTATATGTGTCTGGACTGAGACACAACTTGCTTAGTGTGAGCCAGATCTGTGACAGAGGCCACGAAGTTGTCTTCACTAAGAATGGGTTTGCTATCAAGAAGTGTAGCAACGGCAAAACAGTGGCTACTGGATCTAGGACTGCTGGAAATCTCTATACATTGTCAGATGGAGCTGAAAAGACTTGCTTGATGAGTCGGACAGAGGAAAGTTGGTTGTGGCACAAACGCCTTGGGCATCTAAACTTTGATAACATGTCAAAGATTTGCAATTTAAAGGCTGTCAGAGGTATGTCTACTAGTTGAAAAGCCTTCCAACCCCATTTGCGATTCTTGCCAAAAGGGAAAGCAAACGAGGGTAATGTTCAAGTCAAAGGAGCATCATTCAAAGAAACCTCTTGAGCTAGTGCACACTGATCTCTATGGACCGATGCGAACTCAAAGCACCAATGGAGATAAGTATTTTATGTTATGCATTGATGATTATACTCGTATGACATGGGTATTGTTTCTTAAGCATAAACATCAAGCACTTGATCGTTTTAAAGTGTTTAAAGCACATGTTGAAAATATGCTTGGAAAACGTATCAAGATTTTAAGGTCTGATCGAGGCGGTGAATTCACATCTGAAGAGTTCACTAACTATTGTGAGCACCATGGCATTCAAAGACAATATTCAGCCCCTAGAACTCCACAGCAAAATGGAGTTGTGGATCGGAAAAATCGCACCGTGCAAGAGATGGCTCGCATAATGCTAACTGAGAGCAAGCTAGCTGACAAATACTGGAAGGAGGCAATCCATACGGCTGTATACATTCAGAATCGATGCTTGATCAGGCCACATGAAGACAAAAGCTCCTTATGAGCTCTGGTTTGGGAGAAAAGCAACAGTCAAGCACTTCAGAGTCTTCGGTAGCAAGTGTTACATCAAGCGTCTTGAACAAAATCCGGGCAAATTTGATGAAAGAGCTGATGAAGGTATATTTCTGGGTTACTCCTCCTCTAGTAAGGCTTACAGATGTCTTAACAAAAGGACCAGAAAAATCATAGAAAGTGCCGATGTTAGAATTGATGAAAATCATGAATCAAAGAATGTAACTCATCATGACAGTCCAGTTTTTGAGGACTCAAGTGAGATTGATGATGAAGTGGCTGAACCTAATGATTCTGAGAAATCAAAGGATGACTCAGAGGATGCTACACCTAGAAAGAAAAGTACTTGGGTAGAGCAACACCCTAAGGATCAAATCATTGGAGATCCTGAGGCCGGTATTAAAACAAGACAAAGTGTAGTTAGCAATTACTCACTTGTGTCCACCATTGAACCCAAGACTGTGGCTGAAGCCAGTCTTGATGAAAGTTGGTTGAAAGCTATGCATGAGGAGTTGGAGCAAATTGAGAAGAACTCCACATGGGAACTAGTCTCTAGACCTACCGATAAGAATGTTATTGGTACTAAATGGGTCTTTCGGAATAAGCTGAATGAAGATGGTCAGGTCATACGAAACAAAGCAAGGTTGGTTTGTAAAGGCTATGCTCAAGTCGAAGGCATAGATTTTGAAGAGACCTTTGCACCGGTGGCTCGTCTGGAAGCCATTCGTATGTTTCTTGCATTGGCTGCATACAAAACCTTCAAGGTATTTCAGATGGATGTAAAGTCAGCCTTCTTGAATGGATTACTTGAAGAAGAGGTCTACATTGAGCAACCTGATGGTTTTCTCATAAGCAAAAATTCAGACCTTGTGTGCAAGTTGAAAAAGGCTCTTTATGGGCCGAAACAAGCGCCAAGGGCGTGGTATGCAAGGCTGGACCTCTATCTCCGCAAGATCGGCTTTGGAAAAGGACTGGTTGATAGCAATCTTTATGTCAAAACAGAGTTGAGCAAACAGCTGGTTGTCATTGTTTATGTCGATGACATAATCTTTGGTGGCAATGATGAGGAAATGTGCAGGAATTTTGCTGAAGAGATGAAGAAAGAATTTGAGATGTCAATGCTTGGAGAACTAAAGTTCTTCCTTGGTTTACAAGTTCAGCAGCTGAAACATGGTATCTTCATATCACAGATGAAATACATCAAGGAAATGCTGAAGCGTTTTAACATGGAAGACAGCAAGCCAGTGAGCACACCAATGACAACGAACACAAAGCTAAGCAAAGATGATAAGGGTTCGTCCGTTGATCACACCACTTATCGTTCTATGATAGGAAGCTTGCTTTACTTGACTGCTACAAGACCGGATCTTCTGCAAGCAGTATGTATGGTGGCTCGATTTCAAGCATCACCAACTGAGACGCACCTTACAGCAGTAAAAAGGATATTTCGATATCTGAAAGGTACCATGGAGCTTGGTATTTGGTATCCTAAAGGCAAATCCTTCACTCTTGTTGCATACTCTGACGCCGATTGGGCTGGATGTATAAATGATCGCAAGAGTACAAGCGGTGGTACATTCTATCTCGGTGAAAGGTTGGTGGCATGGCACAGTAAGAAACAAGATTCAGTATCCCTTTCTACAGCGGAAGCAGAATATATTGCAGCGGCAACTTGTTGTACGCAAGTGTTATGGATGCGGCAAATGCTCTCTGATCTAGGAGTTCCGACAACAGATCCTACGCCGATCCTCTGTGACAACACAAGTGCAATTCACATCTCCAAGAATCCTGTTCAGCATTCTAGAACGAAGCATGTTGCAATCCGCTATCACTTTCTCAAGGAAAAGGTTGCAGACGGTGAGGTAAAGTTGGAATATGTTCCAACTACTGAGCAAGTTGCTGATATCTTCACAAAACCTCTGCCAAAGGAAGTCTTCGAGTATCTTCGAAAAAAATTAGGAGTTACTCACTCTCCTAATCCTTAGGAGTTGTGCTTGAAAGGGGGAGCAATGTATTCCTTGAAAATCCTATTCGCTCCTTGATTGGTCCCTTTGGACTTGTTGTCAAAGGGGGAGAAAGTGTTATGCTAGGAGAAAGCTATGCTAGAAAAAGTTATGCTATGATAGCTTGGGGGAGATTGGTATCAAGAATGTGAAGATCTTGATTCTGTTGGTCTATGGTTCTGAAGAAGCTTCATGAAGGTCAATTGGTTCAAAGTGTTCCAAGTGTTGAAGTTCCAAGTGTTGCCAACAATTCCAAAGGGGGAGATTGTTGGAATTTGAGATGACTTAAGAAGTTTAATGAAGCATTGAAGTGTTTAGTATCTCAAGTAATCATTTGATGTTGGAATTATTGTCAACACAATGTTACAAGTATGGTGTTGATAGTGTGGTGTTGATAGAGCTTCAAAGTAAACAGAGCTGAACCAGGTTCAGGAATTCAGAATTCCTGAAGCAGAGTGGCAGGTCGACCGGGCACCTCATGCGGTCGACCGGGCAAGAGAAACCTGCAGAAAACAGATTTAGATAGCTCCCAGTTATTTTGTGACACAGTGTGTCATCGGTCGACCGGGACCCCATGATGTCGACCGAGCACGACAGTTATCTGCTTCCACTATGTGACGTCGGTCGACCGGGCACTCCATGATGTCGACCGAGCACGGGAACCAGAATTGCGCAGAAATTAGAAGTTGTGCACGAAAATTTAGGAAACTCTTGTATTTCGTTTGGGACTCTTTCTAAATGAATTCTAGCCTAATTTGAACACTCTTAAGGGTTACCATAACCTATATAAAGGCTTGATTGGTTCGTTTTCAGAAGTACAGAAGAGAAGAGAAGAGTAGAGAGAAGAAAAGAGAGAGTTTTGGAGAGAAGAAAGTGCTGTTGCTGTGTGCTGTTGTGTTGCACGTTTCTACAGCAAGTGTGGACGAGAATGCGCTCATGAAGATGGTGATTCGTCCATAAGATAAGTGTCTCTCTGTTTATGCTTTAATTTTCAATTTGTAAGGGATTGAGAAAGAGAGATTGTAGAGGGGAAGGGCTGTAGAAAAGTTCTCTACTTTTATTCTGTAGAACATCAAGTTGGTGCTTGGTGTTAGGGGTTTGGTGATCCTATCTGTTGGTGCAGATAAATTGTAAAGGGAGTAGGTGCTTCCTAGATAGTTGGTGCTATCTGAGACTTAAGGGTTGGTGCTCTTTGTCGTTGGTGCGACTAAATAGATTCAGACCTGTTCCGGATCGGTGTTCGGACAGTCTTTGAACCGTGGACGTAGCCTTTTGGTGAACCACGTTAAATATGGTGTCCTTGTGTGATTTGATTTGCTTTTGTTGTTAAACTGGACCTATTTTAAAGGAATCACTGATTCACCCCCCCTCTCAGTGATCGCGATATCTAACAGCTGTCGCCGCCGGGCACTCCTGTTCAACTATCAGAGAAGCGAAGTTAGGCCAAACGATTTTGAAATAGCCCGAAACTTCTTGTGTACTCCTCTTTTGGCTGTCTTGAAAGATCTTGCAGTTTTTTGTTTGATTCTGACAAGATTTGATTTTTGAAGTAGCATTGCCTGCTTGGGGAAGGCTGCGACTTCATGTAGCTTTCTTCATGTTGAAGAGGTAAAGTGACTTTTTTGGTGTCAACACTTTCTGGAGAAAAGCATAAGATAGGTTTTCTCGGTGAGCTGGGCATCATCAGATTTGAAGATGTCTGGGAAGTACCTGGCGAGGCCTTAGTGCAGCTGGAGGAGGAGAAAGCCGAGCTCGATGCTTCGATGCAAGTAGTGCAGAGGCAAGCTTCCATGGAGTCTACTGGCAAGAGCAGACCGTCCAGTGAGGGATCAAGTGAGAGACCTAACTTCAATAGTGGGGCAGGTTCTTCGAGCATACCAACCCGCGAAGGCAAGAGGAAGAGAGGTCAGCGACTGTAGTTTGGGATGGCACGAAGACTCTCCTGATTTGGAAGTTCCTCTTACCATCAATGAGGAGGTGTCAGGGGATGTTGACGAGCATCCAGAAAAGAGGAGCCGAGAAAAAGAGACCGTCGGTGAAGGTATGATTCTTCCTCTTCCTCTTTCCTTTTCTTTCATGGAGCTTTTCATGTCCTGATTTGCTTTTTCCCCTTTTTTAGCAGAGGATGATGGCTTGGCGATGCCCGAGTTTCCGACCGATGAAGCGGTGACGAATCCGAATGAGGCATCTGAAGAAGGACCGAGGGACTTTAGAGTGATTGCAGAATCTCCAACTAGTATGAGTTTTTTTTTCTGTGCCGTCTGTTGCTAACATATTGCTTGTTTTCTTGTTAGTCGACTTGCCACAAAATTTCGACGACTTTGAACCATCCATGGATGCAACTCTTGACAATGCTTCAAATGAGTTCATGGAGGCAGAAAGTATTCTGCCAGTCCTCGAAGAATGTACTTTGTAGTTATAACCCTGATGATAATGACTTTTTCAACAGGATCATATTCATACCTTTTTATGTTTCATTAGCAGGTTGTAAATTGACAGGAGAGATCCCATCACTTTCTTCAGAACCAGAGAAAGGGGTGCCAGAGGTTGATCAAGAGGTAGGGGCGTCTACAACCAGTTCTTGTTAGAAGATGCCGCCAGAATCTCAAGATATCGCGTACATATTAAATGCGAAAATAACGATGATCGAAGATCATACATCCGAGATCTCTCTGATTTGACATCGGTAACACAGCAACTCGAAAATCCCAAGATCTTCTACTGTATTCCTCTATGCTAGAATCCGTACCAAGGAGTGGGCCTCTTCTACGAATTCTCTCTGCTCTCAAAAACGAGATTTCTCTTGTGTGTTTTACCTAAAGAGCAATAACGCATATATATAAGCTACAATAGGGACCCTAAGAAGTAAATAAGGAAAAGGCTTCTTATGGAATCAGGAAACCCTAATTCGACCCAAATTAGAATCCTAGTTCCATAAATTACAATTCAGTCCACTAGAGAATTATATTTGCACTCCTATCCTTATTCTCAAAATAATATTTTGAGCTTCTTGTTATTAAATGCTTATTAATCTCCTCACGTTAAGATTTCAGATATCCATCGATTAAATAATTACTAACATCTCCCACTTAATCGATATCTTTATAATTCCTTGAGACCTAACGCTCAACTTATTTGATATGTCGGACACAAAGTCCACCTGCGGGGTTTGACATTATTAAAATTTATAAGCTTCATCAAGGGGATATCATCAATCCCTATCACGGGACGTGGATTCCGCCAATAAACTAATATGCACCATACACACAGTGTAGTCATCCAATTTGCTGAGATTATTGACCCATAAAAGATCTCACTCCTTTGTAAATCAAAATGTGAAACACTAAATGTCTGTGTATATTATTTATGTCGGGATTAAGAGTACAAGCATTCATAATAACCATTTGGACATTGTTCGTCTTATATAGTCAATATACAGACAATAAACCCAAAAGCAGTCCTGTTCAATACACACAAAGTGTACTAGCACAATGAGTTGAAACTATTCCGTTTCCCGCAGCCAAGACAAGCCTGCTGAAACATTATGCTACAATCATACCGATGGTTTGTCCAAATCCATCTTGATTGCGATTTCCACAAGTATACGGTTGTCTCAAGTAATATAGACTATGGAAGTCCGAATATCGTTCCCACAAGGATTGTTATAAGAAAACTAACAATGATCAATGAAAAGGAGTATCAACTCAAATATAGCTAACAAATGCAAATGAAAATAACAAAAACAATGGAAACAAAAAAAAAACAATAACAAGGAAAATAAAAAAAAATGCAAACTAAAAGAAAACAAGAACTAGATAACAAAGAGATGTTAGTAAAAATAGAAAAACTCAAGTGAGAACAAGCTAAGTAACAAGTTAGTAACAAAGTTAATGACAAAAAAAATAACAAGGTTAATACAAGAACAATGAAGAAATGTTAGATAGATCAAATGAATAAGTGTGTGAAAATAACAAGTGAAAGATAGAAAATGAGTGGATAGAGATAAAGAAATATGCTAAAGTAGTGTAAAATCAAATGTGGAATTGATGGTGTGAATAGAGAAATGGAGTGTGAGAATCAAAACAAGTGAATAAGTGTGTGAGAAAGTGAATAGAATCAAACTAAAGTAAGTAAAACAAGAAACAAGCAATACTAATGGATGATTGAATTATCTAGAATCCACTAAGTGATACTAATCCAACACTAATGCTCTTCTTTTTTTCCAAAAAAGATTACTCAAATCTAATTACAAATCAATGCTTAGATTTGGAAAATATAACTTTAAAGCTCTAAGATAGAAATTAACAATCTAATAGCTAAGATTTTCTTCCCTTCATAAAAGAAAAGATTCCTAATGACTATCTATCAAAAGTAAGCATAAACCATCAAAAGATATTAACTCCTAAGCATGATTTATCAAACCTAAGCATAGATAGTAAAAAGAATGCTAATATAGAAACTAAGCATGGAAGGTTGCACAATGCAATGAAGAATAAGAACATGACAAGGGAATTAAAATAAAGAGCATAAGCAAAAGAAATAGGATCAACTTAGCTTCACCTAGAAGATCCAATCAAATGGATTAGCCACCCATTGGAGAAGATAAAGCTTTCAATGCCATTCCAAATCTTTAATTTTTACAAGGCTTTCCTCACTTTCTCTCTACAATTGCTCTCAATTACATGAAAAGCTTAAGTAAAGAGGAGGGGGCTCTCCTTGCTCGTGTGTTTGATACCTAGAGCTCCCTTCCTTATATAGAAACATTTGCCTTGCTCTCTTTTGATTTCTTTCCGATGTGGGACTAGACAAGAATGGAAATATAAACATATGAATGTCATTCTCGAGTTAGAAAATAGTTCCCAGATTGATGTGCGATTTTGACCCCCGAAACGTCCGAATTGGGAAAAATGTCGTGAAATATGATTTGTAGATCTTAGAACAAGCTTTCCAATGCTTCTAAGATCACCTCAATCAAACACCCGAGTAAAAAGATATGGTCAAAATACCAACCCAGGTCTTTCATTTTTCTTCTTATTGTTGGCCTAACTTTGTCATCTCTTCATCCAATTGTCTTCCAAACTTATCCTTACTCTCTTTAACCCTTGAATCTCAACTTTAATCTTCAAATTAATCTTCAATTAACACCTACAAAGAGAAATTAACATAATTGAGAGTATTTTTTAACATATTTTGTATGGAAACCATTGGAACTCATATGCATACAAATGGCCATCTATAATGGAAAGATATGAGCAAAGCATGATGGGGAGGAATTTTATGATTTTTATGCTAAAAATATTATTTTGAGTTCTTTTATCTTTGAAAACTCATAAAATAGTGCTATGAAAGTGTATCTTTTGTGAACTCATTACACCCCCAAACCTACATTTTGCTAGTCCCGAGCAAAATAAAAGAAAACTAACTAAATGCAGAAAACGATAAAAAAAATCCTAACTCACTTTCGCAGGAATCGCAACTGCACTTAGCTCGTGCAACAAGCCATTTAAACCCCTAAGTTTCCCTTAGTGGACGAGTTTTGTCTCGTGAGGGTTTTCAGCGAATAAATCCCACAAAATTCTTTTTATTTATATCCTCGGGTTTTTAGCAAGCTAATAAAAATGAGAGAAAGTTTTGAACAATATCCAATTGCTAAAAATCTTTCAATGATGCTCAAGTCCCGGACTAGTGTATTTGAGCGAGTTTAGCCAACACTTGTGCGGTTTTGGGTTCTGAGAAAACACGACTTTGATCACCTTCTAAATCCATTCGTTTTGACTCAAGCCTCACAGTCATACTCTCGGAAATAAAATCGCTTAGATTTTCTGACTTATCACTCTATATGTGAGTATTGGCAAGGCAAAAGGACTAACAAATCTTTTGAGAACAAAGAATTTATCTCATGGAAAGAACAACCATTTAACCGAGGGTGAAAATGCTCACTCAACTTCTCACTTGTTGAACATCCTAACTTTTCCTGAAATCCAATAGGTCTTTTATCGGTTGTAATGGGGTTAGGGGAAAGGGTTTGGTAAAAAAAAAAATGGAAAATGAGGTTTAGGGTTTCTGAGAAGGTAAAGTCTTAAGTTTTCTTTGAAGGATTTTTCTTTGATTCCTCTTCACCGTTTTTTTTTTTAGTTCTTTGTTTTCTTGTCTTCCCATGAATTTCAACTTTCCTTTCTTTTTCTTTTTTTTTCTTTTTCTTTTTTTTTGAGAAGACTTTTTCCTTGGATAGATCATGTGAAGTATCATCAATGCACACTTCCTTCTTTCTTCATCTTTTCCTTACACTTCTCAAAAACAATGGGTTGAAGGCTTTTCATTTGGGTGGAGAGGCTTTGGGAAGCATAAAGGATAAAGGTTCAAAAAGGGTTACTATGGAAATATTTGTATGGGTAGGTTTTTAATGGCCATGGGGTTTTAATTTTAGATGCCTATCATCACTTTTCCAGGTTTAGAAAGGTGCTCACAAGCTACAAGTCAAGGTTAGTTCGCAATTTTGATGACACTCTCAATGGTTGGAAAGAAATAAGCACTAATGAGATAAAAGAAATGTGCTGAAAACTACGAGTTTGAGTAGCTCTTCATTCTACTCGGAATTAGCGCAGAAGAGTCCTTACCCTGGAGGACTAGAAAGGCTCTACACTCAATTGGTTTAGTCTCTACTAGTGATTTGTCAGGGTCACTCAGATGTGCCCACTCTTCACTTAGACTACACTTCATGTGGCTAAATGTGCAAAAAAATTTCCAAGACTTGATTTTGTGACACTCTTTTTAGGATTTGGATAGTATACTAAACTAAGATATCGAAACTTATTAACAAGCTAAAATCCCATTGAAATTTTTGGACTTTTTTTTTAGAAAAGAAAAAAAATTGAATTTTTTTTAAATCTAAATATTTACAGGCAAATACATGTGTGCAATGCAGTGCAACACCCCCAAACCTAAACCGAACATTGTCCTCAATGATATGCAATGTAAAATGTCAAATGATAAATGGACAAGGGAAAAAAATTGAAACGCCTTACCATGGGTTGATGCAAAAAATGATTATTGAGTTGCCTACCAACCAGCTCTAAATTTCACGTTGTCAGCGACCTTGAAAATTACTCATGTAATATACACAGGGTCCTGAAGAAGGGTTTCTTCGACATCCTTTCCCTTAAGCTCCAGAAAAGGTTTCAACCTCTGGCCATTGACTTTAAAAACATCCCCATTCTTGGGGTTCTCAATCTCAACTGCCCCATGAAAATAGACAGTGCGCACGATGAAGGGTCCAGTTCAACGGGATCTCAGTTTTCCTGGAAAGAGATGCAGGCGATAATTATACAGAAGAACTTTCAAGCCTGGTACAAAGGATTTCCTCAAAATAGATTGATCGTGGTTTTTCTTCATCCGATCCTTATAAATCTTGGCATTCTCATAGGCGTCATTTCTAAGTTCCTCCAGCTCATTGAGATGCAACTTGCGTAGGTTACCGGCTTTAGCTAAATCAAAATTGAACATTTTGATGGCCCAGTAAGCACTATGCTCCAATTCTACCGGCAGATGACATGCTTTCCCAAAGACCATTCGATATGGAGACATTCCGATCGGGGTCTTATAGGCAGTCCGATAAGCCCATAAAGCATCTGTCAATCTTGAAGACCAATCTTTTCGGGTAGGACTGACTGTCTTTTCCAAAATTTGCTTTATTTGCCTATTGGACACTTCCACCTGTCCGCTAGTCTGTGGGTGATACGGAGTAGCAACCTTATGCGTGATAGAATATTTTTTCATCAGATTCTCGAAGGTGCTATTACAAAAATGACTCCCACCATCACTGATAATCGCCCTGGGGGTACCAAATCTAGAAAAGATGTTTTCTTTAATAAATCTGATAACCACGTGACGATCATTCTTTCTAGTTGGAATCGCCTCTATCCATTTGGAGACATAATCTACAGCAAGCAAAATGTATAAGTTGTCGAAGGAACTCGGAAATGGACCAATGAAGTCTATGCCCCAAACATCAAAAATTTCCACAATAAGCATCGGATTTAAAGGCATCATGTTCCTCCGCGTAATTCTGCCTAATTTCTGGCAACGCTCACAGTGCAAACAATACATGTGACAATCCTTGAAAAGAGTGGGCCAGTAAAATCCGCATTGCAACACCTTTGCAGCGGTCTTCCTAGAACTAAAATGCCCACCACAGGCGTGGTCATGGCAGAATGATATCACACTGAAAAAGTCCTCTTCTGGAATGCATCTCCTAATGATCTGGTCCGGACAATACTTGAACAGATATGGGTCATCAAAGAAGAAATGCTTAACCTCAGACAAAAATTTAGACCTATCTTGTTTGGACCAGTGATCGGGCATCTGTCCAATGACCAGGTAGTTAACGATATTCGCAAACCAAGGGAAATGGGAGACATTCAGCAATTGTTCATCCGGGAAACTCTCACTCAATGGGATGCTCTCATGCTCATGGTCAGTAGGTAATCGGGAGAGATGATCAGCTACAACATTTTCAGAACCTATCTTGTCCTGAATCTCAAGGTCAAACTCTTGTAGCAATAGAATCCACCTAATCAAATGGGCTTTCGCATCTTTTTTCATCAACAGGTACCTAAGGGCTGAATGATCGGTGTAAACTATGACCTTAGACCTAATCAGGTAGGGTCTAAACTTCTCCAGGGCAAAGACGACAGCTAACAGCTCTTTCTCTATGGTTGTGTAATTCAGCTGAGTGTCATTCAAGGTCCTACTAGCATAATATATGACATGGGGCGATTTGTTCACTCTCTGTCCTAACACAGCCCCAAGGGCATCGTCAGAAGCGTCACACATGAGTTCGAATGGAATTGTCCAATCAGGTGGCTTTATTATCGGAGTAGAGGTCAACTCCTTTTTCAATTGTTCAAATGCTTGTAGACAAGGTTCATTGAAGAGAAAAGGCACATCCTTAGATAACAGATTGCACAAAGGTGCAGCTATCTTGCTAAAACTCTTAATGAACCGTCTATAAAAACCTGCATGGCCCAAGAAGGATCTGATGTTCTTCACCATTTTTGGCGGTGGCAGGTTGGAAATGAGATCAATTTTGGCCTTGTCGACCTCGATGCCATTCTCAAAAATAATATGGCCTAGGACAATTCCTCTTTTCACCATGAAATGACACTTCTCCCAATTCAAAACAAGATTCTTCTCTTGACATCTCACTAAAACAAGGTTCAGGTGATGCAAACATTCTTGGAAACTACTCCCATGGATCGAAAAATCGTCCATAAACACCTTTAAGAATCGCTCGACCATGTCCGAAAATATGCTCATCATACACCGTTGAAATGTCGCAGGTGCATTGCACAGCCCAAAAGGCATGCGCCGGTAGGCGAATGTACCAAAAGGACATGTAAAAGTTGTCTTATCCTGGTCCTCGGGTGCTATGGGTATCTGACTATAGCCTGAGTATCCATCAAGGAAACAATAAAAGGCATGACCGGCTAGTCTCTCAAGTATCTGGTCCATAATGTTGGGATTGGTGTATGCCCTAAAGCCCACTAGCTGTACCTTCATCTTTTGTTACTGGATATTTACTGGTTATTTAATGGAATGACTCTTTTATGCTTAAACATGTATATATGTATGGTTGTGTAAGGCCCATTGTTTATAGTAAATGAATTAGGTGTGTAGTGTCTACACACAGATAGGTCTAATTCATGGACACTTGAAACAATATATTTGTTCATAACTGAGAGATGGAGCTGGGCACTTCATCTTGGTATAAGTTATAATGAGAGACTCTCCTGTATTCAGGGTGACTTACCTAAGTCATGGGAGGGCTTTCCCGGATTCATCTCATTAGTGCATATGAAATGCATTGAACAGGACCATGGTAGGTGTGATCTCTAAAATAGTACTATCACAGAGAGAGATCAAGTCACCTCATGCTACTGAGTGACCGGTGCTCTTAATCTTGAGCATTTGTGGATGAACTGACGAAGTCAAGTTCTTGTGCTTTAATTCACTATGGGTGAGATTCTTTTCATGGGTCAACAGCTCTGTGTTTTGGGTACTCGGACTTGATTAGTTCGGGACGTGCAGATGCAATATAGAATCTATGCCATCTAATGATGGAATGATCGTCCCCTTAGAATTATCCGATTAATCATCAAAATCTAAGATCTTAGTATATGGATGTTCCATATGGATATTGAACTTGTGGGTCGCTCCCTGGACCAAGAGAATGATATCTGAATGATGATTATGTTAAGGATATGAAGTTCTAAGGTTTAGATGTAATCGGGAAGGTTGATAGTACATGTGATAACCTGACTCGATTATGGATGTTACATAGAGGGCATTCAGGTCATTACACTTAGTAGGTCGAAGACAACCGTCATTTTATGACGAGCTTATTATATTATATATTTGTCCTTGGAGTTCAACCATAACTCTTTAGTGGAATGAGTTAAGGTTAAAATGGTCTTAATGTTGCTATGGGTTTAGCATGGACATTTTGGTCATTTTGGGAGCCAATGGCAAATATGTCTTTTGGTCCCTTCTCTAGTCACTTACCAAGATTGGCATGGTTTCCTAAAATGTTTAGATAACATTTGGATGAATTATTTTAGTGGAAAAATAATTTTGAGTTTAAATTCAAATAGGCCTTTGATGGCATACATGAATTTAATTCTAGATAAATTGTATGTGGGCCATGGTGTGCATTATCATGAGGGACGTCCATAATAGGATTTCCATGGGTAAGGTTTCCAATTTTGAGTAGGTCTCTCTACTTGGAAGGTTGGACTCCTCTTTGGATTAGTGTTCCTAAGAGAAAGTTTCCTTTTTGGATTAGGAACTTAAAATTAGTAAGTGTTCTACAACTAGGATTACTAATTGCATGGGAAGTTCCTTTAGTTTCCTTTTCTAATTGGAGTGTTTCTAAAAGGAAATAAATCTTTAGATTATACTTTCCTTTTAGGACATCTTTGAGAATTAGGAGAGATAACTTTATGGGAAAGCTTTCCTCAAAGTTTCTATAAAAGAGACCACATAGCCTCTTGGACGTCCAACACAACAATAGATTGCAAGTGTCCCACACGTCCAGCCTTGGGTGGTTTTCTTCTTCATTGAAGAGAGCTTTAGGTCTGAGATTTTTCCTTGGAAAAATAGTTCTCAATTCCTAGATTAAGATCCCACCATCTTAGCCAATCAGATTTGGAAGTGAGATAGAGAAGAAGATCAAAGGCAACACTACTGTAGAAAATTTCAGCAATTTGTTTGCTAGTTGCAAGTCTGAGTTCGGGCCTTTGGATCTATTTTTTCAGAGATTTGAAGTCTACAAATCTTCGAGGTAATAGTCTTCTTCTTTCTCCTTTAATTATACACTTGTTGGTCATGAATTCATGGAGTTCTCATGCGATATCTATGGCTGATTTATGCTGCCCAAATCAGATTTTTTAAAATCTGTCATGTTACAAAGTAGCCATGAATGTCTTCCGCTAATTCAGATCTGAATATCAGTTTCTTTCAGTGGTATCAGAGCCACTCCATGTGAAATCATGATCCCATGTTGTGTATAATTAATCCTAGATTGATTATGGGCATGGTGGCACCCTATTAAAGTTATCTTGTGATGCATGTTGTGTGCAAGTTTCATTAACATTGCTGGAATTTATTTTTCAGATTTGTTTAATGATGCACATAGTGTGTTTGCATGCACTAACCTCTTTGTTTGCAGCCATGTATTACATCCTTGATGGTTCGCATGATTGTTATGTGGATTTGGATGTTTTTTCAATAGTTGGAAAGTGTACGATTGCGCGTTTAGCAATCATAGGAAGTTGTAATTCTTTCTTTACTTTTATTCCAACTAGTCTTGATGTAAGCTTTCTTGAAAAGCATAGGTATCTCCAATGTAATTTGGGGTTTTTGTTTTTTATGGGTTCGTTTGTATAAATTTAATTTATTGGAACAAGCAAGAAGAAGAAAGTTTCAAGAAAGGTTGCAAGTAACCGGATTCCTTAGTGGTGGAGGAGACAAGACTTCTTGGTGCAAGATGAGATCTATTTTTGATGTCCTAGTTCGATAAGGACTACAAGTCTGAAGAGCAGGGAGCCATCAAGGATTGCATACTTTTATTTGCTTTTATATATGGAATGCATGGATGAATGCTTTATATAATTGCTATAATTGTCACCTAGAAACATGGCCACCATTAGGTTCTAAAATTGGCATCTTTTTGTATTAGATTATTTTTAGTTTGGCAAATTGTTTTAAACGGGACTTAGACCAGCACCTCCTATTTTGTCTAAGGTTTAAAATTGGATAGGGTTTAGTTTATCTTGGTACCCTTGGTTTCCAAAAGAGGCTAAACTAAATTCTAATTAGATGCTACCTATGGGTTTCCATAACCCAAGATAGGTTTTTGATTCTTTAAAGGGATTTTCTCAAATGTTTTAAAGCAAAGGTTATTTATTTTTAAGGTGACTTAAGTCATTAAGTCATGAATTTAATTAACCAAGTTTGCTAGATTTAAAAAGAGCTTTTGAGTAAAACAATGTAAAGGTCAAAAAAAGTATAAACCCTAGTGATAAATAATCAAGTGGGAGAGGGGTTTTGGAAAGACCCCACGGCCTTCCAATTTCGGTTCATGTTATCTCATTAAGGTGTTAGTAGGAGCGGCCATCCCTTCGGTGGAGTTCTTTACTAAAGACCGCTTTGATGGGTTAATGGGTGAACTAATGTGAATATTCGTAATGAGGTGTTAGTAGGAGCGACCATCCCTTCGGTGGAGTTCTTTACTAAAGATCACTTCTATAGAATGTCAATGAAGTGTTGGTGGGAGCGGCCATCCCTTCGGTGGAGCTCTTTACTAAAGGTCACTTCTAGGATGGATAAAAGTCTCTTCCCTTCAGAAGACTTAATTATAGACATTCTGGGAAATTTCATAAGAGATGGTTATACACTTGACATAAGATGGTAATGACCTCTCCCTAGGAGTTTAAGGTTATTTGTCATATGAGGCCAAACCAATCAGTGATTGGACTACCACTGGATGTGTATCCAGATAGTGATAATCCAAATAAGTATGCCCTAATTCAACGTGACTGTAGGCTCGGCCATCCCTTCGATGGAGGGTCTATGAGGAGGTTGAAACACTGATACATTATGATTGGGGTTGAATAATGTACAAAGTTTTGTGCTTTGTTTTTCCTTTTGTAACAAGCACCATATGCATATTGTAAGACCCCGACCCGAGAGACCTCGTTTAGAGTTGTTTGAGTTGTGTTTTAGTTTTAAGTGTGTTTAGTGGTTTTGGATTAGTTGGGGATTAGAATAGCTTTTATAATAGCTTTGGGGAATTTGGAGAGTTTCTTTTTAATTGTGGGACCCTTTGGGGGTTCTTGTTACGAATTGTGTGAGATTGGGGGTTTATCGATGATTTCCAAGAATCGTGTTTTTAATCTCATTGGACTTATCTTATTAATCCCTACAACTTCCATGTTGACATCGTTTTCATTCAAGGACTTTAAACCTGATTTTTTTCACTAATTGAGGGCAAAATGGTCTTTTTACCCAAAATCTGGACACCGATTTCAATGTCACCAAAATGTGCAAAATATATACTTTTTGGAAACTAGAAATTTTGCCGATCAACTTTGTCTTCTTCGTCGAATTCGTTTGAAACCCCGAAAACCACGTTTTGAGCCCGAGAAGTCTTTTAAGTTGTGGACCCCACTCCCACTTACTATATATAGAAAGCTTCTTCTTCATTTTTTTCCCATTTCTGGCAAAAACCCTAGAGGAGAAGAGAAATCCCAGCCCTAAGGGTTTTCCCTTACCTTTTCTTGCTTCTTCATCTTCAATCCCCCACTTAGTTAGTGCTAATGGAAGATTAGAGGCTACAATCTTCTTCCTCATCTCAAGGCCTTCATCTTGATACCATTTTTGAAGAAAACCGCCCACTCCAAGACTTCCTTTGGACAACACCTTGCTTTTTGAAGAGCTTCCTTGTAAGTGATCTTCCTAAAGGTTTTATAATCTTGTTTGTTTAGCCCTAGGGAAGCTCCATTTCATTTATTGGAAGATTTCGTTTCGTTTTGCTTGGATTTTGTTAATTTAGGGTTTGGATTTGGGGGTTTTTGTGTATAGGTGTTTGATTGTGGAATTAAGAGGTGATTAGAGCTCAATTGATTTGCATTGGACCCAAGGCAAGTGGATGAAATGATTCTCATGTGTTTTATCATGTTTTCTGAAAAATCTTGATTTGTATTCATTAATGGTTTGAATGATTTATCATGTTTGATGATTTAGTCTTATTGATTTTGAATGATGATTTGATGAGATAATAAGGTCAAGGAATAGCCCAATTATTCGTGAAGATATGTATGGAAGAAAGGGAAGGAAAGGAAATGGATAGGAGTTGGACAAGAGAAGAATTCAACCAAATGGGTTGAGGTTCGCTACAGAACCGATCGATCGCCCATCAGGTCCGATCGATCGGACTGTAAATAACTGAGAGGGTTTGCAGGACCGATCGATCGCCCATCGGGTCCGATCGATCGGACTGTAAATAACTGAGAGGGTCCTCAGGACCGATCGATCGCCCATCAGGTCCGATCGATCGGACTGTAAATAACTGGAAGCAATTCACGACCGATCGATCGGCCAAGGAGCCCGATCGATCGGACTGAAATGAGATGAATTGTAAATTAAGAGAGTTGTGGGACTATCTTCCAGATTCATTCCAAGCCCATACTCAAGTCCAATTCAGCTCTATCCCTTATCTTCTTATTTGAAGGCATTGAACCTATAATGATGCATTTAAACCCATGAATGCTTTGGGTAAATTGTAAGGGGTTGTAGTGGAGAGGTATTGTTTGGAGCCCCATTGTTATATAAGGACTTGTAAGGCATTGCGTGAAGTCCGGAGGAGAGGGAAAGCTTATCATGAAGATTCTACGAGATTTTCTAAATTGACCAATGTGTATAAGGACCCGGAATGTCCCTAACTCTTAAAGAGTACCAAAATTCCATCATAACCGACATACGGGACCCTATTCGCACTGATTCAATTCTAGAAACCCCATTGTTAGCCTGTAAAGGTATGGAAAACTATTTGTATTTAATTTTCAACCAAACTCTTATTTTGGAATTTCAAACCAACTTGATATGACTAGACTGTTCCAAGAGTACTAAAAGTAATGTGTTTAGCTTTTGCTAACTTGTATATGGCGACTTGAGATGGATGTGTATTGGTGTCTATGGCACCCCGTTCTTGTATTATGCATATGATTTGATTTATCGTATTTGACCTATGAGTCGGCACCACTGAGCTTGGACGACCTCGTCGGTTTGATCTACCGACTTGGGGTTCCTTCCCCTCCTGATAGTCAGCTGCAGTCTGGAATTTGCATAGTTTACCCGGTTCGCTACCGCGGTCCTGTATAGTATATATATATTATAGTATTTATCGTTGTTCCTCCTCACCTCGTGTGACTGAGGTCAATGATCCTGTTTATCGTTGTTCCTCCTCACCTCGTGTGACTGAGGCCAATGATCCTGTTAGGGTATGTGCTCTCTTCACTTCGGTGAAGGGAGGATCTAGCTTGTGGGGTTGCCATCTTGATAGTTTCCAAATCCTTGTCACCTCACCTGTTTTATTGCAAATGTACTTCTTTTGAAATGATATATTGTCTTTTACAAAAGTTCATTATTTATCCATAAGTTTTCTTAACTCTTGCATAGCATCATTGTTTTATTATTGTTATGTCTTTTCACCCACCTGCCAGACCGTCGTGTCTGATCCATTTATTTTGGTACTCAGGTCCCGAGCTTATTGCCATTGAGGAGGAGCCAGAGGAGGCGGTCGGTGAACCGCAACGAGTGATTGAGTGGCAAGCCGAGGATGTCATGTAGACATTCGGCCTTGCCTTGAGAACGATACACTTTGGGAATTATAATATCTTTGTTTTAGGTTTCATTTGGTTGTACGGTTTTTGTTGACCGTTATTTTGGGGGCATCAATCAACTGATATTTTGTAAATATACTTAACTTTACTTTTGGGGAAATATGCTTATGATCATTGCTCATTCTGATATCTTGTTATGTTAATCATAAATCAGTCTTGTTTATGGGATTGGAATTGAATGGTATTAATATGGTTTACTACACGCTTCCGCAATCTTGAGAATATGATTGATATGGTTACATGTGAGATGATGTGTAAAGATAATCCCCACCGCGGAACCCTGTGGGAAATCGCGTGCACGGATAAATGTTCTTTCAATTCCGTGTGCGCTGTAGCCAAAGAGATGCACGTGGCGCGGCATCACCCAACCCCCACTGTCCCGACTCCCGGACTTGGTCTCTCTCTCCCCTAGTTTCTCGGTCCGGGGTCGCGACAGGACTGGTATCAGAGCGGGACATGTTTCAAGCAATTAAAAGAAACTAGAAATCTTAAGTACGTGGTGAGGATTCGTTAGATAGAATCGTGTGAGCAATGTGTGACCACCCTGTACTTGGTTTATATGTGCTAACAATTTGTTTTGCAGCGTTATGCCACCTCGCAAAAGAGCAGCAAACAGTAACCACATTGCCAGTAACAGTGAGAGTGCAGGGCTTAGTGTAGAGGAACCTCAGGACAACAATATGCAGAATCAATTCCAGCAGATGATGCAGGCTATGCTAGACCAACAACGACAAGCAAATGAAAATCAGGCTAGACTCCAAGCACAAGCTCATGAGACACAGACCAGATTGCAAGAACAGATGCTTAAGAAAGATGAGGATCATGCTAGGGAGATAGCTCAAATGCAGGCACAGTTGTTGGGGATATTAGAGAGGAGACCGGAACCAATCCCAGTTGCACCACCTGGTCCGGTAAACATTAGAGGGAATGACCCTAATATGTTGTATGAGCGGTTCAGGAAGAGAGGACCGAAAGAATTTTTGGGGACTGAGGATCCAATGGCAGCAGATGATTGGCTTGAGCACACCGAAAACATATTTGAGATATTCATATGTACCGGTGTAGAACGTGTACAGCTTGCCGCCTCTATGTTTGTGGGTTAGCAGATATTTGGTGGAAGACCGTCAAGGCTGAATATAGGGCAATGGCTGATGCAGAAGCTTGGGTTAACTTCAAGAGACAGTTTGGAGAGAAATATGTACCTGCACATGTCAAGAGACAAAAGGCAGCTGAATTTCAGCAACTTGTACAAGGGAACATGACAGTCCTCGAATACCTTACCAAATTCGAGAGATTATCAAGGTATGCACCGGAATTAGTGGATACCGTGGAGAAGAAGATAACCAAGTTCCTTGAGGGACTTCACCCGATTATTGAGAGAGATGCTACCGGGGTTGTACCACCCGTTACCTTTGAAGAAGCTGTCAAGAGAGCATACAAGTTTGAGAACTTTCATAACAAAATTATCAAGAACCAAGGAAGAAACCAAGGCCAACAACAGAACTATCAACAAAGAAACAATCAGAATAAGAGGCCAAGACAAGAACAAAATGTGCAAATACGGGTGCTTGTATCCATTGTGGGAAACATCATGGGAATGCCCAATGTCGTTCTATCACGGGGGCATGTTTTAGATGTGGCTCGATGGACCACCAGATGAGGGAATGCCCAAGACAGAATAGACAGCAACAGGGAGCACAACGTCAGGCACCACCTCAAAATGCACTGGTAGTTCAGAACCAGGCAAGGCCACTACAGCAACAGGCACCTCAACAGCAGTTTAGGCCACAACAACAACAGCAACAACCGGCCCGTCAGCAAGGGCAGAATCAAAATCAGAATCAGCGTCCTCAGAATCAGAACAGGAATGCACAATAAGGCAGGCAATAGCAAGGATAAAACAGGACCACAGAGGGCACAACTCTATGCTGTCAATAGAGCTGATGCGGAGGCTGAAGGCAATGTAGTGGAAGGTACACTTCTCGTCTGTGGTTTTGATGCTAAGGTTTTGTTTGACCCTGGCTCTACTCACTCATTCCTATCTCCAAAATTTGCTAAGTTGATTGATATACATGCTAGTGAGTTGAGTTTCATTTTGACTGTGACTACCCCTTTAGGTAAGAAAGTTGGTTGTAGAACTTTTTACCCTAGTTGTCCAGTCATGATAGGAGAAGTAGTATTACCGGCAGATCTCATTTTGTTAGAGATGCAGGATTTTGATGTCATCCTAGGGATGGATTGGTAAGCAGGATACCATGCTACGATGGATTGTTTCCATAAAACCTTAACTTTTAAGTTAGAGGAGACCCAAGCAGGGGTGTTGTTTCAGGGAGAGAGGAGTAATTCTGGTGCATGATTTATTTCAGCATTGAAGGCTGATAGACTTCTAAAAAGTGGTTGTGAGGGTTATTTGGTGTTTATCACGGAGGATAAACGGTCCCAAGGGGTGGAGGAGATCCCAATTGTTTGTGAATTGCCGGATGTTTTCCCGGAGGAGATACCAGGATTGCCACCCATTAGAGAGATAGACTTCACTATTGAGTTGTTACCCGGGGACCGCTCCGATATCTATCGCACCTTACAGAATGGCCCCGGCAGAATTGGGAGAGCTGAAGATGCAATTGCAAGAACTTTTGGACAAAAGGTTTCGTGAGACCTAGTGTATCACCTTGGGGAGCACCAGTTTTGTTTGTGAAGAAGAAGGATGGTTCCATGAGAATGTGTATTGACTTTAGAAGATTGAACCAAGTGACCATCAAAAACAAATATCCATTGCCAAGGATAGATGAACTGTTTGATCAGTTGCAAGGAGCTGCTTACTTTTCGAAGATTGATTGAGGTCAGGCTACCATCAGTTGAGAGTTAGAGATTCAGATGTACCAAAAACAGCATTTCGGACAAGATATGGACACTATGAATTTCTAGTGATGCCATTTGGTTTGACTAATGCACCGGCAGTTTTCATGGCATTGATGAACAAAATATTTGCGGAGTATTTGGATCAGTTTACAGTGGTGTTTATTGATGATATTTTAGTGTATTCCAAGACCAAAGAAGAGCACGAAGAACATTTGAGGATAGCACTCCAGCTTTTGAGGGAGAACCAGTTGTTTGCAAAGCTTAGTAAGTGTGAATTTTGGTTGGACCAAGTCACATTTTTGGGTCATATCATCTCCAAAGAAGGATTATCAGTGGACCCGTCCAAGATTGAGGCAGTCATGAATTGGGATAGACCGAAGAATGCATAAGAAATCAGGAGTTTTCTTGGATTAGCAGGGTATTATCGGAGGTTTTGTGCAAGGATTTTCGTCGATTGCGTCACCTTTGACGAAGTTGACAAGGAAGAATGCACCATATGTTTGGACAGACAAGTGTGAAGCTAGTTTCCAAGAGCTGAAGAAGAGGTTGACTACAGCTCCAGTCCTTACTTTGCCATCTGGGAGCGGAGGTTTTACCATTTTTACCGATGCTTCCAATGTTGGACTTGGATGCGTGTTAATGCAAGATGGGAAGGTAGTTGCATATGGATCCCGGCAGTTGAAGGATCATGAGAAGAACTATGCAACACATGATCTTGAGTTGGCAGCAGTGGTTTTAGCATTGAAGATGTGGAGACACTACCTCTATGGAGAGAAGTTTGAGGTTCACTCCGACCACCGTAGTCTTCAGTACTTGTTTTCTCAGAAGGAGTTGAACATGAGGCAGAGGAGATGGATGGAATATATCAAGGATTACGATTTTCCAATCAAGTATCACCCGGGGAAGGCGAATGTAGTTGCAGATGCCTTGAGCAGAAAGTCAGTGAGCATGGCGAGTCTTCGGGGGACTTATGTTGTACAGCAGTTAGAGGAGATGAGAGTAGATTTTCAGCCACTAAGGGAGGGTGTCATGTTAGCAAACATGTCAGTGTCAGAACCTTCGTTCATTCAGAAGATCAAAGAGAATCAGTTACAAGACCCAGAGTTGGCTAAGATTTCTGAGCACTTAGCAGATCGCCCGGATTTTCGTGTTGTAGATGGAGTTTTGTATTACCGAGACCGTCTGTGTGTGCCTAACTTGGAGGACTTGAGGAATGATATCATGTCTGAGGCTCACAATACCAAGTATTCCATACACCCGGGCAGTACGAAGATGTACCAGAATTTGAAGGGCAGATTTTGGTGGAATAACATGAAGAGAGAGATAGCAGCTTTCGTCTCTCGTTGTATGACATGTCAATTGATCAAGGCTGAACATCAGAAGCCTCCAGGGTTACTACGGCCATTAGAGATTCCGGAATGGAAATGGGAGCATATTACCATGGACTTCATATCGGGTTTACCGAAGACTAGTAAGGGCAATGATGCTATTTGGGTCATAGTGGACCGTCTTACCAAGTCAGCTCATTTCCTACCGATGAAGACTGGGAAGAAAATGCATATGTTACCCTTGCAACAGTTGTTTGTCACAGAAATTGTCAGTCGTCATGGACAGCCAGTTTCCATCACATCAGATAGAGACAGTAGATTTGTCTCAAGATTTTGGAAGACACTGCATGAGTCTATGGGTACGAAGTTACAGTTCAGCACAGCCTATCACCCACAGACCGATGGTCAGTCAGAAAGGACAATTCAGACCCTTGAGGATATGCTTCGAGCTTGTGTGTTAGATTTCAAGACTCAGTGGGATGAAGCCTTACCGTTGTGTGAGTTCGCTTACAACAATAGTTTTCCACTCGAGTATCGGTATGGCACCTTTTGAGGCTTTGTATGGCAGAAGGTGTAGAACACCTGTTTGTTGGGAAGAAGTTGGTACTCGCAGTTTCCATGGACCGACCATTGTTAGTGAGACAAGCGACAAGGTCAAGTTGATCCAAGAACGTCTGAAAGTGGCTCAGAGTAGACAGAAGAGTTATGCAGACTCTCACCGAAGGGATTTACAGTTCAAAGAAAGAGATAAGGTTTTCTTGAAAGTGTCACCTACTCGTGGAACCTTGAGGTTTGGACAGAAGGGCAAATTGTCTAGGAGGTACATTGGACCGTATGACATTGTGAGTAGGATTGGTGATGTGGCTTATAGGTTAGCCTTACCACCTGAACTCTCCGGCGTACACAATGTTTTCCATGTGTCTATGTTGAAGAAGTACGTTCCCGACAGGCTACACATACTCCGTTATGAGCCGTTGGAAATTCGAGAAGACGCGACCTATGTTGAGAAGCCTAAGCAGATCATTGACACCAAGGAACAAGAATTGAGAACTCGGACTATTCAGTGGGTCAAAGTGCTTTGGGAGAATCATGGACCGGAAGAAGCAACTTGGGAATTACGGGATCAAGTTCAGAAGAAGTACCCACATCTTCTTCCGGAGGTGAGTTTTAATTTCCATTTGGAGGACCAAATGTCCTAAGGGGTGGAGGATGTAAGACCCCGACCCGAGAGACCTCGTTTAGAGTTGTTTGAGTTGTGTTTTAGTTTTAAGTGTGTTTAGTGGTTTTGGATTAGTTGGGGATTAGAATAGCTTTTATAATAGCTTTGGGGAATTTGGAGAGCCTTTTTAATTGTGGGACCCTTTGGGGGTTCTTGTTACGAATTGTGTGAGATTGGGGGTTTATCGATGATTTCCAAGAATCGTGTTTTTAATCCCATTGGACTTATCTTATTAATCCCTACAACTTCCATGTTGACATCGTTTTCATTCAAGGACTTTAAACCTGATTTTTTTCACTAATTGAGGGCAAAATGGTCTTTTTACCCAAAATCTGGACACCGATTTCAATGTCACCAAAATGTGCAAAAATATATACTTTTTGGAAACTAGAAATTTTGCCGATCAACTTTGTCTTCTTCGTCGAATTCGTTTGAAACCCCGAAAACCACGTTTTGAGCCCGAGAAGTCTTTTAAGTTGTGGACCCCACTCCCACTTACTATATATAGAAAGCTTCTTCTTCATTTTTTCCCATTTCTGGCAAAAACCCTAGAGGAGAAGAGAAATCCCAGCCCTAAGGGTTTTCCCTTACCTTTTCTTGCTTCTTCATCTTCAATCCCCCACTTAGTTAGTGCTAATGGAAGATTAGAGGCTACAATCTTCTTCCTCATCTCAAGGCCTTCATCTTGATACCATTTTTGAAGAAAACCGCCCACTCCAAGACTTCCTTTGGACAACACCTTGCTTTTTGAAGAGCTTCCTTGTAAGTGATCTTCCTAAAGGTTTTATAATCTTGTTTGTTTAGCCCTAGGGAAGCTCCATTTCATTTATTGGAAGATTTCGTTTCGTTTGCTTGGATTTTGTTAATTTAGGGTTTGGATTTGGGGGTTTTTGTGTATAGGTGTTTGATTGTGGAATTAAGAGGTGATTAGAGCTCAATTGATTTGCATTGGACCCAAGGCAAGTGGATGAAATGATTCTCATGTGTTTTATCATGTTTTCTGAAAAATCTTGATTTGTATTCATTAATGGTTTGAATGATTTATCATGTTTGATGATTTAGTCTTATTGATTTTGAATGATGATTTGATGAGATAATAAGGTCAAGGAATAGCCCAATTATTCGTGAAGATATGTATGGAAGAAAGGGAAGGAAAGGAAATGGATAGGAGTTGGACAAGAGAAGAATTCAACCAAATGGGTTGAGGTTCGCTACAGAACCGATCGATCGCCCATCAGGTCCGATCGATCGGACTGTAAATAACTGAGAGGGTTTGCAGGACCGATCGATCGCCCATCGGGTCCGATCGATCGGACTGTAAATAACTGAGAGGGTCCTCAGGACCGATCGATCGCCCATCAGGTCCGATCGATCGGACTGTAAATAACTGGAAGCAATTCACGACCGATCGATCGGCCAAGGAGCCCGATCGATCGGACTGAAATGAGATGAATTGTAAATTAAGAGAGTTGTGGGACTATCTTCCAGATTCATTCCAAGCCCATACTCAAGTCCAATTCAGCTCTATCCCTTATCTTCTTATTTGAAGGCATTGAACCTATAATGATGCATTTAAACCCATGAATGATTTGGGTAAATTGTAAGGGGTTGTAGTGGGGAGGTATTGTTTGGAGCCCCATTGTTATATAAGGACTTGTAAGGCATTGCGTGAAGTCCGGAGGAGAGGGAAAGCTTATCATGAAGATTCTACGAGATTTTCTAAATTGACCAATGTGTATAAGGACCCGGAATGTCCCTAACTCTTAAAGAGTACCAAAATTCCATCATAACCGACATACGGGACCCTATTCGCACTGATTCAATTCTAGAAACCCCATTGTTAGCCTGTAAAGGTATGGAAAACTATTTGTATTTAATTTTCAACCAAACTCTTATTTTGGAATTTCAAACCAACTTGATATGACTAGACTGTTCCAAGAGTACTAAAAGTAATGTGTTTAGCTTTTGCTAACTTGTATATGGCGACTTGAGATGGATGTGTATTGGTGTCTATGGCACCCCGTTCTTGTATTATGCATATGATTTGATTTATCGTATTTGACCTATGAGTCGGCACCACTGAGCTTGGACGACCTCGTCGGTTTGATCTACCGACTTGGGGTTCCTTCCCCTCCTGATAGTCAGCTGCAGTCTGGAATTTGCATAGTTTACCCGGTTCGCTACCGCGGTCCTGTATAGTATATATATATTATAGTATTTATCGTTGTTCCTCCTCACCTCGTGTGACTGAGGTCAATGATCCTGTTTATCGTTGTTCCTCCTCACCTCGTGTGACTGAGGCCAATGATCCTGTTAGGGTATGTGCTCTCTTCACTTCGGTGAAGGGAGGATCTAGCTTGTGGGGTTGCCATCTTGATAGTTTCCAAATCCTTGTCACCTCACCTGTTTTATTGCAAATGTACTTCTTTTGAAATGATATATTGTCTTTTACAAAAGTTCATTATTTATCCATAAGTTTTCTTAACTCTTGCATAGCATCATTGTTTTATTATTGTTATGTCTTTTCGCCCACCTGCCAGACCGTCGTGTCTGATCCATTTATTTTGGTACTCAGGTCCCGAGCTTATTGCCATTGAGGAGGAGCCAGAGGAGGCGGTCGGTGAACCGCAACGAGTGATTGAGTGGCAAGCCGAGGATGTCATGTAGACATTCGGCCTTGCCTTGAGAACGATACACTTTGGGAATTATAATATCTTTGTTTTAGGTTTCATTTGGTTGTACGGTTTTTGTTGACCGTTATTTTGGGGGCATCAATCAACTGATATTTTGTAAATATACTTAACTTTACTTTTGGGGAAATATGCTTATGATCATTGCTCATTCTGATATCTTGTTATGTTAATCATAAATCAGTCTTGTTTATGGGATTGGAATTGAATGGTATTAATATGGTTTACTACACGCTTCCGCAATCTTGAGAATATGATTGATATGGTTACATGTGAGATGATGTGTAAAGATAATCCCCACCGCGGAACCCTGTGGGAAATCGCGTGCACGGATAAATGTTCTTTCAATTCCGTGTGCGCTGTAGCCAAAGAGATGCACGTGGCGCGGCATCACCCAACCCCCACTGTCCCGACTCCCGGACTTGGTCTCTCTCTCCCCTAGTTTCTCGGTCCGGGGTCGCGACACATATTGCATATATACTGCATGTCTAATTATAAACCGTTTTATATCCAGAAAGAGATGGGTAAAGATTCTTTTAGTCCGTTGATGTGCATTCTTCGTGAGAACAAACTGACTGGCCCTAACTACGTAGATTGGAAAAGAAATCTTGACATAGTACTCATAGCTGAGGAGTAGAAGTATGTCTTGCTGGAAACCTGTCCTGATGTTGATGCTAATTCTACTGATGACCAGTTAGAGGCTGAGAGGAAATGGAAGAAAGCGAACAGCATGGCTAAATGCTACATGCTCGCTTCCATGTCCAACGTGTTGCAAACACAGCACGAGCATATGGACACAGCCTATGAAATCATGATGTCCTTGTCTGAGATGTTCGCAGACAAAAGCAGGCCAGCTAGGCAAGCTGCTATGAGGACTATCATGAATGCTAGGATGGTTGAGGGAACACCTGTCAGAGAGCATATGCTCAAGCTGATGGATTGTTTCAATGAAGTTGAGATTCTAGGGGCTGAGATTGATGCAGGGAGTCAAACTGACATGATTCTTGAAACTCTGCCGGACTCTTTCAAACAGTTCAAGCTCAATTTCAATATGAGCAAGATGGACATGACTCTACCTGAGTTAATGAAAGAACTCCAGGCGGCAGAGGCCATCATGAAGCCCAAAGCCCAAGCTCATTTTTTCCAGTCTTCCTCTAAACTAAACCGGAAAGGGAAGAAGTCCAAGAAGAAGCAGAATAAGGGAAAAGGGCAGAAAAAAGGACAACACTGGTAATAAGAAGGACAAGGGTACAGATGGAAAGCCCAAAGGGAAATGCTTCAAGTGTGGCCTCAAAGGTCATTGGAAGAAAGATTGTCCCAAGCTCCTGGCCTCAGTTAAGAAAGGTACATCTTTTTCATACTACATTGAAACTTGTCTAGTGGTTGATTCTACTGACTCATGGTAGTAGACTCAGGAGCCACTAATCACATCTGCAATTCATTGCAGGGGTTTCAGATAATGCAGAGAATTGAGAAAGGAGAGTTTGCCTTAAGAGTCGGAACTGGAGCTAAAGTTTGGGCAGTTGCAGTAGGAGTTGTTACCTTACATATTCCACGTGATAGGATATTAGTTTTAAATAATGTTTTCTATGTTCCGGACATGAGGAAGAATTTAATTTCAGTTTCCAGATTAATTGAATTTAATTATTCAGTTTCTTTCCATTCTGGTGTTGATATCAGTAGAGATGGAAATATTATATATTCCGGTAGAATACATGACAACTTATTTTATATATATCCTATTGCTCCCACACTGCATAATGTACAACAAGAAAACTCAACTTCCCTTAAGAGGAAGGTATCTTCAATCAATGACACATATCTTTGGCACTTACGTTTGGGTCACATTAACCTAAAACGAATTCAGAGGTTGGTAGAAGATGGGCCTTTGAGCTCATTAGATTTCGAACCTTTTCCTCAGTGCGAATCTTGTCTCAAGGGAAAGATGACCAAAAGGTCATTCTCTGGAAAGGGACTAAGGTCAAAGGAGTTGTTAGAACTGATTCACACTGATGTGTGTGGTCCTGTGAACAAACTGGCTCGAGGAGGGTATGAGTATTACATCACCTTCACCAATGATTACTCTAGGTATGGATATGTATACTTGATGCGACGCAAGTCTGAAGCGTTTGATAAGTTCAAGCAATTCAAGGCTGAGGCGGAGCTACAACTAGGGAAACATATCAAAGCCCTTCGATCTGATCGAGGTGGCGAGTACCTCCTGGGTGAGTTCAAGGAGTACCTCACACAACATGGGATTGTGTCTCAGTTGTCTGCACCGGGTACACCCCAGCAAAATGGTGTAGCGGAGAGAAGAAACCGTACCCTTCTTGATATGGTAAGGTCCATGATGAGTCATGCAACCCTACCTATATCTTTTTGGGGATATGCCCTAGAAGCAGCAGCATACATTTTAAATCTGGTACCTTCTAAATCAGTACCTGGGACACCGCAAGAAATGTGTACAGGTCGAAAACCTAGTTTAAGACATATCCACATTTGGGGTTGTCCAGCCTATGTACTGAATGATAAAGCTACCAAGCTGGAACCCAGATCGGAAATGTGCTACTTCATTGGGTATCCTAAGGGAACGAGAGGTGGCATCTTTTATCATCCAAAGGAGCAAAAAGTGCTCATCAGCACTCATGCTAGGTACTTGGAGGATGATTGTATGATGCACCAAGAGCTTAGTTGTAAAGAAACCCTTGAGGAGATTCTTCCGGGATCTCCTATAACATCTGTACCAGATCCTGAGACAGTAGATGAACAAGATATTCCTTTAAACACTCCGGAGCCTCGTCGTAGTGGGAGAATTTCTAGACAGCCAGAAAGATATCTAGGAGTGTCTTTTAAGACAGACTCTGGAGATCTGGTTGAGGATCCTACTAGTTATGATGAAGCAGTAATGGATATAGATGCTGACATGTGGCAGCAAGCGATGAAATCTGAAATGGATTCTTTGTATTCCAATCAAGTCTGGGAACTTGTAGATGCACCTGAAGGGCTTAAACCCATAGGGTGCAAGTGGATCTACAAGAGGAAGAGAGGAGTGGATGGGAAGGTGGAAACCTTCAAAGCAAGACTGGTGGCGAAAGGATATACTTAGAAAGAGGGTATCGATTATGAGGAAACCTTTTCACCAGTGGCTATGCTCAAGTCCATAAGGATTCTCTTGGCCATCTCATGTCATTATGACTACGAGATATGGCAGATGGATGTCAAGACAGCTTTTCTTAATGGAAGTCTTGACGAATGCATCTATATGATGCAACCAGAGGGTTTCATTGCTAGTGGCCAAGATAACATGGTTTGTAAACTTAAGAAGTCCATTTATGGACTTAAGCAAGCATCTAGAGCATGGAACATCAAGTTTAATCAGGCAGTCAAATCTTTTAGCTTTGATCAAAACATTGATGAACCATGTGTGTACAAGAAAGGAAGTGGAAAAGCAGTTGCATTTCTGGTTCTGTATGTAGATGACATATTACTCATAGGAAATGATATAGGTTTATTGTCATCCACAAAGGTTTGGTTATCCTCTCAATTTCAGATGAAGGATTTGGGTGAGGCCAGCTATATCTTAGGGATCAAGCTTTTACGTGATCGCAAGAATAAGATGTTAGCCCTATCCCAATCTTCATACATTGAGAAGATATTGGTCAAGTTTAACATGCATGACTCCAAGAAGGGTGTCCTACCTTCTAGACATGGAGTACCACTGTCTCGAGATCAATGTCCAAAGACATCTGAAGAGATAGAGAGCATGAGGAGAGTTCCATATGCATCCGCTGTTGGAAGCCTCATGTATGCCATGTTATGTACTAGACCAGATATTTGCTTTGCCGTTGGCATGGTTAGCAGATATCAGTCAAACCCTGGACCTATGCATTGGACAGCTGTTAAGCATATATTCAAGTATCTTCGGAGAATGAAGGATTATATGCTAACCTTTCGAGCAGATGATCTAACGCCTTTGGCGTATACAGACTCTGATTTCCAATCTGATAGTGATGCCAGAAAGTCTACTTCAGGGTACGTCTTTACTCTGTCAGGAGGGGCTATATCATGGAGAAGTATCAAGCAATCCTGTACTGCTGATTCTACCATGGAAGCAGAGTATGTGGCGGCATCAGAATATGTGGCGGCATCGGAAGCTGCGAAGGAAGCAGTATGGCTCAGAAAATTCCTGTTGGAATTGGGAGTTGTTCCTGCAGTGCATAAACCGATTGTCATGTACTGCGATAACACTGGTGCTGTAGCACAGTGCAAAGAGCCCAGGAATCACAAGAAAGGCAAGCACATTCAGAGAAAGTACCACTTGATCCGGGAATTCATTCAGGATGGAGAGATAGTGGTGGAGCATATTGCTTTAGCAAATAACTTAGCTGACCCATTCACTAAGACTCTTACTGAGAAAGTCTTCACTTCTCATGTTGAGTCTATGGGTGTTAGGTTAGGAAGTAGTGATCTTTAGTGCAAGTGGGAGTTTGTTGGGATTGGTGTATGCCTTAAAGCCCACTAGCTGCACTTTCATCTTTTGTTACTAGATATTTACTGGTTATTTAATGGAATGACTCTTTTATGCTTAAACATGTATATATGTATGGTTGTGTAAGGCCCATTGTTTCTAGTAAATGAATTAGGTGTGTAGTGTCTACACACAGATAGGTCTAATTCATGGACACTTGAAACAACATATTTGTTCATAACTGAGAGATGGAGCTGGGCACTTCATCTTGGTATAAGTTATAATGAGAGACTCTCCTGTATTCAGGGTGACTTACCTAAGTCATGGGAGGGCTTTCCCGGATTCATCTCATTAGTGCATATGAAATGCATTGAACAGGACCATGGTAGGTGTGATCTCTAAAATAGTACTATCACAGAGAGAGATCAAGTCACCTCATGCTACTGAGTGACCGGTGCTCTTAATCTTGAGCATTTGTGGATGAACTGACGAAGTCAAGTTCTTGTGCTTTAATTCACTATGGGTGAGATTCTTTTCATGGGTCAACAGCTCTGTGTTTTGGGTACTCGGACTTGATCAGTTGGGACGTGCAGATGCAATATAGAATCTATGCCATCTAATGATGGAATGATCGTCCCCTTAGAATTATCCGATTAATCATCAAAATCTAAGATCTTAGTATATGGATGTTCCATATGGATATTGAACTTGTGGGTCGCTCCCTGGACCAAGAGAATGATATTTGAATGATGATTATGTTAAGGATATGAAGTTCTAAGGTTTAGATGTAATCGGGAAGGTTGATAGCACATGTGATAACCGGACTCGATTATGGATGTTACATAGAGGGCATTCAGGTCATTACACTTAGTAGGTCGAAGACAACCGTCATTTTATGACGAGCTTATTATATTATATATTTGTCCTTGGAGTTCAACCATAACTCTTTAGTGGAATGAGTTAAGGTTAAAAAGGTCTTAATGTTGCTATGGGTTTAACATGGACATTTTGGTCATTTTGGGAGCCAATGGCAAATATGTCTTTTGGTCCCTTCTCTAGTCACTTACCAAGATTGGCATGGTTTCCTAAAATGTTTAGATAACATTTGGATGAATTATTTTAGTGGAAAAATAATTTTGAGTTTAAATTCAAATAGGCCTTTGATGGCATACATGAATTTAATTCTAGATAAATTGTATGTGGGCCATGGTGTGCATTATCATGAGGGACGTCCATAATAGGATTTCCATGGGTAAGATTTCCAATTTTGAGTAGGTCTCTCTACTTGGAAGGTTGGACTCCTCTTTGGATTAGTATTCCTATGAGAAAGTTTCCTTTTTGGATTAGGAACTTAAAATTAGTAAGTGTTCTACAACTAGGATTACTAATTGCATGGGAAGTTCCTTTAGTTTCCTTTTCTAATTGGAGTGTTTCTTAAAGGAAATAAATCTTTAGATTATACTTTCCTTTTAGGACATCTTTGAGAATTAGGAGAGATAACTTTATGGGAAAGCTTTCCTCAAAGTTTCTATAAAAGAGACCACATAGCCTCTTGGACGTCCAACACAACAATAGATTGCAAGTGTCCCACACGTCCAGCCTTGGGTGGTTTTCTTCTTCATTGAAGAGAGCTTTAGGTCTGAGATTTTTCCTTAAAAAAAAAAATACCTAGATTAAGATCCCACCATCTTAGCCAATCAGATTTGGAAGTGAGATAGAGAAGAAGATCAAAGGCAACACTACTGTAGAAAATTCCAGCAATTTGTTTGCTAGTTGCAAGTCTGAGTTCGGGCCTTTGGATCTATTTTTTCAGAGATTTGAAGTCTATAAATCTTCAAGGTAATAGTCTTCTTCTTTCTCCTTTAATTATACACTTGTTGGTCATGAATTCATGGAGTTCTCATGCGATCTCTATGGCTGATTTATGCTGCCCAAATCAGATTTTTTAAAATCTGTCATGTTACAAATTAGCCATGAATGTCTTCCGCTAATTCAAATCTAAATCGCAGTTTCTTTCACATAAATGGGAGGGGAAAATGGTCTTTACGGGTGGCCAAGTTTAACTTTCTATAGTCAATGCACACTCGCCAGCTCGTCTGGGTCCTTGTGGGCACTAACTTGTTTCCCTCATTCTTCACAACAGTTATCCCAGACTTTTTTGGCACAACATGGACTGGGCTCACCCATGAGCTGTCCGAAATAGGGTAAATGATACCTGAATCCAGTAGTTTCAGAACCTCCACTCTTACGACATCCTTCATTGATGGATTAAGATGCCTCTGTGGTTCTCTGGAAGTTTTTGCATTTTCTTCCAAATCGATCTGATGTTGAACCACAGATGGGCTTATTCCTTTTATATCAGCAATTGTCCAGCCTATAGCCTCTTTGTGATCCTTCAGGATCTCAATCAATTGTTGTTCCTGGACTTTTTCTAAGTCCGAGGCTATAATGACGGGGAGAGTCTCAGCTGGGCCCAAAAACACATACTTGAGGGTGTCAAGTAGTGGTTTTAGGTCGAGCTTGGGCGGTTCTTCAATTGATGGAACAGGTGGGGCAGCCGATGGAGTCAAGATCTCTGGTTTGGGTTGCCATTGACTCTTCTCAAAAGTAGGGGCAGAATCCAGTAACACATTTACTTCTTTAATGTTATTCTCAATATTAATGTTACCTCCAAAATGTGCAAGACATGCCTCTAGTGGGTCCTCACAAACTAACTGTGATCCTACACTCTTAATAAGCTCCTCTAGGTAACTCACTTCACAAATTTCATAATCACTCTCATCTCTGGGTTGCTTGCCAACGTTGAAAATGTTTATCTGGACTGTCATATTCCCAAATGATAGGTGCATCACACCATCTCGACAATTAATCAGGGCATGGGAAGTGGCAAGGAATGGTCTCCCTAAAATTACCGGGATCTTCATGACATTTCTGATTGGTGGTTGGGTATCAAGGACTACAAAGTCCACCGGGAAAACAAACTCACCTACCTTGATCAAAACATCCTCAACAACACCTTTGGGGTACCTAACTGAAGCATCAGCTAGCTGTAAGGTCACCTTGGTCGGTTTCAGCTCCCCCAAACCTAACTCCTCGTATATTGAATACGGGAGCAGGTTGACACTCGCACCCAAGTCCAACAAAGCTTGTTCTATGTGATGATCCCCTAATTGAAAAGAAATTGTAGGACACCCAGGGTCCTTGTATTTGATCGGGGTTGAAGTGGTAATGATGGAACTGCATTGCTGGGCAAGAAATGCTTTTTTCGGTATATTGGCTGTTCTCTTGAATGTGCATAAATCTTTGAGGACTTTGGCATATGTCGGGATCTGTTGGATGGCTTCTAACAGTGGGATGTTAATTCTCACTTGCTTGAACACTTCAAGGATCTTATCCAACTGGACATTATTTTTCATTTGACCTCGCCTCTGAGGGTATGGGGCCTTTGGAACAAAGGATCTAGGAGGGGGCTCACTTGGTGAGGCAACTCCTACTCGTTTCTCAGGTTCCTTAGTAGGCTCTGGGTCCTTCTTTTGTTCCTCAGGTTCTTCTTCCAAAACTACATGCTCCCTCTTCACTTGGGTCCGTTCAGATTGCCTAGGGTCCTCTTCTGGTGTGTCAGCCTCCCTTGAGGCCATTCTACGAGTGGTAACTACATGCAATGCATTGACCTGCTCATGGACTTTGCCCTTGTCATCATGGACAACAAATCGGCCAGTGGAGGTTTGGCCTTTGGGGTTGGCTTCGGGCTGACTTGGAAATGTACCCTTGTCTCTTTGAGCTATTGACCTGGCCAGCTGACTGACAGTGTATTCCAGCTTGGCAATGGACTGGGTATTGGCATTTAAATTCTGAGTAGTGCTTTGCTGGAATTGGAGGGTATTTTGGGCCAACATTTTCATTGTGTCCTCTAGAGAACTTATCTGCTGATTATGGGAATTAAGATTCTGATAACCTTGGACCATGGGTGGTCCCTGTGACGCTTGGGGTACTTGAGGCTTTTGGTATCCCGGAGGTGGCATATGCTGGGCCATTGGCTGAGAAGGGTTTCCTTGGTGTTGTCCTTTGGTCCATGAAAAATTAGGATTATCCTTCCAACCAGGATTGTATGTATTCGAATACGGATCATACCTCGGCCGCTCATATCTGGTATTCTGGTAAAGTGCACTCACCTCCTCCATACTCTCACTCTGACTTTGACCAAAGAATGCTCTACATTGGGATCCAGGATGGGTAAAATCTCCACAATTGGTGCAGGGTGGGGCAGTAGGGTCACTAACTGCTTGGCTAATCTTTAATGATTCCAGGGTCTTTGGAGTGGTCTGCTGACAGGTCTGGTTCATTTCAAGGGCTTCTAATCTCCTTGTCACGTGGCCAATTTGGCCTCAGCCTCGAACTTGGGTTCCACTCTATGCATGCCCCTTTTTTCTACAACAATGGGTCTTTTGGGATCCTCTCTGATAGGTTCCCATTGGAGAGTGTTCTCAGCGACCTCCTCAAGGTATGTCCAAGCTTGGTCAGCTATCTTTTGAGTGAAAACTCCGTTGCAGAAAGACTCCACAATGGTCTTGGTGGGATAGTCCAGTCCTTCATAAAAGATTTGGACTAGCCGGATCTTTTCGAATCCGTGATGCGGGCATTGTAACAGTAAGTCTTTGAACCTTTCCATGTACTCATACATGGTTTCTCCCTCAAGTTGGTGGAAGCTATTCAGGGTATGTCTAATGAAGGCCGTTTTTTGTTTTGAATAAAACTTTTTATAAAAGGCCTCGACTAGTCCCACCCATGTGTTTATGGAATTAGCCTGTAGGGCGTAAAGCCATGCTTTCGCCTTCTCCTTCAGTGAGAATGGGAACAACCTAAGCTTAAGGGCTTCTTCAGACATATGGTTATACTTCATGGTCCCACAGATTTCCTCAAACTCTCTCACATGCTGATATGGGTTCTCATTTTCCACCCCTCGGAAAATTGGTAACATTTGGATTAAGCCGGATTTCAGCTCAAATGAGGCATTCGTGGTGGGTATGACGATGCATGAGGGCTGGGTAGATCGGGTTAGGTACATGTACTCCCTAAGAGTCATGGGTTGGGGGTGTGGGTTTCCGTCAGCCATTTCCTCAATGGCAATGGGGTCCGCGAAATTCTCAATAGGGATATCGAATAAATTGAAGCTCTCTAAACGACCCTGCACACGTAACCAATTGTGCATAAACTACCGCTCAACTCCGAACGTGATGGTCCGCTCAAGTGATGATGAACGAGGATTAATGCTTAAACACAAACAACCAAAACAAAATGGTTTTGAAAAACAAACCAAACTGTGCTTAACTAAGGCTACCTAAGTTTAAACTAGACAACTCCTAACCGTGAATAGTACACCTAGGCCTCCAATCCGGTCCTATGAAACGTTGTCGGCCAGGCAAGCCCCCAGGGGATTGGTGGGATCACGATGCGCGTGGTAAAGGTTCCGCTTAAATACCAAACTCCTAGAACAGATGAACTGTCTCCCTTAAGGGACAAGGCTATTCTAGGCACCGATTTCCGTCAAGGAGCGCAAATGGTACAACCTTTGATGGTCTTCTCCTAATGAGCTCGTGTCCTATGGTCACATTTCTACTCAAATTTTATTAAAAGCTAAGGATTCCTAAGTAGTGAGGAAAATGAGTTCCTATGGGCAAGGAAATGGTGATGAAATCCAATCCTTATCTTGTTGGGGGTATGATTGCCCTTACTAAGTGTGTGCTTTCCCAATTACTTTGTGTGTTTGAAAATGATTAAGCACTACAAAGCAATTAAACAATCAAATAACCAACAAAATTAACCCACTAACGGGGGATGCGTGGGTGTATCGAAATACGCACCTCCCAAACTAAATTGGAGGAAGTTCGGTTGAAGTCGACCCAAGCCACCGACACCAATTTCGGTGTACGAACTTGGGGGGCCGCGACGGTATCGTCCAACCGTCCTCCTTAATTATTACAATGCTTTGAAAAATTAAATGAACTTTAAAAATCATTACAAACTTGAAATGAATCCTAATACAAGAATTTCTAAGAAAGTAAATTAAATTCCTAAGTTAGAGTTCTTTGGTTGCTCTTTTCCTCTTTCCTTGCTCCAACCGCGGAATCCTTGAAAATACAAACAAGTAAAATGTGTAGAATCTGCAATGAAAACTAAAAGAAAGAATAAAATGCAACTAAGCTATATGAGAGTTGAAAATCCTTAAAATGAAAGATTCCTATGTAATTCAATCTCCGGCAACGGCGCCAAAAACTTGATGGCGATTTCCGCAAGTATACGGTTGTCTCAAGTAATATAGACTATGGAAGTCCGAATATCGTTCCCACAAGGATTGTTACAAGGAAACTAACAATGATCAATAAAAAGGAGTATCAACTCAAATATAGCTAACAAATGCAAATGAAAATAACAAAAACAATGGAAACAAAAAAAAAACAATAACAAGAAAATAAAAAAAAATGCAAACTAAAAGAAAACAAGAACTAGATAACAAAGAGATGTTAGTAAAAATAGAAAAACTCAAGTGAGAACAAGCTAAGTAACAAGTTAGTAACAAAGTTAATGACAAAAAAAAATAACAAGGTTAATACAAGAACAATGAAGAAATGTTAGATAGATCAAATGAATAAGTGTGTGAAAATAACAAGTGAAAGATAGAAAATGAGTGGATAGAGATAAAGAAATATGCTAAAGTAGTGTAAAATCAAATGTGGAATTGATGGTGTGAATAGAGAAATGGAGTGTGAGAATCAAAATAAGTGAATAAGTGTGTGAGAAAGTGAATAGAATCAAACTAAAGTAAGTAAAACAAGAAACAAGCAATACTAATGGATGATTGAATTATCTAGAATCTACTAAGTGATACTAATCCAACACTAATGCTCTTCTTTTTTTCCAAAAAAGATTACTCAAATCTAATTACAAATCAATGCTTAGATTTGGAAAATATAACTTTAAAGCTCTAAGATAGAAATTAACAATCTAATAGCTAAGATTTTCTTCCCTTCATAAAAGAAAAGATTCCTAATGACTATCTATCAAAAGTAAGCATAAACCATCAAAAGATATTAACTCCTAAGCATGATTTATCAAACCTAAGCATAGATAGTAAAAAGAATGCTAATATAGAAACTAAGCATGGAAGTTTGCACAATGCAATGAAGAAAAATCTACTCTAACATATTAAGAACATAACAAGGGAATTAAAATAAAGAGCATAAGCAAAAGAAATAGGATCAACTTAGCTTCACCTAGAAGATCCAATCAAATGGATTAGCCGCCCATTGGAGAAGATAAAGCTTTCAATGCCATTCCAAATCTTTAATTTTTACAAGGCTTTCCTCACTTTCTCTCTACAATTGCTCTCAATTACATGAAAAGCTTAAGTAAAGAGGAGGGGGCTCTCCTTGCTTGTGTGTTTGATACCTAGAGCTCCCTTCCTTATATAGAAACATTTGCCTTGCTCTCTTTTGATTTCTTTCCGATGTGGGACTAGACAATAATGGAAATATGAACATATGAATGTCATTCTCGAGTTAGAAAATAGTTCCCAGATTGATGTGGGATTTTGACCCCCAAAACGTCCGAATTGGGAAAAATGTCATGAAATATGATTTGTAGATATTAGAACAAACTTTCCAATGCTTCTGAGATCACCTCAATCAGACACCCGAGTAAAAAGATATGGTCAAAATACCAACCCAGGTCTTTCATTTTTCTTCTTATTGTTGGCCTAACTTTGTCATCTCTTCATCCAATTGTCTTCCAAACTTATCCTTACTCTCTTTAACTCTTTAATCTCAACTTTAATCTTCAAATTAATCTTCAATTAACACCTACAAAGAGAAATTAACATAATTGAGAGTATTTTTTTAACATATTTTGTATGGAAGCCATTGGAACTCATATGCATATAAATGGCCATCTATAATGGAAAGATATGTGCAAAGCATGATGGGGAGGAAATTTATGATTTTTATGCTAAAAAAATTATTTTGAGTTCTTTTATCTTTGAAAACTCATAAAATAATGCTATGAAAGTGTATCTTTTGTGAACTCATTACATCTAGATTGTGAACAACTACTTATATTATATAAGAACCGACAAACAAGTCTTCCTTGTATAAGTTGAACTCTACACACCAACTTGTCTACTTTATAGAATAAGAGACACACATGCATAATATTAAACAATACAACCATTTTCCCATACATAATTCTCATAAAGATGAAACAACAAAACATACTAATAAATAAATCAGTCAAAGACAAATACATAAAAGTATGTTTTCAATATAAATTTCCAACAATCTACCACTTAGACTTAAAACCATGCTGACATGTTTTTCAACCCCATGCCTTCCACATGACTATCAAAGATCTTTGCTGGTAAACTCTTTGTAAAAGGATCTGCCAGATTGTCCGCCGATGCAATCTTGGTCATAATTATATCACCTCTCTGTACGATTTCTCGTATGAGATGATACTTACGCTGGATGTGCTTACTCTTCTTATGCATCCTGGGTTCCTTTGTATTAGCCACCACTCTGGTATTATCACAATAAAGAATTATAGGTGATTTTACCGAAAGCACCCTTCTGGATCCGTCAAGAAGTTTCTGAGCCAAACTGCCTCCTTGATTACTTCAGAAGCTACCACATATTCGGCTTCCATGGTAGAGTCAGCAGTACAAGATTGCTTGACACTCCTCCAACTTATAACTCCACCTCCCAAGGTAAATACAAATCCTAAGGTTGACTTTTTGGCATCATTATCTGACTGGAAGTCTGAGTCAGTGTACCCACTGGGTATCAAACTCTCGGCCTGGTAAATAAGCATATAATTTCTAGTCCTCTTAAGGTACTTAAGTATATGCTTTACCGCAGTCCAATGTTTTCTCCCTGGATTAGATTGGTATCTGCTAACATGCCAATGGCAAAACAAATATCAGGTCTAATACATAGCATTGCATACATGAGGCTTCCCACCGCCGAAGCGTATGGTACTTCCTTCATTTTTTTCTATCTCATCAGGTGTCTTAGGACATTGATCATTGGATAAAGTAATTCCATGCCTGAAAGGAAGAAATCCTTTCTTGGAATCTAGCATGCTAAAGCGGGCAAGAATCGTATCAATATAAACCGCTTGAGATAAGCCCACAATTCTTTGTTTCCGATCTCGCAAGAGTTTGATCCCTAGAATGTGACTAGCTTCTCCTAAGTCCTTCATATTGAACTGAGTGTTCAACCATACTTTGACCGAAGACAACACCCCAACATCATTTCCAATGAGTAGGATGTCATCTACATAAAGTATTAAGAAAGTCACTACACTGCCATTGCACCTCTTATACACACAGGATTCATCAGTGTTCTGCTCAAAACCATAAGAGGTAATGGCTTGATCAAAACGAATGTTCCAAGATCTAGATGCTTGCTTAAGTCCATAAATGGACTTCTTAAGCTTGCATAACATGTGCTCACGACCATCAGCTACGAATCCATCTGGTTGTACCATATAGATACATTCATCAAGATTTCCATTAAGGAAAGCTGTCTTGACATCCATTTGCCAAATTTCGTAATCAAAATGAGCCGCAATGGAAAAAGAACTCTGATGGATTTCATCATGGCTACTGGTGAGAAAGTTTCCTCATAATCGATTCCTTCTTTCTGCGTAAACCCTTTCGCAACAAGCCTAGCTTTGAAGGTTTCAACCTTTCCATCCACCCCTCTTTTCTTCTTGTAGACCCACTTACAACCGATAGGTTTTATCCCCTCTAATGGTTCTACAAGATCCCATACTTGGTCAGAGTAGATGGACTCCATTTCGGTTTTCATAGCTTGTTGCCATAGATCTGCATCTTTGTCTTGAGTGCATCATTATAGTTACAGGGTTTGGTATCTTGCTCGTCAGGGACTGTCGAATGACTCTCCCAAGAACGTATACCTCTCGGGTTGACGAATAGCCCTCCCACTACGACGAGGCACATCCTGTGTCTGTCTATTGTTTTCACCTGGAGTACCATCGGCTTGAGACTCAGCAAGTGTAGGTGTCTCTTCCTGTGCTACTCTTAATGGGAAATTGTGGGTAGGTCTTTCTTCTCTCAGTTCCTCTAGAACAATTCTGCTTTTGGGTTTGTGGTCCATTACATGGTCCTTTTCTAAGAATCGAGCATTGGTGCTAACAATGACCTTTCGATCTTTAGGGTTATAAAACAAACCACCTTTTGTTCCTCTGGGATATCCAACGAAAATGCAAACTTCCATTCTTGGTTCCAACTTATCTGTGTTCCCTTTCAGTACATGTGTTGGACTACCCCAAATTCGAACATGCTTTAAACTGGGTTTGCGCCCAGTCCATAGTTCTGTGGGTGTGATAGGTACTGACTTAGATGGAACTAAGTTTAGAATGTATGCAACCGTTTCTAGAGCATGCCCCCAGAATGAAGTAGGTAAATCCGAATAACTCATCATTGACCTTACCATATCCATAAGAGTCATATTCCTTTTTTCAGCAACACCATTTTGTTGAGGGGTACCTGGTGCAGACAACTGGGATGTAATCCCCTCTTGAACTAAGTAATCCCTAAATTCCCCAAAGAGGTAGTCGCCACCACGATCAGATCGCAGTGTCATGATACTTTAACTTCAACGCTTTTCCGTTTCCGCCCTTGTCAGAGCTTCCTGTAATGTGATAATTCGAGATTATAGCTCTTCGGAAGCATCGTCTGATGAGATCACTTATACTCCAGTGACGCCTAGCAATGTATCCTCTGGAGCTACCTCGTCTCACGTGACTTTCACTAAGGCAACACCCTCTCAGGTTTCTTCTCCTGAGACTGTGACTTCAGAGCTTACACCCTTCCTGACTGAAGAATCCTCAGCTATTGATGTTTGGGACGATGAATTAGTCAACGGAGAAGAAAGGTTGCTGGATGCCGTTCAGGACTTGTTCCCGGAAAATACTCCATGCAACACAATCACTGAGGATGGCAACTCTGCTGCATATACATCCTCAGCAAATGAAAAATGACAGCCTCTTGATCCTGAAGACAATCTTCCAAACGAAGACCCTTCTCAAGAATCTCTCGAAGTTGGTAGAGGCACCCGCTCTGGCTGGGACTACCACAAGAATTACAACCAATCTTCATTTACTTATGTAAATCCTTCGGGAAAAGATGTTGTAAGCACCCCCAGTGGCAACCATGATGAACATGCAGGCCCTAAGGAGGTTTTCAAGTATGACTTGATTGAACATTTCAAGCACATACCTGCATGTCTGCACATCCTAGACTTATTACGAATGTCTCTGCGCACTCGTGATGATCTCATTTCAGAATTACAAAAGATGAATGAGGATGTGGACAAACATGCCCCACAAGTCCTCCAAATTGATATGGACTACCGAGTCAAAAACTCAGAAACTTCCTCAAAGGGAGAAAAGAAGAAAACTTAGGGATCATGCATCGAATGCCTCTCGGTTCAAAAGGCAGCCAGTGCAACCATTGCCTTCACTAAGGATGACCTCCTACTTGGCGAAACAAGGCACAACCGACCCCTGTACTTCACACGGTACATCAAGGAAATGCCCATGGCCATTGGGGCCCGCCTTGACCAAAAGCCAGCTGGAAGATTGGAGACTCTATGGCCATATAGAAAAGTCTTCACATGGGTTAGGGTATGATCCCGACACTCCTCTGAGACAGTTGACACAAAGGCTTAAAAGTCAACTTACCGACCAAGCCTCAACATCTCGTATCCATGAAGACATCGATCTTCCTGGATATCTCTTCAATGGGTCACCTGACAAAGATCCAGAAAGCTCATCCAATTAGTACAATTTCTCTGACGATGAAGAGGAATTATCCGATGGCACAGACGTGTGGTCTTCTGACCCAGAAGAACCCTCGTCTCCAAAAGAAGTACCTTACTTCGACCCGGTTTCAACAGGCGATTGGGACCATCTCATAGCAAGCCTTGAGAAGATCAAGAAGACCCATGGAAAGGAACAAAACCTTGGTCTGGAAATGCCCTTGAAACCCCAGAAGGTTTCGTTGAGCTGGAAGCCTCCGAAAATATTGTGGAGGAACCACCTTTGAACCTTCCAACAGAAGATCCTGTTCAAAAGATAGACTTGGGAACACCAGATAACCCACGTCCAATATTCATTAACAAAAATATAAAAGATGATGAGTTACCCGAGTATATCACCTTTCTTCGTGAGTTCGTTGATTGCTTTGCATGGTCTTACGCTGAAATGCCTGGTTTAGACCCCAAAATAGCAGTGCACAAACTCAATCTTCAGGAAGACATCGAGCCTGTCAAGCAAGGCCAAAGAAGATTTCGTCTAGATGTGATGGATAAAACTGAACAAGAAGTTCAAAAACTCAAAAGCGTCGGCTTCATCCTGAATGGTTGGCCAACATTATCCCCGTGAAAAAGAAAAACGGGCAGATCAAAGTCTGTATTGACTATAGAGACCTGAATGGCGCTTGCCCTAAAGATGAATTCCCGCTCCCCATACCGGAGGCAATGATTAACAATACCTGTGGATTCGAGTGAATGACATTCATGGATGGCTTCTCTGGCTACAATCAGATAAAGATGCATCCTGAAGATGAAAAACATACATCCTTTCGGACCCCATTTGGCGTGTATTGCTACACTGTCATGCCATTTGGTCTGAAAAATGCTGGTGCCACATATCAGCTATGATGAAAATATTCCAAGATATGCAGCACAAGACGGTCGAATGTTATGTTGATGACCTCACCATCAAAAGCAAAAGAAAAGAATACCTTCTTGAAGACCTTCGAGAAGTCTTCCTCCGGCTTCGCAAACACAAACTGCGGATGAATCCTCTGAAGTGCTTCTTCGGCATCTCGTCGGGTAAGTTCCTCGGATTCTTAGTTTGGAAAGCTGGAATAGAGCTTGACCCCTTCAAAGTCAAGGCTATTCTAGAAATGCCCTCTCCAAGAACCTTGAAAGAACTCAAAGGGCTTCAAGGGAGATTGGCCTACATCAGACGGTTCATCTCCAATCTTTCGGGGAAATGCCGTCCATTCTCCCAGTTGATGAATAAAGGTGTAAACTTTATCTGGGATGCTGACTGTGAAGCTACATTTCAAGATATCATGTCAAACCTGACCAAACCTCTAATGTTAGCTGCTCCTACCACTGGAAAACCATTCATCTTGTACACAAGAGCCCTTGATCACTCACTAGGCGCTCTACTTACACAAGAAAATGATGAAAGAAAAGAAGCTGCTCTATACTACCTTAGCTGCATGCTAGTAGGTGGAGAGCATCGCTACTCTCCAGTCGAAAAAGAATGTCTTGCAGTGATGTTCGCCGTACAAAAGCTACGTCACTACTTGCTTTCCAACACAGTCTACCTGGTCTCGAGGATCAACCTCTTGAAGGTACTTGTCACAAAAGCAGGTTCTCTCAATGCCCGACTGGGAAAATGGTCCATCCTTTTGTCACAATTTGATATTAGGTATGTACCACAAAAAGCGATCAAAGGGCAAGCTCTAGCGGACTTTCTCACAGAGCATCCATTGCCTAAAGATTCTCCACTCAGAGATGATCTCCCAGATGAACCAGTCTACAATGTGGAGACTTTCTCACAATTTGCCTCCTGGGACATGTACTTTGACGGTGCAACCAGGACAAATGAAAAAAAGACAGCTGGTCTCGAGAGCTGGTATCCTCTTTGTTAGCCCCGACAAATAGATGATTTCACATGCTTTCTCGCTACTGGAACCATGCACAAACAATGCAGCTGAATATCAAGCTCTGATCCTATAGGATTGGAACTCGCCATCAAATCTGGTATCACCATGCTGGAAATCCTTGGAGACTCTCAGCTGATCGTCAACCAGATGAATCAGAAATTTGAAGTTAGGAAGCCTGATCTGCTGCCTTACTACAACAAGGCACAATTGCTTCTGCAAAAGTTTGACATCTGTCACATCACCCATATTCGTAGAGGTGAAAACATATGTGCGGATGCCCTGGCCTGACTTGCCGCATCTATGGAAATCCAGGAAGGGGAAAACATGCAAATCACTGTGTGCGAGAGAAGAATCCTTCCTCCTCTTAACACACACCAAGCAGTTGCTAAATGCCACCAAGTGGTGGGAAGTCGGATTTCAATCCTTCAACCTTCAATCGGCGACTGGAGGGATCCGTTCATTGATTACACTATGTTCCGTATCCTACCTGAAGATCCAAAAGAAATGGTAAGCATCCAAAGGCGAGCTCCAAACTTTCATTTGGATATTCCTTAAAAAATCCTTTACAGGATATCCTTCAACGGGGTACTTCTACGCTGCTTGTCATAACAAGAGGCCGAAGAAACACTCAAAGAGTACATGCCGGTCTTTGTGGAGCTCATCAGGCTGGTCCCAAGCTCTACGATCAGATAAAAATGTTAGGTTATTACTGGCCTACCATGGTAGCTGGCGCAATGCAATTTGCTAAGCGCTGCCAATAATGCCTGATGGACAATGCTTCTGCTCGGTTCTACCGAGGTCGGCGGACGTGGGAGTCCATTTGATCCGACCCTTTCGTAATCGGGGGTAAAGGCATGCATTAACAATTTTTTGGGTGGGTGTGCCGGATTTTCTATTTTACTTGGAATTACAAGTGGTGATCCAGAGATCGACCTTCGCAAGTAAAAAGGAAATCAACTTCTTTCAAGTTTTCCATTGCACATATATTTAAGAAAAGAGACATTTTTCTTGGTTTGCCGTGAAAGGCGATTTTTTTGGCATTTATAGCCGATTTTGGCGTTTATAGCCAATTTTGGTGTTTATAGCCGATTTTTGGCGTTTATAGCCGATTTACAATTCTTATCAATAATGAAAGACAAGAGTTGTGATTTTTGTCTCTTTTAAAAAAATACAAACTATAATGAAAAACAAGAAAAGGAGGATCTAACTTCTCAGGAGATTGTGGGGGACTCGTTCAGATTGACGGTCGCAAGTCATATGTGGACTTCACCATCATCCATGCATATGAGAACAGAGGGTGCTCTTGATTCGCTTGGCTTGGCTATAACCTCAGGTTTTTAGAGGACAAAGACCAAAAGGAGGTCCTATGTCCAATAAAAAACTAAGTAGGCGGGCTGAAAAGCCACATCTAAGCCATTAGAGTCAGAAGGAGAAGGCAAGGACCTTGGGGGGGGGGGGGAGATGCCCCCCCTCCAAGGGACTTTTATCACCTTGTAGTGGTGGCCGGTGCAAAACTTTCTCAGAGTTTTCTCTCTTTCTTTCTCTGGATTTCCTGTGCTTTTTTCTTATCAGGGATTTTTGTTTTGTTTTTTCCGATCTGGAATTCTTTGGAATGCTCTCCTATTTATAGGCTTTTAGGTATCCATTTAGGAGGATTTACGAGCCTTAATTGTCATAAAGCTACATAAAGGGAGGAGTTACAAGATTGAATTCTTTATTTTGTAACTCCTTTTTCTTGGCTTCTGATTGGCCGGAGGAGATTAAGGGTATTTAATCACCTTTAATCGCCATGATGGGAGGAGTTTCATGGGTTAAATGCCATGAATCCATTGACTTGTAACTCTTGGATGCTTGCTTCTGATTGGGCCGTCCAAAGAAATGAATTAATGACTGCAATAAAGCTAGTCAATTAATCTCATTTAGTGGTCGCCGAGCAGTTGAAGAGTCGCGGGCTGTGCCGCATCTTTTGGGATTCTTCTGGCGATGATCATCGATGGATCTTCATGTAGATCGACATCGGATGACCATGTAACTTCAGGTGTTGTTTGCCAACAGTGGGTCGGTGCCATCTGTCCTATCGATTTCTCGATCGGTCGAGTAGAAAACACCTTTTTTTGGTTGACCGGTTGGCGATCCATGTTGATTTTGATACTCTTGATGACTGACCCGTGATTTTGACGGATGTCAAAGGTTTTGTTGTCTCAAAAGTATCAATTTTGGAAAATTCGAGGAGTCGGACGCTTTGAATCACGAAAAATGACAAAAAACGGGGTTTTCGGGGCCCACCCAGCGATTCTGGGCTCCATGGTCGCTGGGGCCTGCGACCCTGGGGGGTTTCCCCCCTTTTTGTCCCGTTTTGCGTCCATTTTTGATGTTTTTCGATTCCTTTTTCTTCTGTATTTTTTCTTGACATTTTTTATCATTTATTGGCCTGATTTCCCTATAGAAAACTTGATGAGAATCCTTGCATTTTGGATTGCAAAGTTTCCAATTTTCCGAGAAAGCCGAAGACTTTGTCGCGCAGAGATGCCGATTTTTCATCAGAAGCTGAAACTGGGCCAAACGATGTCGGAATGACCTGAAATTTGGGGTGAAGCCTCCTGAGAAATAAATAAGACCAACCATAGGATTTTTTTTGAGTTTTGAAGCCGTTTGGGGTCCTAACACCAGTAGAGTTGTTTTTGTCACGAAGAAGATGTAGCGGCTTGATGTGCGGTCAACGATGTCCGATTGACTTGAAATTTGATAGGGAACCTATTGGAGTCATTTTAAGATGATCCACAGGCTCTGTCTTGGAAACCATGGTCCCGGGGAGCTTCGCCGCCGAGAGGCCTGATTTGACTTTCGAGCGTCAAAGTCTGGTCGAAATGACCTGAAATTTGACGTGTAGCCCTTTGTAAGCATTTTGAAGCTGTCCATGTGCTCTATCTGATGAGTGATGGCCTTGTGGTTCTCACCGCCGAGAGAATTGATTTAGCTGTTTGAGGGTTGATGTAGGGTCAAACGTTGTCGGTTTGACTCGAAACTTGACGTGGAGCCTTTTGGATTTATTTTGAGATCATCCATCGGCTCTGATTGAAGATTTGGTGTCTCCGATGCTTTCGCCGCCGAGAGCTCCTTTTCAGCTGCTGGAGAAGCGAAGTTAGGCCAAATTATTTTGAAATGGCCTGAAACTTCTTGTGCACTCCTCTTTTGGCTGTCTTGAAGGATCTTGCAGTTTTTGTTTGATTCTGACAAGATTTGATTTTTTGGAAGTAGCATTGCCTATTTATGGCAGGTTGCGTCTTCATGTAGTTTTTTGGATCTTGAAGAGGCAATGTGACATTTTTGGTGCCAACAAATGCCCCCTCGAGGTGCAGCGACGAGTTGCTTAACTTTTGTAGTCGATGTGCCTCGAAGAAATTTTTGAAGGAGTGCTTGTGACTTGACCAAGAGCCTTTGAGTAGTCTTTCTTTTGGTATTTTATCCTTTTGAGCTTCCAGGGGAATTTTTATGGTAGTGAAAGGGATCACATACCATCTCGAGGCAAAGTTTTGAAGATGACATCAAGGATGTGGATTTAGGTTTTGACCTTGTGACCTAACAAGCTGCATGTGGCAGGTTAGGGGGTCGGGTTTGATTTTGACCGTGTGACCCAACAAGCTGTATGTGGAATGTTGGGGGGTCGATTTTGGTTTTGATCTTGTGACCTAACAGGCTGTATGTGGCAAGTTAGGGGATCAGGTTTTGGTTTTTGGTTTTGGTCTTGTGACTTAACAAGCTGTATGTGGCACATTAGGGGACCAGGATTTGGTTTTTGGTTTTTTTGTGGAATGTTGATTTCAAGATTTTGGCTCAATTTGGTAGATGAGGCTGGACGGTTTGATTTTTGGAAGCTCATGGGGCTTGGAATTCTTTTTTGTATGATCCAATCAACTCAAAGGAGGCATGGAACCATTTTTGTATGCTCTTGGTAAGAGGGATTTCTCTTTGACTAAAAGCCTAATTTTTTTTATTTTTTTAAGTGCCTAGGTGGACAAACCTGGCTCATATGGGCTAACCCATGGGATCTTAAGCTTTTGGGATGGCTTAGATCTCATATGGTGTCATTTTTATGAAGAATATCTAAAAAATATCTCCTTTGGATAGAGAATATCTAAGAATATCTTTATTTCGAGAGAATCTCTCATGTTCCCTTTATTTTGGGAGAGAATATCTCAAGATATCTTCCTTTGGGAGAGAATATCTCAAATCTCCTATCTTTTGGGAGAAAATCTCTCATTAATTTCTTTTTGGGAGAGAATCCCTCAAGATATCTTTCTTTTGGGAAAGAATCTTTCTAATTTCTTTCTTTTGGTAAGGTTACTAATTAGTAACACTTACCTCTTTCTTCTTTCCTTCTTTGGTTTGCTCTTTTCTATAAAAGCAAGGAGGAGGTTGGATCTCTTGCTCTTATTGCTTTCTTTTGCAACAATCCCAAGAGGGCTTCAAGACCAAGAGTTATTCTTATTCAAGATCTTCAAGACTTTTCTTCTTCTTCTCCATCAATGGCTTCAAGTAAGTTCTCTTTTTCAAGAAGACTCCATTGTAGAAAGTAGGATGATAAAAAGTTCTTTCTTTTTTTTTTTTGTTTCTTTCTTTTCTCTTTTTTTTTTCTTTTCACGTGTTTTCCCCCTTTTTTTTACACGTTTTTTCTTTTTTTTTCTCGTTCTTTTTTTTGCACGTTTTTTTTTTTTGGGCCGTACGGATCTGGCCGTACGGCCATGTGGCCTGTGGGCCAGTCCCTCTCTCTTTTTTTCCTTTTTTCTTGTTCTTTTCTTTCTCCCCTTTTTTTTGAGAAAGTTTCCTTTTTTTTCTTCTTTTCTTTTTCGCTCATCATGATATTGCATTTTTTGTTTGGCAAACCAAGATGTTCATGCTTGCATTTTTTTTGTAAATTTGTAGCATGATATGATAGCATACTTGAACTTTTTTGTAAATTTGGGAATTTGGAGCTCGCAGTGATGTTGAGCTCTTCCTGATTTTACGGAGACTTTGAGGTTTCAAAAGTTTGGAGTTTCGGAGCTCGCAGCAATGTTGAGCCCATCTTCAAGCTTTCTATTTCTTTTGGGATATTTCCTTTTTCTTCGGAATTACCCCGGACTCATGTCAAAATTTCGCCAGATTTTCTTTTAGTGAAATCCTGTCATTTTGATGCTTGATATTTTTCTTTTCCAACCTTTGTAGGTGGTTCCTCCAGAACGAACAAGGGTAAAGAGCCTGCTACAAGCATACCTCGTCGATCTGCTAGATCTTCTAATCCGGCCATTCAGCAGGCCTAGGAGAAGGTCCAGTATGATGAGAGAAATCTGGAAGAGTGCGACTCCCTCAACAGAGATGAGATGAGGCAGCGACTGATCGCTCTCAAGGGAGTGGAATTTTATAAGATCATGGTAAGCAGTTGTCCATGGGTGATGGACGATTAGAGGGTTTTGCTCAAGCCTACCTTCTTCTTTGGTGATGCAGTCCCTGATGACATGACATACCAGAGAAGATGTTTTTAGTTCTCTTTCACAGCTGATGGTGAGAAGAAGATTGTTGCTACCCGTCGACGTATGATCGCACCGTCTCGATCATGAGCCTTGCCCCCATGTGTCCTAGGAGGGAAGATCCTCCAAGCCGGGTGAGAAGGACAAATGTAATCAAGACCGGGGTTTTTGTTGGCGGTTCTCCTGGATATGCGGAGAAGTCGCCTGATGACATGGACATGTTGATGCCGGCCAGTGGCTACCAGGGCTCTGATTATCCGTCGGTCCATTTGAGACTAGTGGGCCTTGGTATTTTCAGCTGTGACGGCAGCAATTGGGTGAAGCCTTTTAGACTTCGTGGTCGTTTCAATGCTGACTCCGAGTTGAAGTCGTGGACTGATCGTATCCTGCTGATTGGTGGCGCCGTTTTGAAGGAAGCCGGGATTTTTGATGCGGTCCACGCCTTTAGGGAGACCTTGATCTTTTCCGACAAGGCCTTCATGGTTATGTTGGAGTCATTCCTTCCACAAACCAATACCTTCGTTGTGACAAATGGTGAGATTGGTTTCTCTTTGAAGGAGCTGAGCGCCATTACTGGATTGCCCATCCTTGGCAGACTCTATGAGGAGTTTATGTCGATCGACAGCGTCCTTGAGGAGCAATCTGAGGAGTTCAGGCTTCTGTACTTTCAGTTCGTTGCCTTCTATGATTTTTTGAAGGAAAAGGAGGGCTTGAAAGTTAGATCCAGTAGTTGGAAGAGTTCTGGCTCTTCGTTCCTCAACTTTTTTGACAGCAGGGAGTATTCTAATAGTATGACCCCGGAAGACAGGAAGAAGACTTCGGCAATGCAAAAAGAGTTGAGAGATTTCTTCGCGAGTACAAACGCCATATGTCCTGACATTGCACTGCGAAGAGATCTAGCTGTTTACCTCACTTATTGGCTTAGTGAGGCTATTTTTGCTGGAGGAGATGGAACGCACATAAGGCCGCATTGTATTTTTCCGGCTTGTCAGATGGCGTTTGGAGAGCGGCTTGCTTTGGTGCCAGCTCTTTACTCCTACTTGTGTACCGAACTGCAGGCTGCTGCTTTTTTGGTTCGGGTTGGGCTTCCCATGAACAAGGTATTTTCAGCCCACATTTTCTATTCGTGGTATGTGTACCACTGTCCTGGCTTCCACCAGCTGGGTGCTGCATAGGATGATGATCCTCTGATGATTCGACTGGCTAAGGACAAAGCCGTGTCCGAATCACTTTTGTTTGCCCGCATGAGGATCCGACGGTTCAGGGACGTCGAGATGGTGCAGTCTTCAGTGAAGCTTTCTCCGGAGTTGCGGAAGAAGGCTTTTGATTTTGATGCCTCCCGAGACTCTACCAGGGCGGGGTCGGGAAGGCATTACTCCTTGACAAATGCAGAGAAGGAGTGGCTTTTCAGCATACGTGTTGGCACAATGGTGTACCGCAGACATCTTTTCATCGACATCCAGCCGTATGTACCTTCTCGCTTTGCTTTGCAGTTGGGCTTTTCTCAAGGCGTTGTTGGAGCGCCTTCAAGCATGGTGAAGCGCTTTGGAGGTTTACAGGACAGGAGAAATGCATGGGCTTTTTATAGTGCTGAAGACACTACTGCCATGATTTCTTATCCTGTGTTGTCGACTTTTCGAACTGCCGGCTTCGCGAAGTGGTTCTCGGAGAGCTTTTCGGCATATCGGGGGCTTTCCAAGAAGGAGCTTGATGTGAAGCTATCGTCTGGAAAAGGCCTTGGAAAGTCGGATGGCGTCCGGCGAGAGGGAAGTTTGGGTCTTCCTTTCTGGAGAGAAGTACAAGATAGGCTTTCTCGGTGACCAGGGCGTCATTGGTTCTGAAGCTGTTCGAGAAATACCTGATGAGGCTTTAGAGCAGCTAGAACAAGAGGAAGCTGAACTTGATGCTTGGATGCAAGCGGCACAAAGGCAAGCTTCCGTGGAGTCTACTGGCAAGATTAGACCATCTAGTGAGGAGTCAAGTGGGAAACCTGACTCTGACAGTGGGGCAGGTTCTTCTAAGAAGCGAGCCTACAGAAGTAAGAGGAAGAGGAGTCATCATCACAACAAGAGGCAACATGAGGACTCTCCTGACATAGAAGTCCCTCTTACTATCAATGAGGAGGTGCCAAGGAATGCTGACGAGCCTCCAGAAAAGAGAAGCCGAGAAGAAGAGACCGTCGGTGAAGGTATGATTCTTCCTCTTTCTCTTTCCATTTATTTTCATGGGATTTTTCCATGTTCTGATTTGCTTTCTCCCCCTGCTGCCCCGCTTTTTTTTAGCAGAGGATGAAGACTTGGCGATGCCTGAAGTTCCTGCCGATGAGGCAGTGACGGATCCTGTTGCGGCACCAGAAGAAGAACCTAGGGATTCTGGAGTAGTTCCAGAATCTCTAATTGGTATAACTTCTTTTTCTTTCTTTTTTGTTGTCTGTGACTTGGTTTGCTAACATTTTTCTTGTCAGCTGACTTGCCATAGGATTCCGATGACTTTGAACCATCGATAGACGCAAATGTTGATGATGCTTCCGATGAGTTCATGGAGGAAGAGAGTGTTCCACCAGTCGTCGAAGAAGGTATTTTGTAGTAATAACCCTGCTAATGATTTTCAAACAGGATCATATTCATACCTTTTTGTGTCTCTTTGGCAGGTATTGAAGTGACAGAGGAGAGTCCGTCGCTTCCTTCAGATCCAGAGCAAGGGATGCCAGAGGTTGATCCGGAGGTAGAGACTCCTGCTACCAATTCTGACACGGTGGAGGAGGTACCAAGTGCTGATATTTCTTCCCCAGCAGCTCCGATTGGAAAGAGTTCTTTTGTTCCTCTTTCAACGGGGCATGGCATGAGCAGTCGACCGACGGAGCGGGGCGAATCTTCAGCTGGGCCATCTCTTCTTTTTGCAAAGAAGGTGGTGGTTCGTGTTCTGAGCTCTTGGATTGAGACTGTCCTTGCTGGACACTTGGATGCCGGATTTGGCATGATCCAGCATGTGCAGGAGATTCTCGGTGATGCCGAAGAGGCTGGTCTGGATGTCACAGGTGCCAAGGCGATCGTTGATAGGATCATTGCACTGGGTGACAAGTGGTTTGAGACAATGGGTTTTGCTAATGACCAGTTCTTCAAGGAGATGTTCCTGGACCCTGCTGATAAGGCTAAGTCTGACCTGAATGAGGCTGCACAAAGCAGGAAGCAGATAGTCCGAGAGAAGAACTTAGAAGAGCTAGCCATCATTGGGCTGACACATGACCTTAACATCCTTGATAGGGAGGTCGATGAGGCCAGGAAACGTCTTGAGCATTTGAAGGCACAAGTCGCTGCCAAGTGGGCTGCTATAACAGAGGCTCACGATAGGGAGAGTGCTCTGATTCGCCGGGTTGCAGATCTTGATCGAGTTCTTGAAAGGAAGCTTCAAGAGGACAAACAATGGCAAACTGCTCAGGATAAGCTTCCCGGTGTGTGATGGACCGCGCTCCTGCTCGGTTCTACCGAGGTCAGCGGACGTGGGAGTCCGTCGGGTCCGACCCTTTCGTAACCGGGGGGCAAGGGCGTGCATCAACATTTCTTTTTTTTGTGTGGGTGTGCCAGATTTTCTATTTTACTTGGAATTGCAAGTGGTGATCCGGAGATCAACCTTCGCAAGTAAAAAGGAAATCAACTTCTTTCAAGTTTTCCATTGCACATATATTTAAGAAAAGATACATTTTCTTGGTTTGCCGTGAAAGGCGAATTTTTTTGGCATTTATAGCCGATTTTGGTGTTTATAGCCGATTTTTGGCGTTTATAGCCGATTTTGGCGTTATAGCCGATTTACAATCCTTATCAATAATGAAAGACAAGAGTTGTGACTTTTGTCTCTTTTGAAAAAATACAAACTACAATGAAAAGCAAGAAAAGGAGGATCTAACTTCTCAGGAGATTGTGGGGGACCCATTTAGATTGACGGTCACAAGCCATATGTGGGCTTCGCCATCATCCATGCAGATGAGAACAGAGGATGCTATTGATTCGCTTGGCTTGGCTATAACCTCAGGTTTTTAGAGAACAAAGACCAAAAGAAGGTCCTATGTCCAATAAAAAGCCGAGTAGACGGGCTTGAAAAGCCGTGTCTAAGCCATTGGCGGCAGAAGGAGAAGGCAAGGACCTTGGGGGGGGGGGTACCCCCCAGGGACTTTTGTCACCTTGTAGCGGTGGTCGGTGTAGGATTTCCGCAGAGTTTTCTCTCTTAGATTTCTGATACCTCTTTCTGTCTGAGTTTTCGGATTTTCTACAGTCTATTGCCTGTGTGTGTCACGCCCCGAGCCCGAGATTACACACATCCCGAGGCGCGACACACGCCCGCATGGAAATTCGAGTCAAACTCGTTGACTCTAGGTCCCCACGTACGGAATTTACCCACAGGATATGACGTGTGAGGTTTATATTTTTCGATATGCCTGTATAATTTGTCAAATAGATATCCAATCAACATAACACAATCTTCAAGATATAGAGCATAAGGGTCCATGAGCATAGATTTAAAAGTTCAAGTTCAAGAGATAGAAACAGAAGAAGTAAGTTAGTTAAGTTTACAATTTCAAAAGCTAAACAAGTTTATAAGTTTCTACAAAATATGTGGCAATCCTAGCCACGGTCAGTGGGTCATTAACGTCCTTTTCTCATCGAGTGGATGTCTAGAAGACATCATCAGGAGTCCACTCTGCTACGTTATGTGGAGGTTCCTCCCCCTCAAGGATCTCCGGGGCAGTAGCGTCGATGTATTCACCTGTAACGCCAAGTGTAGCACCATTAGACTAAGCTAAGCAAGACAAACATATACAGTCCATATAACATGTATCAAATGAATAGTCAGACAGGTATAAATCATAAGAGATCAAGGAATAATCACTAGGCATATCAGTGCATGAGTTAGCATGAGACATACGAGTCATAGATAACAGATAAACATATTAACAGTACTAGTTGGCACATCCACATAAGCTATGTTCTCTCAATTTAATCATATAACATGAAAATAAAGTGAGAGCAGAATATCAGGACAGAACAGGGCGGTGCTACTAGGAGACAGAGGTACCCAGAATTCTCCATCGTAGACCTAGGGTGCCGGTAAACCCTCAGAATATATTCCCATCTGCAGAGGGCCAGAAGTTTACTAAACCCACACTTAGCCGGGTCCGACTTAGATAGGGTCGAAGCTAAGTGGTGCCGACTCATAGAGTGCAATATACAAACAACAGAATAGGTGCAGGGCAATGTAAATCAGATACAGGACATATACAGGACAAGACATATAAATATCAAATCGGGACTTACTGAACAAAGACAGAAATTAATGTAATGTAACAGATGTGTAATAGAAAATACATAACTGAACAGAAGCATGATCAAGTCATACTAGAATACTGAAAACGGAATGCAATGCATGTACATACAGATCATACACGGAATCAAGACAGAACTCAAGCCAAGCCTACGGTCTTGAGAACACATGTGGTCTTCACCGTCCAACTCGGGCAGTATTAAGAGTTCGACATTATCGGGCTACGAGGACCCCTTGGCGTTACATAATTTGGATGTCGAATCCCTTAATAGAACACATTTGGCACGGTTACAATCCGAAGAACACAATGCCCCTTTTGTGGGTACGGGTGCTCAATCCATATCCACAATTAAACAAACCATCGGTCATGATAAAAGCTCAGGGTGCACATCCTACAAGTCCATCTATCAGGCCAATTAACTAGATCAAGCTACGGTTCAATGTCCGGCTCATGGAAACGTCCATTTGTCACAATTATGTAAAATCCAACATATAATCTTTTTGTTGGGTTCTACACATCATGAGCTTTCCAACGGTATGTAGATCTACAAAACCGGACTTACAGTTGAAAAGTTATGGTCATTGGAAAATCTGCATACTGCATGTATCAGGTTCGCTCGAGCGTTCAGATGTTCGCTCGAGCGGACCCCAGACAGAGAGCTGTTCGCTCGACCGGACCAAGAGTTCGCTCGAGCGAACTCTCCCAGAGAGCCCTTCGCTCGAGCGTTCACTCACGCTCGCTCGAGCGAACGGTCAAATCCTGTGTCTGAAAATCTGAAACTTTCTTGTTTCCTTCCAAGCCATTCAGGGTCTTTTTCCATGATTCCAATCACAATAAAATGGTAACATTGAGCTTCCAAATGCTCACAAAATCCATTCAATAAACCCATATACATTAACAAGGGAAATCATCCACAAAAGTCCATTTTTGAGCAAGAAGAAGGGTTTCTACATATGATTTCATACATTCATGAATCAAACAAGGAATCATGCATACAAATGTATAAGTTTAACTTGCCTTGGTGCTTTGAGCTAACTCTCACACTCCAAATCTTTTCTAATCAAGAACCCCCAAAATGCAAGCTCAAATGCCCTAAAAATGGTGAAAAACGAAATGGAGGAAAATGAATGAGGAAGGAGATGATGCATACATGATTTGTAGCTTTCCAAGGATGAAGGAAATCAAATGGAAATGCTTAGTGAAGAAAGAGCTTACCAAAAGCAAGAAGAAAGAAAGATGAGTGGATGCTTGAGCTTGGAAGATGTTGTCTTGGTGGAGAAGATGAAGTGGTGGCTAGCTTCTATTCATGCTAGGAGTCTTGGTTGATTGCTTGAGATGAGGAAGGAAGAAATGGAGAAGAAGAGTAGAGAGGAACTCTCAGCTGGAAATGAAGGAAGAAGAAGAAGAGAATAGCTGAAATGGGTTTTATCCCAATTTTATCCTGCACTTGCATGCAAGTCCACAAAATGGACTGAAATCTCAAATAAGGGCCTGGGTTAAATGAATGGGCTGGAAATGGGCCTAAATGGATCCGAATTCGATGGGTCAAGACATGAAAGTTAAGGCCCATGAAATGCTATATGCAATGCATTAAAACCCAAAAATTTCTAAGTACACACAAAACCCAAAACACTCCAAAAGTCATAATCTACCTAGTAAATGTTCAAACCCCACTAATTCTACCTAATCAAGTCCAATCACAATCAAAACATCCATTAAGCAATTAATCTAAATTAATTAACTCTAAAACGAGATTAAGATGGGTCGGGGTGTTACAGTGTGTCTGCTGTCCTTTCTTCTTGGAGAGCTCTCCTATTTATAGGCTTTTTAGGTAGCCATTTAGGAGGGTTTATGAGCCTTGATTGTCATAAAGCTACATAAAGGGAGGAGTTACAAAATTGAATTCTTTATTTTGTAACTCCTTTTTCTTGGCTTCTGATTGGCCGGAGGAGATTGAGGGCATTTAATCGCCTTTAATCGCCATGATGGGAGGAGTTTCATGGGTTAAATGCCAAGAATCTCTTGACTTGTAACTCCTGGATGCTTGCTTCTGATTGGTCCGTTCAAAGAAATGGATTAATGACTATAATAAAGCTAGTCAATTAATCACATTAAGTGGTCGCCGAGCATCTGAAGAGTCGCGGGCCGTGCCGTGTCTTTTGGGATTCTTCTGGCGATGATCACCGATGGATCTTCATGTAGATCGACATCGGATGACCATGTAATTTCAGGTGTTTGTTGCCAACAGCAGGTCGGTGCCATCTGTCCTGTCGATTTCTCAATCGGTCGGGTAGAAAGCACACTTTTTTTTGTTGACCGGGTTGCGATCAATATTGTTTTCGATACTCTTGATGATTGACCCGTGTTTTGGACGGATGTCAGAGGATTTGGTGTCTCAAAAGTATGAATTTTGGAAAATACCAGAGGCTGGGCGCTTCGAATCGCGAAAAAACGGCGAAAACCGGGGTTTCCGGGGCCTTCCCGGCGACCCCGGGCTCCAGGGTCGCAGGGGCCTGCGACCCTGGGGGGTTTTTCCCCCTTTTTGTCCCGTTTTGTGTCCGTTTTTGCTATTTTTTTATTCTTTTTTCTTCTCTATTTTTCCTTGACATTTTTGATCATTTTTGGCCTGATTTTCCTGTAGAAAATATGATGAGAATCCTTGCATTTTATTTTGCAAAGTTTCCAATTTTCTGAGAAAGCCGAAGACTTTGTCGCGCAGAGCTGCCGACTTTCCGTCAGAAGCTGAAACTGGGTCAAACGATGTCAGAATGACCTGAAATTTGGTGTGAAGCCTCCTGAGTAATAAATAAGACCAACCATAGGCTTTTTTTTGAGTTTTGAAGCCGTTTGGGGTCTTATCACCCGTAGACTTGCTTTTGTCGCGATGAAGACGTCGCGGTTTGATGTGCGGTCAACCGATGTCCGATTGACTTGAAATTTGACAGGGAACCTATTGGAGTCATTTTAAGATGATCCATAAGCTCTGTCTTGGAAACCATGGTCCCGGAGAGCTTTGCCACCGAGAGGCCTGATTTGGCTTCCGAGCGTCAAAATATGGTCAAATGTTGTCGAAATGACCTGAAATTTGACGTGTAGCCCTTTGTAAGCATTTTGAAGCCGTCCATGTGCTCTATCTGATGAGTGATGGCCTCGATGGTTCTCACCACCGAGAGGCTTGATTTAGCTGTTCGAGGGTTGATGTAGGGTCAAACGTTGTCGGTTTGACTCGGAACTTGACGTGGAGCCTTTTGGATGTATTTTGAGACCATCCATCGGCTCCGATCGAAGATTTGGTGGCTCCGATACTTTCACCGCCAGGAGCTCCTTTTCAGTTGCCGGAGAAGCGAAGTTAGGCCAAATGATTTTGAAATGGCCCGAAACTTCTTGTGTACTCCTCTTTTGGCTGTCTTGAAGGATCTTGCTGTTTTTGTTTGATTATGACAAGATTTGATTTTTTGGAAGTAGCATTGCCTATTTATGGCAGGTTGCGACTTCATGTAGCTCTTTGGATCTTGAAGAGGCAAAGTGACATTTTTGGTGTCAACAAATGCCCCCTCGAGGTACAGCGACGAGTTGCTTAACTTTTGTAGTCGATGTGCCTCGAAGAGATTTTTGAAGGAGAGCCTGTGACTTGACCAAGAGTCTTTGAACAGTCTTTCTTTTTGGTATTTGTAGCCTTTTGAGCTTCCAGGGGAATTTTATGGTAGTGAAAAGGATCACGTACCATCTCGAGGCAAAGTTTTGAAGATGACATCAAGGATGTGGATTTGGGTTTTGACCTTGTGACCTAACAGGCTGTATGTGGCAGGTTAGGGGGTCGGGTTTGGTTTTGATCGTGTGACCCAACAAGCTGTATGTGGAATGTTGGGAGATCAATTTTGGTTTTGATCTTGTAACCTAACAGGCTGTATGTGGCAAGTTAGGGGACCAGGTTTTGGTTTGGATTTTTGTGGAATGTCAATTTCAAGATTTTGGCTCAATTTGGTATGTGAGGCTGGATGATTTGATTTTTGGAAGTTCATGGGGCTTGGAATTTTCTTTGTATGGTCCAATCAACTCAAAAGAGGCATGGAACCATTTTTGTATGCTCTTGGTAAGAGGGATTTCTCTTTGACTAAAAGCCCAATTTTTTTTTTAAGTGCCTAGGTGGTCAAACCTGGCTCATATGGGCTAACCCATGGGACCTTAAGCTTTTGAAATGGCTTAGATCTCATATGGTGTCATTTTTGTAAAGAATATCCAAAAATATCTCATTTGGATAGAGAATATCTAAGAATATCTCTACTTGGAGAGAATCTCTCATATTCCCTTTATTTTGGGATAGGATATCTCAAGTTATCTTTCTTTTGGGAAAGAATCCTTCATTGATCCTATCTATTGGGAGAAAACCTCTCATTGATTTCTTTTTGGGAGAAAATCCTTCAAGATATCTTTCTTTTGGGAAAGAATCTTTCTAATCTCTTTCTTTTGGTAAGGTTACTAATTAGTAACACTTATCTCTTTCTTCTTTCCTTCTTTGGTTTGCTCTCTTCTATAAAAGCAAGGAGGAGGTTGGATCTCTTGCTCTTATTACTTTCTTTTGCAATAATCTCAAGAGGGCTTCAAGACCAAGAGTTCTTCTTCTTCAAGATCTTCAAGACTTTTCTTCTTCTTCTCCATCAATGGCTTCAAGTAAGTTCCCTTTTTCAAGAAAACTCCATTGTAGGAAAAAAAAAGTTCTTCTTTCTTTTTTTGTTTCTTTCTTTTTCTTTTCTTTTTTTTTTCACGTGTTTTCCTTCTTTTTTTTTTACACGTTTTTTTTTTTTGCTTTCTTCTTTTCTCTCTTTTTTTTTTTTTTTGCATATGTTTTTTTTTGTGTGGGCCGTACGGACAGATCCGTACGGATTTGGCCGTACGGCCACGTGGCCTGTGGGCCATCCCCTTTTTTTTTGTTTTCTTTCCCTCTTTTTTTTTTTTGAGAAAGTTTCTTTTCTTTTTTCTTTTTTTTTGTTTTCTTTCCCCTCTTTTTTTTTGAGAAAGTTTCTTTTTTTTTTTTTTTTGTTTTCTTTTGCTCATCATGATAATGCCCCTTTTTTTTTGGCAAACCTAGATGTTCATGCATGCATTTAATTATAAATTAAATTTGTAGCATGATGTGATAGCATACCTGAAAGTTTTCGCAAATTTGGGAATTTGGAGCTCGCAGCGATGTTGAGCCCTTCCTGATTTTGCGGAGACTTTGAGGTTTCGAAAGTTTGGAGTTTCGGAGCTCGCAGCGATGTTGAGCCCATCTTCAAGCTTTCTATTTCTTTCGAGATAGTTCCTTTTCTTCAGAATTGCCCCGTCATCATGTCAAAATTTCGCCAGATTTTTTTAGCGAGATTCTGTCATTTTGTTGTTTGATCTTTTTCTTTTCCATCCTTTTCAGGTGGTTCCTCCAGAACGAACAAGGGTAAAGAGCCTGCTACAAGCGTACCTCGTCGATCTTCTAGATCTTCTAATCCAGCCGTTCAGCAGGCCTTTGAGAAGGTCCAGTATGTTGAGAGAAATCTGGAAGAATGCGACTCCCTTAACAGAGACGAGATGAGGCAGCGACTGATCGCTCTCAAGGGAGAGGAATTCTATAAGATCATGGTAAGCAGTCGTCCATGGGTGATGGAAGATCAGAGCGTTTTGCCCAAGCCTACCTTCTTCTTTGGTGACGCAGTCCCTGATGACATGACATACCAGAGGAGGTGTTTTCAGTTTTCTTTCACAGCAGATGGTGAGAAGAAGACTGTTGTTACCCGGTCAACGTTTGATCGCACCGTCTCGATTCTGAGCCTTGCCCCCATGTGCTCTAAGAGGGAAGATCCTCCAAGCTGGGTGAGAAGGACAAATGTAATCAAGACCGGGGTTTTTGTTGGCGGTTCTCCTGGATATACGGAGAGGTCGCCTGTTGACATGGACCTGTTGATGCCATCCAGCGGCTACCAGGGCTCTGATTATCCGTCGGTCGATTTGAGACCGGTGGGCCTTGGTATTTTCAGCGGTGACGGCAGCAGTTGGGTTAAGCCTTTTCGACTTCGTGGCCGTTTCAATGCTGACTCCGAGTGGAAGTCGTGGACTGATCGCGTCCTATTGATTGGTGGCGCCGTTTTGAAGGAAGCCGGGATTTTTTATGAGATCCGCGCCTTTAGGGATACAGTGATCTTTTCCGACGAGGCCTTCATTCATGGCTATGCTGGAATCATTCCTCCCACAAACCAATACCTTCGTTGTGACGAATGGTGAGATTGGTTTTTCTTTGAAGGAGCTGAGCGTCATTACTGGATTGCCCATCCTCGGCAAACTCTATGAGGAGTTTATGCCGATTGACAGCGTCCTCGAGGGGCAGTCTGAGGAGTTCAGGCTTCTGTACTTTCAGCTCGTCGCCTTCTATGAATTTTTGAAGGAGAAGGAGGGTTTGAAAGTTAGATCTAGCAGTTGGAAGAGTTCTAGCTCTTCATTCCCCAACTTTTTTGATAGCAGGGAGTCTTCTGATAGCATGACCCAAGAAGCCGGAGCTCAGGATCCAAGTTCAAAGAAGATCTTGGCCATGCAAGAAGAGTTGAGAGATTTCTGTGCCAGTACAAACGCCATGTGCCCTGACATTGCACTGCGGAGAGATCTCGCTATTTACCTCACTTATTGGCTTGGTGAGACTATTTTTGCTGGAGGAGATGGAACGCACATTAGGCCGCATTGTATTTTTCCGGCTTGTCAGATGGCGTTTGGAGAGCAGCTTGCTTTGGTGCCAGCTCTTTACTCCTACCTGTGTACCGAACTGCAGGCTGCTGCTTTTTTGGTTCGGCTTGGGCTTCTCATGAATAGGGTATTTTCAGCCCACATCTTTTATTCGTGGTATGTATACCACTGTCCTGGCTTCCACCGACTGGGTGCTGCCCAGGATGATGATCCTCTGATGATTCGACTGGCTAAGGGCAAAGCCGTGTCCGAATCACTTTTGTTTGCCCGCATGAGGATCCGACGGTTCAGGGACGTCGAGATGGGGCAGTCTTCAATGAAGCTTTCTCCGGAGTTGCGGAAGAAGGCTTTTGATTTTGGTGCCTCCCGAGACTCTACCAGGGCGGGGTCGGGAAGGCATTATTCCTTGACGAATGCAGAGAGAGAGTGGCTTTTCAGCGTACGTGTCGGCACGATGGTGTACCGTAGACATCTTTTCGTCGACATCCAGCCGTATGTACCCTCTCGCTTTGCTTTGCAGCTAGGCTTTTCTCAAGGCGTTGTTGGAGCGCCTTCAAGCATGGTGAAACGCTTTGGAGGCTTACAGGACGGGAGAAATGCATGGGCTTTCTATAGTGCTAAAGACACTACAGCCATGATTTCTTATCCTGTATTGCTGACTTCCCGGACTGCCGGCTTTGCGAAGTGGTTCGCGGAGAGCTTTTCGGCATATCGGGGGCTTTCCAAGAAGGAGCTTGATGTGAAGCTGGCATCTGGAAAGGGCCTTGGAAAGTCGGATGGCGTCCGGCGAGAGGAAGTTTGGGCCTTCCTTTCTGGAGAGAAGCACTAGATAGGCTTTCTCGGTGACTAGGGCGTCATTGGTTCTGAAGCTGTTCGAGAAATACCTGATGAGGCTTTAGAGCAACTAGAACAGGAGGAAGCCGAACTTGGTGCTTGGATGTAAGCGGCACAGAGGCAAGCTTCCGTGGAGTCTACTGGCAAGAGTAGACCATCCAGTGAGGAGTCAAGTGGGAAACCTGACTCTGACAGCGGGGCAGGTTCCTCCAAGAAGCGAGCCCGCAGGAGTAAGAGGAGGAGGAGTCATCATCGCAGCAAGGGGCAGCATGAGGACTCTCCTGACTTGGAAGTTCCTCTTTCTATCAATGAGGATGTGCCGGTGGATGCTGATAAGCCTCCAGAGAAGAGAAGCCGAGAAGAAGAGACCGTCGGTGAAGGTATGATTCTTCCTTTTTCTCTTTCTATTTGTTTTCATGGGATTTTTCCATGTTCTGATTTGCTTCTTATTTCTGCTTTTTTTTTTTTTAGCAGAGGAAGACTTGGCGATGCCTGAGGTTCCAGTCGATGAGGTGGTGACGGATCCTGTCGAGGCACCTGAAGAAGAACCGAGGGACTCTGGAGTGAATCCAGAATCTCCAATTGGTACGACTTCCCTTTTTTTTCTTTTTTTTTGTCTGTGACTCGGTTTGCTAACACATTTCTTGCCAACTGACTTGCCACAGGATTCCGATGACTTTGAACCCTCGATGGATGCAAATGTTGATGATGCTTCCAATGAGTTCATGGAGGAGGAAAGTGTTCCGCCAGTCGTCGAAGAAGGTATTTTGCAGTTATAACCCTGATAATGATTTTCAAACAGGATCATATTCATACCTTTTTGTGTTTCTTTGGCAGGTTTTGAAGTGATAGAGGAGGGTCCATCGCTTCCTTCAGAACCAGAGCAAGGGATGCCAGAGGTTGATCCAGAGGTAGAGACTCCTGAGACCAGTTCTGACAATGTTGAGGAGATACCTCGTGCTGAGATTCCTTCCCGAGCAGGAGCAGCTTCAACTGGAAAGAGTTTTTTTGTTACTCTTCCAACAGATGATGATATGAGCGGCCGACCAACGGAGTTGGGCGAATCTTCAGCTGGGCCATCTCTTCTTTTTGCGAAGAAGGTGGTGGTGCGAGTTCTGAGTTCTTGGATTGAGACTCTGCTTTCTGGGCATTTAGATGCCGGATTTGGGATGATCCAGGATGTGCGTGAGATTCTCAGTGATGCTGAAGAGGCTGGTCTAGATGTCACAAGTGCCAGGGCGATCGTTGATAGGATCATTGAGCTGGGTGACAGGTGGTTTGAGACCATTGGTTTTCCCAATGATCAGTTCTTCAAGGAGATGTTCCTGGACCCTGCTGATAAGGCTAAGTCTAACCTAGATGAGGCTACAGAAAGCAGGAAGCAGGTAGTCCGAGAGAAGAACTTAGAAGAGCTAAACATCATTGGGCTGACACATGATCTGAACATCCTTGATAGGGAGGTCGATGAGGCCAGGAGACGTCTTAAGCATCTGCAGGCACAAGTCGCTGCCAAGTGGACTGCAATAACAGAGGCTCGTGAAAGGGAGACTGCTCTGATTCACCGGGTTGTAGATGCCGATCGGGTTCTTAAAAGGAAGTCTAATGAGAACAAACAATGGCGAACTGCTCGAGGTAAGCTTCCTGGTGCGAAAGAAGGGGTATAACCCACTCCAGCATCTCATGGCAAATTCCTGAAGAAGCGTGCCTTGGAATCCTTGACGGCTGAGGCTAAAAGTTTGCTTGAGGAGCTGAACTCTTGGCTGGAGACCATTTTTGATTGAGCTCCTGTATTTTTTTTAACAGAAACCATCCTTCTCTCTTTTTTGGTACCACTTGTATTTTTTTGGTACTTATTTTTTTTGTAGTGCTTGTGAACACTTTCTTTTTTTTGGTACCACATGTATATTTTTTTTTGGTACTCTTTTTTTGTTATCCCTACGCTCACTTGAATCTTTTTGTGATAAAAGTAATTAATAAATGGGATGCTCTTCTTTTTTGTTTTGTTATCCCTACGCTCACTTGAATCTTTTTGTGATAAAAGTAATTGCTAAATGGGATTTGATCAAAAGGTTGTCATTTTGTGAAAATCTTTTGTCAAATGATTGTTTTGGCATGGAAGCCAGGTTTTTGTATGTGGCATGGAAGCCAATTTTGGCATGAGAGCCAGCTTTGCTTGTGGCATTGATAGCCGAGTTTTTTTTTGTGGCATCTATAGCCAGTTTTGGTGGCATTGATAGCTGGTTTGTTTTGTGGCATCTATAGCCGGTTTTTGGTGGCATTGATAGCCTGTTTGGTTTTGGTGGCATTGATAGCCGTTTTTTTTTTTTGAAATCCAAGTTTTTGTTTGTGGCATTGATAGCCTGTTTTGTTTTGGTGGCATTGATAGCCGGTTTGTGACATTTATAGCCTGTTTTGATGGCATTTATAGCCGGTTTGGTTTTCAAAAATGCAAGTATCGACTAAAAGTCACCTCCCTGCTGAATGTTCTTGCAAGTATCGATGGAATGTCGCATCCTTGCTAATTCGATTGCGAGTATCGATGAAATGTCGCATCCTCGCGGATTTGGGTGCAAGTATCGATGGAATGTCGCATCCTTGCTTTTCAAAAATTTTGGTTTTGCGGGTACTGACTTGATGTCGCTTCCCCACGATTTTTGAAATTTGTGGTTTTCTCGAACCTTTGAGTTATGGATATTAACTGAAATGTTGCGTCTCCATGGTTTTTTTTTTTTTTAGGTTTTTTCGAACCTTTGAAATTTGGGTTGTGGATATCAACAGAAATGTTGCGTCTCCACAGTTTTGGATTTTGCAAGTATCGACGAAATGTCGATTCCCTGCAATTTTGGAAGTGTCGAATGTGGTTCGTATGCTTCCGATTTGTGCGAGTATCGATTAAGCGTCGCTTCCCCGCGGTTTTTTTTTTTTTTTGAAAAACCTTTTTTTTTTGTTTAAAGACACAAGGGTCATAAGTTTTGACCTAAAACCATTTTGGTGGTAAAAGGCAGGGTGGACTAGGGTGGAAATCCCTGAATCCAGATTTTGTTTCAAACCATGAATTTTGGGTTCACGGGTTGAAAATTTTGGTTAAGTTAGGGAAAGGTTCCTAAACTTGGATATTTTTTTTTGAACAATGAAACGATGAAAGTAAGCATTGTTTTAAATTTCTAGAAATTTCAACATTTGATATGAAAATTCTAAAAAAAAGGGTGGGTTTAGCGAGCGTGTACCTGGAAACCGGTTTTGGCCGTACGGCATTGCTCTTACCCAGTTGGGTAAGTCTTCAAGGGTAGTACCACTTTAAGAAGTTGCCGTTGATGGGCAGCATACATCTGTCACCTTCCATGTTTAGGAGTGCGTATACGCCATTAGAGAAAACCTTGTCGATGACATAGGGTCCCTCCCATTTTGGCTCAAATTTGCCTTTGGACTTGGGAGCGAAGACCATTAGTCTTTTTACCGCAAGAACCAAGTCACTCTTTTTGTAGGCGTGTTGCCTGACCTTTTTATCGAAAGATCCTGCCATGCGTGCTTGGTAAAGTTCAATGCTTTGTTGAGCTTCGAGCCGTCTCTCATCGAGATTGTCCAGCTCATGGAGTCGCAATTTGACATTGCTTTCTTGAGTCATGTCATTTTGCAAGGATACCCTCAAGGAAGGAATTTGTACTTCCAAGGGCACGACAGCTTCGCATCCATAGACTAAGGAGAATGGTGTGCTATGGGTTGGTCCTCGAACGGTGGTTCGATAGGCCCACAAAGCTTCAGACATTTTTTCGCTCCAGTCTCTTTTGTGACTAGAGACCATTTTTTTGAGGATTTTGCAGAGTGTCTTGTTGAAAGCTTCTGCTAACCCGTTTGCTGCCGGATTGTATGGAGTCGAAGGACAGCTTTGGATTTTGTATTTGTCGCAGAACCTGTAGAATCGATGATCCAGGAATTGTGGTCCGTTATCATGGATGAATCTTTTGGGTATGCCGAAACGACAAATGATGTTGGTGCGCAGGAACTGAAGGACTGATGAGGTCTTCATTTCGTTAAACGCAAATGCTTCTGACCACTTGGAGAAATAATCCGTAGCGGCGAAGATGAAGCGATGACCTTTGCTCGAAGGGGGAGAAATAGGACCTATGATGTCCATACCCCAGGCTTCGAAAGGCCATGAGATCGCTGTAGGATGCAGCCATTCTGGAGGCATGTGAATGTAATCTCCATGAACTTGGCATTGTTGGCAGCGCTTAGCAAATTGCATTGCGTCAGCTACCATGGTAGGCCAGTAATATCCTAACCTTTTTATCTGATCATAGAGCTTAGGTCCAGCCTGATGAGCTCCGCAAAGACCAGCATGAACTTCTTTGAGTGTTTCTTTAGCCTCTTATTGTGACAAGCAGCGTAGAAGTACTCCGTTGAAGGATTTCCTGTAAAGGATTTTTGAAGGAATATCCAAATGAAAGCTTGGGGTTCGCCTTTGGGTGCTTACCCGTTCTTTTGGATCTTCAGGTAGGATTCCGAACATAATGTAATCAATGAATGGATCCCTCCAGTCGCCGATTGAAGTTTGAAGGATTGAAATCCGACTTCCGACCACTTGGTGGCATTCAGCCACTGCTTGGTGTGTGTTAAGAGGAGGAAGGATTCTTATTTCGCACACTGTGATTTGCATGTTTTCCCCTTCCTGGATTGCCATGGATGCGGCAAGTCCGGCTAGGGCATCTGCACGTATGTTTTCACCTCTACGAATGTGGGTGATGTGACAGATGTCAAACTTTTGCAGAAGTGATTGTGCCTTGTTGTAGTAAGGCAACAAATCTGGCTTCCTGACTTCAAATTTCTGATTCATCTGGTTGACGATCAGTTGAGAGTCTCCAAAGACTTCCAGCATGGTGATACCGGATTTGATGGCGAGTTCCATTCCTAAGATCAGAGCTTGATATTCAGCTGCATTGTTTATGCATGGTTCCAGTAGCGAGAAAGTGTGTGGAATCATGTATTTGTCGGGGCTAACAAAGAGGATGCCAACTCCCGAGATCAGCTGTCTTTTTTCATTTGTCCTGGTTGCACCGTCAAAGTACATGTCCCAGGAGGCACTTTGTGAGAAAGTCTCCACATTGTAGACTGGTTCGTCTGGGAGATCATCTCTGAGCGGAGAATCTTTAGGCAATGGATGCTCTGCAAGGAAGTCCGCTAGAGCTTGCCCTTTGATTGCTTTTTGTGGTACATACCTAATATCAAATTGTGACAGAAGGATGGACCATTTTGCCAGTCGAGCATTGAGAGAACCTGCCTTTGTGACAAGGACCTTCAAGAGGTTGACCCTCGAGACCAGGTATACTGTGTTGGAAAGCAAGTAGTGACGCAGCTTTTGTACGGCGAACATCACTGCAAGGCATTCTTTTTCGACTGGAGAGTAGCGATGCTCTGCACCTACTAGCATGCGGCTGAGGTAATATAGAGCAGCTTCTTTTCTTTGATCATTTTCTTGTGCAAGCAGAGCTCCCAAAGAGTGATCAAGGGCTCTTGTGTACAAGATGAATGGTTTTCCAGTGGTAGGAGCAGCTAACACTGGAGGTTTTGTCAGGTATGACTTGATGTCTTGGAAAGCAACTTCACAGTTAGCATCCCAGACAAAGTTTACACCTTTTTTCATCAATCGGGAGAATGGACAGCATTTCCCCGAAAGATTGGAGATGAACCGTCTGATGTAGGCCAATCTCCCTTGAAGCCCTTTGAGTTCTCTCATGGTTCTTGGAGAGGGCATTTCTAGAATGGCTTTGACTTTTATGGGGTCAAGCTCTATTCCAGCTTTCCGAACTAAGAATCCGAGGAACTTACCCGACGAGATGCCGAAGAAGCACTTCAAAGGATTCATTCGCAGTTTGTGTTTGCGAAGCTGGAGGAAGACTTCTCGAAGGTTTTCGAGATGATCTTCTTTTCTTTTGCTTTTAACGGCGAGGTCATCAACGTAACATTCAACTGTCTTGTGCTGCATATCTTGGAATATTTTCATCATAGCCCTCTGATATGTGGCACCAGCATTTTTCAGACCAAATGGCATGACAGTGTAGCAATACACGCCAAATGGGGTCCGAAAAGATGTATGTTTTTCATCTTCAGGATGCATCTTTATCTGATTGTAGCCAGAGAAACATCCATGATGTCATTCGCTCGAATCCACAGGTATTATCGATCATTACCTCTGGTATGGGGAGCGGAAATTCATCTTTAAGGCATGCGCCATTCAGGTCTCTATAGTCAATACAGACCCTGATCTGCCCGTTCTTCTTTGTCACGGGGACAATGTTGGCCAACCATTCAGGATGTTGTTCCTCACGAATGAAGCCGATGCTTTTGAGTTTTTGAACTTCTTGTTCAATTTTATCCATCACATCTGGACGGAATCTTCTTTGGCCTTGCTTGACAGGCTTGATGTCTTCTTGAAGATTGAGTTTGTTATCCGCTATTTTGGGGTCTAAGCCTGGCATTTCAGCGTAAGACCATGCAAAGCAATCAACGAACTCACGAAGAAAGGCGATATACTCGGGTAACTCATCATCCTTTATATTCTTGCTTATGAATACAGGACGTGGGTTATCTGGTGTTCCCAAGTCTATCTTTTGAACAGGATCTTCTGTGGGAAGGTTCGAGCGTGGTTCCTCCACAATATTTTCGGAGGCTTCCAGCTTAAGCGAAACCTTCTGGGTTTTCAAAGGCATTTTCAGACCAAGGTTTTGTTCCTTTCCACGGGTCTTCTTGATCGGTAATTTTCCCAAGGCTTGCTATGAGATGATCCCAATCGCCTGTTGAAACCGGGTCGAAGTAGGCTACTTCTTTTGGAGATGAGGGTTCTTCTGGGTCAGAAGACCACACGTCTGTTCCATCGGACAACTCCTCTTCATTTTCGGAGAAATCGTGCCAATTGGATGAGCTTCCTGGATCTTTGTCAGGTGACTCATTAAAGAGATATCCAGGGAGATCGATGTCTTCATGGACTTGAGAAGTTGAGGCTTGGTCAGTATATTGACTTTTAAGCCTTTGTGTCAACTGTCTCAAGGGAGTGTCAGGATCATACCCTAACCCGTGTGAAGACTTTTCTACATAGCTGTAGAGTCTCCAATCTTCCAGCTGGCTTTTGGTCAAGACGGGCCCCAATGGCGTGAGAATACCGCGTCCTTCTCCCAAACCGACTGGGTTTTGAGCGTCATAGCCCATTTTCTTCATAATAGCTTGTGCCACAGAACTATATAAGGATAGTTGAGGCATACCTTCATTTTGGAAAGGTTCAAGCATGGAGTTTGATGAAGAAGCATCCGATCTATGGAAGAAGATCGGCTTTTCCTTTGCTGAAGTTGCTGGAACAACGAAGGAAGCTGACGTAGGATCTTCTATGTCAGAAGTTATCTCCATTGGAGTGAGAGCAGGCTGAACTTACTGAGTGTCAGCTTGGCTTAACGATGTGTTGTCTTCCGGCTTTGAATCCGAGTCCGTGTCTTGCACGATAGACATGAAAGAGACAACAAATTTGCCCCCAGGCTTTTGCTTTGCCTTCTTCACTTTAGTTGTGATGACCAAAGGCTTTGAAGGTTTGAGGGAGATGATGAAGGGAGTTTGAATGCTCTCTTCAGATTTACCGGATGGTTTGTTTTCTTCCGGTGATTGTTGAGGAGCTTTGCCTTTATCTTTCTGGAGATTTTCGGCAAAGGATGCTGTGTGCTTCTCCTCTTCTTCTTTTTCACCTTCATACATCTGTGAGTCTGCGAAGTGGACTTCTTTACCTTTGAAGGGTTTTCTATCCGCAAAGACTCGATGTATCATGCCGTCGTCGCCAACAAACTTGATGCATTAATGTAGAGTTGAAGGGACAACACCATTCTCGTGGATCCAAGGGCGTCCGAGAAGGATGTTGTAGCATGAAGGGGTTTTTATTGCATACACTGTGACCTCAGAGATAAGATCACCGATCTGCAACTTGAACCTGATTTTGCCGATAGGCCTTTGAGTACTCCCATCGTATCCAAAGATAGATACAGATGTGTGGCTCAGCTTGCTGGGTGGGATGCCCAACTCTTCAAGAGCCGATGTGGAGATGAGGTTGAGTGCAGAACCTGGGTCGATCTGAACTCTGTGCATAGGCATTTTCTTGATATACCCTGTGAAGTACAGGGGTCGGTCATGCCTGGTTTCTCCAAGTAGGAGGCCGTCCTTTTTGAAGGCGATGGTTGCACTGGCTGCTTTTTTAACCGAGAGGCATTCAATGCATGATCCCTCAGTTTTCTTCTTTTCTCCCTTTGAGGAGGCTTCTGAGTTTTTGACCCGGTAATCCATTTCAATTTGGAGGACTTGCGGGGCATATTTGTCGACATCCTCATTCAGCTTTTGTAATTCCGAGATGAGATTATCACGAGTGTGCGGAGACATTCGCAATAAATCTAGGATGTGCAGACGTGCAGGTATGTGCTTGAAGTGTTCAATCAAGTCATACTTGAAAGCCTCCTTAGGGGCTGCATGTTCATCATTGTTGCCACTAGCGGCGCTTACAACATCTTTTCCCGAAGGATTTACATATGTAAAGGAAGATTGGTTGTAATTTTTATGGTAGTCCCGGCCAGAGCGGGTGCCTCTACCAACTTCGAGAGCTTCTTGAGAAGGGTCTTCGTTTGGAAGATTGTCTTCAGGATCAAGATGCTGTCGTTTTTCATTTGCTGAGGATGAATCAGCAGCAGAGTTGCCATCCTCAGTGATCGTGTTGCACGGAGCATTTTCCGGGAACAATTCCTGAACAGCATCCAGCAACCTTTCTTCTTGGTTGACTAATTCATCGTCCCAAGCATCAATGGCTGGGAATTCTTCTGTCTGGAAGGGTGTGAACTTTGAAGTCACAGTCTCAGGAGAAGAAACCTGAGAGGGTGTCATCTCAGTGAAAGTCACGTGAGACGAGGTGGCTTCAGAAGATATATTGCTAGGCGTCGCCGGAGTGTAAGTGCTCTCATCAGACGATGCTTCGGAAGAGCTATAATCCCGAATTATCACATTACAGGAAGCTCTAGTGGTCTTCAGGGACTTCAGGCTCTGGGTTGCGAGGAGGCTCGTTGACGCGGTCTTGCTCTTGGTCTAGAGCGAGTCGCTGCAAGATCCTTGCATATTCTTCAAGATCAGGCATGGGAGCCGGATCTTCTTCTTCATTAACTCTTTGTGGCTCAACATGGTTGATTTCCACTGGAGTAATGAGAGGTGCTGGGTCAGCAGCATTTTCTTGTACAGCTTCTTGGTCTTCTTCATCATCAGACCAGGATCTTTGTGGCTATAGGGGGTTATACCAGATTACTGGCATAAGATGAGACTCAGGAACCCATTCTTCATCGGAGAGATATTCTCCTGTTTCAAGGGACTCCTCCCACTCATCTGTGTAGTTGGATTCGAATCCATCATCGGTGTCGCTGGATTCGTATCCATCAATGGAGAATCCAACTACCGAATTGCAAGAGTATGATGCCTCCTGCATGGCTTCTTTGAATTGAGGTGGCATAAAATCACTGAGAGTGAATTTCCTTACCCCCTTTGAAGTCTCTGGAAGGGATGTTTTTGTTGCCTCCAGTGAAGCGGTAGAGGAAGCCTCTGCCTTTTCTTTGACCTCTAGTTTTGGCTGGGTCTTCTCTTGCCATTTGAGCTTGAGGAGATGTTTCCTAGCCTGCCTTCGCTGTTGAGCTGTAGGCTTTGTTTTCACGACCTCCCAATTTTCATCTTCCAGGAGATCGGGATGTACCCATATCGGTTGTCTGTCTGGTGTCGGGTAAGGAACCAGTTCCTCGGACGCTTGGATTGAGTTTATCACCTTGAAGGAAGTAGTGATCTTCTTCTTTGGTGATTTTTATGTTTGTCTACATGTCACCATGTTGACGGAGGCAGGCCCATAGTTTTTGTCAAAGGTGATGACTCCGTTTTTTCCACATCTCATTTATTTTCTCTCTCACAACGAAGCATTGATTGAGAGGATGCGAGATCATCTGGTGGTATGGACAGTACCGAGGATCGTTGGTTTTGCCAACATCACCTGGTCTTTTTGGTTCAGGCAAGGTGAGCTTGCCGTTTGCCATAAGAGCCCCGAAGATTTCATCAACGTCTTCATCAAACGGGTATTTCTTCTCTACTCGTTCTTTGAAGGCATCTGAGAGTTCAGGTCTCTTACCAGCAACTTTATTTTCAGCTTTCTTTGGTGGCTGAGGAGCTGACTTGGTCTGCACATTGAGGACCTCTTTCTTCTTTGGTTTAGAGGTTGCAATGGCGGTTGGCTCTTTTCTTGATGATTTCTGACTGTTGAGGTCTTTAATCACCGTTTCAGCTTCCATGGAAGCTTCTAGGAGTTCTCCCAGGTTTTTCGATTTGTTGCCGATGATCATGGAGCGGATTCTGGCTCTCATGTTGTTTCGGCAAATGTCGACTAGCGACGCTTGTGGCAATACATCAGAGCATTTGTATGCCATTGCTTTCCACTTATGAATGAAGTCATATGTTGACTCATTCTCCCCCTGTTTTAGGCTGCATAGCTGAGCCATAGTAGCGGGATGGTCCTCACCTTTGAAGTGAGTCAGGAAGCGTGTCTCTAGCATGGCCCAGTTTTGGATTGAGTCTTCCGGTAGAGTGGAGTACCAATTGAAAGCCGTACCTTTTAGGGTACTTGCAAAGAGGCGGATCTTGAGTGCATCTTGATCCGCAATAGCTCCTGTCAGGATCTTGAAGTGGATGACGTGCTGTCTGGCTGATCCTTTCCCCGTATATGTTTGGAGAGTAGGATGCTTGAATTTGGTGGGGAACGGGACCGAGTGCATCCATAAGGGATATGGTGGCTTGATCCCATGCTCCTTGAGTATATCCTCTTCTTTTGCTTTGGCGAGGATACTGTCTACGTCCTTTTTGGTAAGGGCGCGTGACTCTTTTTTTTTCCATTTACCTCATCGTCTTGATGATTCGGAGGAGGTTCATTGTTCGCCTGATTTTGGAAGGCGAGGAGAAGGTTTTCCATCAGAGTTTCAATCCTCTGCTGGCCCTGTTCCAACTGCTGGATGCGGGTGATCGCATCTTCTTGAGGTGGATTGTGGGGTGGTGGCTCAGAATTTGTAGCCAAGACATTCATCCTTCGTGATTCGAACGAAGAAACTGTCCTGGTGACTGAGCTGGGGCTCATTCTTTTTGAAGAAGAGCTTAAGGAAGGATCACTCTGCCATCCTTTGCTTGAAGGAGCAGGGGACTCTTCTGAATGTCTTCTTGTCCTTGAGACACTGCGGGCGTCGGACGTCGGACATGGATTTTTGTTGCTGATTTTTGGCGCCTTCTGGTTTTTCCAACCATATGGACGGCAGCAACTTGGTTGGGTCTTTCTTTTTCTACCCATTTGGGAGAGACTTGAAGTGTAGGAGGCTGGGTCCTTTGCTTCTCTAGTCTCTTTTGCCTGTATGACGTGCGGCGGCGTATACGACGAGCAATTTGAGCTTCGGTCAGCTCTAGCTGGGCTTTGACGATGAAGGATGTGCTCCCTCTGGCGCAGCAGCCGAGCCTATCTTCTTTGCAGCTGGGCAAGGATAGGATGCGAACCCTGTCCTTCGCCTGTTGCAGCGAAGCTTTGAATTTTTGGAGTTCGGCCCCTGTAGAGATGAAGGGTCGAACTGCAGGTTTGTAGGCCTTAGCAGGTGCTTGTAGAGGCCTTGTGATGCATGATTTGATTTGGGGCTTGTAGGAACAAGCCGGCTCATACTGGGATGACTTGAGAGTCAGGTTGGAGATGAGTTTCTCCTCTTTCATGTAGGCAAGAGGGTAAACTGGTTCTCCTTGAGTGGGGCCAGGAATGCTGGCTTAGTGGATGTTTGGGACCTTCTTTGTTTTAGTGAAGGTCTTGGGGACCAAGTCTTGGGATAGACCTGGTTGCTTGCAGGTCGAGGCTTCGTGGGGGTGCCACGGGCTTCAGGCCTGCTGGTGCTCGCCTTTGGTGTCACGGTAGTGACACGTTGAGAGGCGAGTTTCTGCTTCTTGGAGGGAGCAGTTTGTTCCTCAGGAAGTGGGAATGGTCCCAGCATCCCAAAGACGATAGTCCGGGGAGTCGAGGTCGACCCGGAGTTCAGAGAGTTGCCGAGGGAGTTGACACTTCGGCAACTGATGGGGCGCTTGTAGGTGCGCGCGGTTTGCTTCTGTTGAAGCATGATTTGGTGCTTGCTTTCATCGAAAGTAATGGTTAGTGAAGCTGCCATTGTTAGTTTTCGAAAAGTTTCTGAAACAAGACCACATCCATTAGTAATCACAAGAATATAATGATCATAAATGGGAAGTTCTATGGTTTCGTCTTTTCAAATTGCTAGAGGAAAATGACCCAAGCAACATGAAGAAGGCCAAACGCCATAGAGGGTACAATTGTTCTGATCGCAGGTATGGTAAGCCCAGAATGAGCGTCCCAGTGACTGCTAGAAGCAATTGTGAACTTAAATTCGACTTATCGAGAAGCAAAGCTTGCTCGAGATAAGAAGATATAAAGTTTGGAGTTACAGATGTGCCGGTCGTAATACAGTAGACCCTGAAAGGGCGTACTTGTACCGCTAGACACAAATGTTTTGAGACCGCATCTATGAGATGAGATTCTCTGTTTTGAAAGGTCAAGATTGGATTCATCAAAGAGAGCAGATGGTATTCCGATCTGAACACGGGCTCAGCGATTTCCGCGAGCGCCAGTGCTCAGAAAGAAATGAACCATAATTTCTCGAATCTGAATCTAAAAATGACGAGTTTTTTTTTTGAAAGGCCAATATCGGGTTCATCAAAGAGAGCAAAAGGCACTCCAATCTGAACACGGGCTCAGTGATTTCCGCGAGCGCCAGTGCTCAGAAAGGAGAAGACCAAGATTTCTCCAATCTAAACCCAAAATGACGGAAGTTTTTTTTTTTTGAAGATTTTAAAGATTTTTTTTTTAAAAAAACCTGTTTTTTATTTATTTATTTATTATTTATTATTTTAAGATTTTTTTTTTAAAATTTTTTTTTTAAATTTATTTAAAAGACGAGAGAGTACACATAGGCCTCCTAACCCGGTCTTATGAAATCTTGATTGATAGAATTGCCCCCAGGTAAGGGTAGGATTACTTAATGAACCCGTTTGGAGGACCCTTGCCTAGAACAGTCAAGCTGTCTCCACACTCTGGACAAGGCTTTTCTTTGAATCAACCATGATCAAAGAACACAATTGGTTTAACCTTAGTGGTCTATGTCTTTTTTTTAATTATATTTTTATTTTATTAATTTTTTTTTAATGAACTCATTGAAGAGAAACGATGGCCCAAAACCTTAGTCGAACAGGCTCAATATTTCTGCAAGCGCGATGAACGATAGGAACGGATCAAGGTTTCTCAATTTTGAATCCAAAATGAGAAATCTAATTTTTTTATTTTCTATTTATATTTTTTTTTAGATCTTTAATGAACTCATCGAAGAGAAACGATGGCCCAAAACCTTAGTCGAACAGGCTCAACATTTCTGCAAGCGCGATGAACGATAGGAACGGATCAAGGTTTCTCAATTTTGAATCCAAAACTGAAAAATCTGATTTTTTTTTGTTTTTTTTTTTTTGAAAAGAGAAAGAGTGGAAATAAATTCAAAGAATTAGAAATTTCCAAACAAAAAATCTCATCTTATTTTTTTTTTAGATCTTTAATGAACTCATCGAAGAGAAACGATGGCCCAAAACCTTAGTCGAACAGGCTCAACATTTCTGCAAGCGCGATGAACGATAGGAACGGATCAAGGTTTCTCAATTTTGAATCCAAAACTGAAAAATCTGATTTTTTTTTTAAAAGAAAAAAAGTGGAAATAAATTCAAAGAATTAGAAATTTCCAAACAAAAAATCTCATCTCATTTTTTTTTTAGATCTTTAATGAACTCATCGAAGAGAAACGATGGCCCAAAACCTTAGTCGAACAGGCTCAACATTTCTGCAAGCGCGATGAACGATAGGAACGGATCAAGGTTTCTCAATTTTGAATCCAAACTGAAAAATCTGATTTTTTTATTTTTTTTATTTTTTTTTTGAAAAGAGAGAGTGGAAATAAATTCAAAGAATTAAAATTTCTAAAAAATCTCATCTCATTTTTTTTAGATGCGGAATCCAACATAGGCCACCAATTATAAAGTAGCCAAGGAATCGAGAAAAGAAATATAAGCATAGAGCAAAATATATGATATGCAAATATTTCATTTCTAGCATCGTGTTCTCAAATAAACGGGTCCCACCGGGTGTGCCAGCTTGATGGACCGCGCTCCTGCTCGGTTCTACCGAGGTCGGCGGACATGGGAGTCCTTCGGGTCCGACCCTTTCGTAACCGGGGGGCAAGGGCGTGCATCAACATTTCTTTTTTTTTGTGTGGGTGTGCCAGATTTTCTATTTTACTTGGAATTGCAATTGGTGATTCGGAGATCAACCTTCCCAAGTAAAAAGGAAATCAACTTCTTTCAAGTTTTCCATTGCACATATATTTAAGAAAAGAGACATTTTCTTGGTTTGCCGTGAAAGGCGAATTTTTTTGGCATTTATAGCCGATTTTGGCGTTTATAGCCGATTTTGGCGTTATAGCGATTTGGCGTTATAGCCGATTTACAATCCTTATCAATAATGAAAGACAAGAGTTGTGATTTTTGTCTCTTTTGAAAAAATACAAACTACAATGAAAAGCAAGAAAAGGAGGATCTAACTTCTCAGGAGATTGTGGGGGACCCGTTTAGATTGACGGTCGCAAGCCATATGTGGGCTTCGCCATCATCCAAGCAGATGAGAACAGATGATGCTATTGATTCGCTTGGCTTGGCTATAACCTCAGGTTTTTAGAGAACAAAGACCAAAAGAAGGTCCTATGTCTAATAAAAAGCCGAGTAGACGGGCTTGAAAAGCCATGTCTAAGCCATTGGCGGCAGAAGGAGAAGGCAAGGACCTTGGGGGGGGGTACCCCCCAAGGGACTTTTGTCACCTTGTAGCGGTGGTCGGTGTAGGATTTCCGCAGAGTTTTCTCTCTTAGATTTCTGATGCCTCTTTCTGTCTGAGTTTCCAGATTTTCTGCAGTCTATTGTCTGTGTGTCTGCTGTCCTTTCTTCTTGGAGAGCTCTCCTATTTATAGGCTTTTTAGGTAGCCATTTAGGAGGGTTTATGAGCCTTGATTATCATAAAGCTACATAAAGGGAGGATTTACAAAATTGAATTCTTTATTTTGTAACTCCTTTTTCTTGGCTTCTGATTGGCCGGAGGAGATTGAGGGCATTTAATCGCCTTTAATCGCCATGATGGGAGGAGTTTCATGGGTTAAATGCCAAGAATCTCTTGACTTGTAACTCCTGGATGCTTGCTTCTGATTGGTCTGTCCAAAGGAAATGGATTAATGACTGTAATAAAGCTAGTCAATTAATCGCATTAAGTGGTCGCCGAGCATCTGAAGAGTCACGGGCCGTGCCGTGTCTTTTGGGATTCTTCTGGCGATGATCACCGATGGATCTTCATGTAGATCGACATCGGATGACCATGTAGTTTCAGGTGTTTGTTGCCAACAGCAGGTCGGTGCCATCTATCCTGTCGATTTCTCGATCGGTCGGGTAGAAAGCACACTTTTTTTGGTTGACCGGGTGGCGATCAATATTATTTTCGATACTCTTGATGATTGACCCGTGTTTTGGACGTATGTCAGAGGATTTGGTGTCTCAAAAGTATGAATTTTGAAAAATACCAGAGGCTGGGCGCTTCGAATCGCAAAAAAACGGCGAAAACCGGGGTTTCCGGGGCCTTCCCGGCGACCCCGGGCTCCAGGGTCGCAGAGGGTTTTCCCCCTTTTTGTCCCGTTTTGTGTCCGTTTTTGCTGTTTTTCGATTCTTTTTTCTTCTTTATTTTTCCTTGACATTTTTGGCCTGATTTTCCTATAGAAAATATGATGAGAATCCTTGCATTTTATTTTGCAAAGTTTCCAATTTTCTGAGAAAGCCGAAGACTTTGTCGCGCAGAGCTGCCGACTTTCCGTCAGAAGCTGAAACTGGGGCAAACGATGTCAGAATGACCTGAAATTTGGTGTGAAGCCTCCTGAGCAATAAATAAGACCAACCATAGGCTTTTGTTTGAGTTTTGAAGCCGTTTGGGGTCTTATCACCTGTAGACTTGCTTTTGTCGCGATGAAGACGTCGCGGTTTGATGTGCGGTCAACCGATGTCCGATTGACTTGAAATTTGACAGGGAACCTATTGGAGTCATTTTAAGATGATCCATAAGCTCTGTCTTGAAAACCATGGTCCCGGAGAGCTTTGCCGCCGAGAGGCCTGATTTGGCTTCCAAGCGTCAAAATATGGTCAAATGTTGTCGAAATGACCTGAAATTTGACGTGTAGCCCTTTGTAAGCATTTTGAAGCCGTCCATGTGCTCTATCTGATGAGTGATGGCCACGGTGGTTCTCACCACCGAGAGGCTTAATTAGCTGTTCGAGGGTTGATGTAGGGTCAAACGTTGTCGGTTTGACTCAGAACTTGACGTGGAGCCTTTTGGATGTATTTTGAGACCATCCATCGGCTCCGATCGAAGATTTGGTGTCTCCGATGCTTTCACCGCCAGGAGCTCCTTTTCAGTTACCGGAGAAGCGAAGTTAGGCCAAATGATTTTGAAATGGCCCGAAACTTCTTATGTACTCCTCTTTTGGCTGTCTTGAAGGATCTTGTAGTTTTTGTTTGATTCTGACAAGATTTGATTTTTTGGAAGTAGCATTGCCTATTTATGGCAGGTTGCGACTTCATGTAGCTCTTTGGATCTTGAAGAGGCAAAGTGACATTTTTGGTGTCAACAGTGTGAAAGAAGGGTTGCAGCCTTCTCCAGCATCTCATAGCAAGTTTATGAAGAAGCGTGCCTTGGAAACTCTGACAGCTGAGGCCAAAAGTTTGCTTGAGGAGCTGAAATTTTGGCTGGAGACCATTTTTGGTTGAGCTCCTGATTTTTGTAGCAGAAACTATCCTTCTTCTTTGTTTTTTGGTACCACATGTATTTTTTTTTGGGTACTATCTCTTTTTTTGTAGTTCTTTGTAAACACTCTCTTTTGGTACCACATGTATTTTTTTGGTACTCTTTCTTTTTTTGTAGTGCTTTGTAAACACTTTCATTTTTTGGTATTGCATGTATTTTTTTGTACCCTTTTTTTTTGTTTTCCCTACGCTCACTTAAATCTTTTTGTGATGAAAGTAATTGCTAAATGGGATTTGATCAAAAGCTTGTCATTTTGTGAAAATCTTTTGTCAAATGATTGTTTTGGCATGGGAGCCAGATTTTTTTTTCTTTTTTGTGGCATGGAAGCCGATTTTGGCATGAGAGCCAGTTTTTTGTGGCATTGATAGCCGAGTTTGTGGCATTGATAGCCGGTTTTGGTGGCATTGATAGCCGGGTTTTTTGAAAGCCAAGTTTTTGGTTTGTGGCATTGATAACCGATTTTGTTTTGTGGCATTGATAGCCGGTTTGTTTTATGGCATTGATAGCCGGTTTTGGTGGCATTTATAGCCGATTTTGGTGGCATTTATAGCCAGTTTGTGGCATCTATAGCCGATTTTGGTGGCATTTATAGCCGGTTTGTGGCATTTATAGCCGGTTTGTGGCATTTATAGTCGATTTTGGTTTTCAAAAAATGCAAGTATCGACTAAAAGTTGCCTCCCTACTGAATGGTCTTGCAAGTATCGATGGAATGTCGCATCCCTGCTCATTCGGTTGCGAGTATCGATGGAATGTCGCATCCTTGCTTTTCAGAAATTTTGGTTTTGCGGGTACTGACTTGATGTCGTTTCCCCATGATTTTTTAAATTTGCGGTTTTCTCGAACCTTTGGGTTATGGATATCAACTGCAATGTTACATTTCCACGGTTTCTTGGTTTTTTTGAACCTTTGAAATTTGGGTTGTGGATATCAACTGAAATGTTGCGTCTCCATGTTTTTTTTTGTTTGTTTTTGCAAGTATCGACGAAATGTCGCTTCCCTGCGATTTTGGAAATGTCGAATGTGGTTTGCATGCTTCCGATTTGTGCGAGTACCGACTAAGCGTCGCTTCCCTGGGTTTTTTTGAAAAACCATATTTTTGTTTAAAGACACTAGGGTCATAAGTTTTGACCTAAAACCATTTAGGCGGTAAAAGGTAGGGTGGACTTGGGTGGAAATCCCTGAATCCGGATTTTGTTTCAAACCATGAATTTTGGGTTCAAGGGTTGAAAATTTTAGTCAAGTTAGGGAGAGGTTCCTAAACTTGGAATTTTTGAACAATGAAACGATGAAAGTAAGCATTGTTTAAATTTCTAGAAATTTCAACATTTGATATGAAAATTCTAAAAAAGATTGGGTTTGACGAGCGTGTACCTGGAAATTGGTTTTGGCCGTACAGGCATTGCTCTTACCCAGTTGGGTAAGTCTTCAAGGGTAGTACCGCTTTAAGAACTTGTCGTTGATGGGCAGCATACATCTATCACCCTCCATGTTTAGGAGTGCGTATGCGCCGTTGGAGAAAACCTTGTCGATGACGTAGGGTCCCTCCCATTTTGGCTCAAATTTGCCTTTGGACTTGTGAGCGAAGACCATTGGTCTTTTTACCGCAAGAACCAAGTCACCCTTTTTGTAGGCGCGTTGCCTGACCTTTTTGTCGAAAGATCCTGCCATGCGTGCTTGGTAAAGTTTAATGCTTTATCGAGCTTCGAGCCGTCTCTCATCGAGATTGTCTAGCTCATGGAGTCGCAATTTGACATTGTTTTCTTGAGTCATGTCATTTTGCAAGGATACCCTCAAGGAAGGAATTTGTACTTCCAAGGGTATGATAGCTTCGCATCGATAGACCAAGGAGAATGGTGTGCTATGGGTTGGTCCTCGAACGGTGGTTCGATAGGCCCACAAAGCTTCAGACAGTTTGTCGCTCCAGTCTTTTTTGTGACTAGACCATTTTTTTGAGGATTTTGCAGAGTGTCTTGTTGAAAGCTTCTGCTAATCCGTTTGCTGCCGGATTGTATGAAGTCGAAGGACAGCTTTGGATTTTGTATTTGTCGCAGAACCTGTAGAATCGATGATCCCGGAATTGTGGTCCATTATCATAGATGAATCTTTTATGTATACCGAAACGACAAATGATGTTTGTGCGCAGGAACTGAAGGACTGATGAGGTCTTCATTTCGTTAAGCATAAATGCTTCTGACCACTTGGAGAAATAATCCGTAGCGGCGAAGATGAAGCAATGACCTTTTCTTGAAGGGGGAGAAATAGGACCTATGATGTCCATGCCCCAGGCTTCGAAAGGCCATGAAATCGCTGTAGGATGCAGGATCTTTTCTTGGAAGGTTCGAGGTGGTTCCTCCACAATATTTTCGGAGGCTTCCATCTCTACAAAACCTTCTGGGGTTTCAAAGGCCTTTCCAGACCAAGGTTTTGTTCCTTTCCACGGGTCTTCTTGATCGGCAATTTTCTAAAGGCTTGCCATGAGATGATCCCAATCGCCTGTTGAAACCGAGTCGAAGTAAGATACTTCTTTTGGAGACTAGGGTTCTTTTGGGTTAGAAGACCACATGTCTGTGTCATCGGACAATTCCTCTTCATTGTCAGAGAAATCGTACCAATTGGATGAGCTTCCTGGATCTTTGTCAGGTGACTCATCGAAGAGATATCTAGGGAGACCGATGTCTTCATGGACTTGAGATCTTGAGGCTTGGTCAGTAAATTGACTTTTAAGCCTTTGTGTCAACTATCTCAGGGGAGTGTCGGGATCATACCCTAACCTGTGTGAAGACTTTTCTACATGGTCGTAGAGTCTCCAATCTTCCAGCTGGCTTTTGGTCAAGGCGGGCCCCAATGGTGTGAGAATATCGCGTCCTTCTCCCAAACCGACTAGGTTTTGACCGTCATAGCCCATTTTCTTCATAATAGCTTGTGCCATAGGACTATATAAGGATAGTTGAGGCATACCTTCATTTTGAAAAGATTCAAGCATGGAGTTTGATGAAGAAGCACCCGATCTATGGAAGAAGATCGGCTTTTCCTTTGCTGAAGTTGCTGGAACAACGAAGGAACCTGACGTAGGATCTTCTATGTCAGAAGTTGTCTTTATTGGAGTAAGAGCAGGCTGAACTTGCTGAGTGTCAGCTTGGCTTGACGATGTGTCGTATTCTGGCTCTGAATCCGAAGCCGTGTCTTGCATGATAGACACGAAAGAGACAACAAATTTGCCCCCAGACTTTTGCTTTACCTTCTTCACTTTAGTTGTGATGACCAAAGGCTTTGAAGGTTTGAGGGAGATGATGAAGGGAGTTTGAATGCTCTCTTCAGATTTACCGGATGGTTTGTTTTCTTCCGGTGATTGTAGAGGAAGCCTTGCCTTTATCTTTCTGGAGATTTTCGGCAAAGGGTGTTGTGTGCTTCTCCTCTTCTTCTTTTTCACCTTCTTACATATGTGAGTCTACGAAGTGGACTTCTTTACCTTTGAAGGGTTTTCTGTCCGCAAAGACTCGATGTATCATGCCGCCGTCACCAACAAACTTGATGCATTGATGTAAAGTTGAAGGGACAACACCATTCTCGTGGATCCAGGGGCGTCCGAGAAGGATGTTGTAGCATGAAGGGGTTTTTATTGCATGCACAGTGACCTCAGAGATAAGATCACCGATCTGCAACATGAACCTGATTTTGCCGATAGGCCTTTGAGTACTCCCATCGTATCCAAAGATAGATACAGATGTGTGGCTCAGTTTGCTGGGTGGGATGCCCAACTCTTCGAGAGCCGATGTGGAGATGAGGTTGAGTGCAGAACCTGGGTCGATCTGAACTCTATGCATAGGCATTTCCTTGATGTACCCTGTGAAGTACAGGGGTCGGTTGTGCCTTGTTTCGCCAAGTAGGAGGTCTTCCCTTGTGAAGGCGATGGTTGCACTGGCTGCTTTTTGAATCGTGAGGCATTCGATGCATGATCCCTCAGTTTTCTTCTTTTCTCCCTTTGAGGAAGTTTCTGAGTTTTGACCCGGTAGTCCATTTCAATTTGGAGGACTTGCTGGGCATGTTTGTCGACATCCTCATTCAACTTTTGTAACTCTGAAATGAGATTATCACGACTGTGCGGAGACATTCGCAATAAATCTAGGATGTGCAGACGTACAGGTATGTGCTTGAAATGTTCAATCAAGTCATACTTGAAAGCCTCCTTAGGGCCTTCATGTTCATCATTGTTGCCACTAGGGGCGCTTACAACATCTTTTCCTGAAGGATTTACATATGTAAAGGAAGATTGGTCGTAATTTTTGTGGTAGTCCCGGCCAGAGCGGGTGCCTTTACCAACTTCGAGAGCTTCTTGAGAAGGGTCTTCATTTGGAAGATTGTCTTCAGGATCAAGAGGCTATCATTTTTCATTTGCTGAGGATGTATCTGCAGTAGAGTTGCCATCTTCAGTGATTGTGTTGCATGGAGCATTTTACGGGAACAAGTCCTGAACAGAATCCAACAACCTTTCTTCTTCGTTGACCAATTCATCGTCCCAAGCATCAATAGCTGGGGATTCTTCAGTCAGGAAGGGTGTGAACTTTGAAGTCACAATCTCAGAAGAAGAAACCTGAGAGAATGTCGTCTCAGTGAAAGTCATGTGAGATGAGGTGGCTCTAGAAGATACATTGCTAGGAGTCTTCGGAGTGTAAGTGATCTCATCAGACGATGCTTCGGAAGAGCTATAATCCCGAATTATCACATTACAGGAAGCTCTGACAAGAGACGTTGCCTAATTGGAGTGAGACTCATCCTCGGATGTAAGAGGATCATCTATCCAGCAATTCTCTCCATTTTTTAGGAGTTAAGTGAGGATGTACCTGATGGTCTTCAGGGACTCAGGCTCTGGATTGCGAGGAAGCTCGTTGACGCGGTCTTGCTCTTATTCTAGAGCGAGACGCTGCAAGATCCTTACATATTCTTCAAGATCAGGCATGGGAGCCAAATCTTCTTCTTCATCAACTCTTTGTGGCTCAACATAGTTGATTTCCACTGGAGCAATGACAGGTGCTGGGTCAGCAGCATTTTCTTGTATAGCCTCTTGGTCTTCTTCATCATCAGACCAGGATCTTTGTGGCTGTAGTGGGTTATACCAAATTACTGGCATAAGATGAGTCTCAGGAACCCATTCTTCATCGGAGAGATATTCTCCTGTTTTAAAGGATTCCTCTCACTCGTCGGTGTAGCTAGATTCGAATCCATCATCAGTGTCGCTGGACTCGTATCCATCAATGGAGAATCCAACTATCGAATTGTAAGTGTATGATGCCCCCTGCGTGGCTTCTTCGAATTGAGGTGGCATGAAATCACTGAGAGTGACTTTTCTTACCCCCCTTGAAGTCTCTGGAAGGGACTTTTTTGTTGCCTCCAGTGAAGCAGTAGAGGAACCCTCTGCCTTTTCTTGGACTTTCTGTTTTGGCTGGGTCTTCTCTTGCCGTTTGAGCTTGAGGAGATGTTTCCTAGCCTGCCTTCGCTGTTGAGCTGTAGGCTTTGTTTTCATGACTTCCCAATTTTCATCTTCTAGGAGATCGGGATGTACCCATATGGGTTGTCCGTCTGGTGTCGGGTAAGGAACCAGTTCCTCCGACACTTGAATTGAGTTTATCACCTTGAAGGAAGTAGTGATCTTCTTCTTCGGTGATTTTAATGTTTGTCCACATGACACCATGTTGACGGAGGCAAACCCATAGTTTTTGTCAAAGGCGATGACTCCGTTTTTCCACATCTCGTTTATTTCTTCCTCACAACGAAGCATTGATTGAGAGGATGCGAGATCATCTGATGGTATGGACAGTACCGAGGATCGTTGGTTTTGCCAACATCACCCGGTCTTTTGGGTTCAGGCAAGGTGAGCTTGCCGTTTGCCACAAGAGCCTCGAAGATTTCATCAACATCTTCATCGAACGGGTATTTCTTTTCTACTCGTTCTTTGAAGGCATCAGAGAGTTCAGGTCTCTTACCAGCAACTTTGTTTTCAGCTTTCTTTGCTGGCTAAGGAGCTGACTTGGTCTGCACATTGAGGACCTCTTTCTTCTTTGGTTTAGAGGTTGCAATGGCTGTTGGCTCTTTTCTTGATGATTTCTGACTGTTGAGGTCTTTAATCACCGTTTCAGCTTCCATGGAAGCTTCTAGGAGTTCTCCCAGGTTCTTTGATTTGTTGCCGATGATCATGGAGCGGATTCTAGCTCTCATGTTGTTTCGGCAGATGTTGACTAGCGACGCTTGTGGCAATACATCAAAGCATTTGTATGCCATTGCTTTCCACTTGTGAATGAAGTCATATGTTGACTCATTCTCCCCCTGTTTTGGACTGCACAGTTGAGCCATAGTAGCGGGATGATCCTCACCTTTGAAGTGAGTCAGGAAGCGTGTCTCAAGCATGGCCAAGTTTTGGATGGAGTCCTCCGGCAGAGTGGAGTACCAATCGAAGACCGTACATTTTAGGGTACTTGCAAAGAGGCGGATCTTGAGTGCATCTTGATCCACGATAGGTCCCGTCAAGATCTTGAAGTAGATGACGTGCTGTTTGGCTGGTCCTTTCCCCATATATGTTTGTAGAGTAGGATGCTTGAATTTTGTAGGGAACGGGACCGAGTCCATCCATAAGAGAAATAGTGGCTTGATCCCATGCTCCTTGAGTATATCCTACTCTTTTGATTTTGCGAGGATATTGTCTACATCCTTTTTGGTAAGGGCGTGTGGCTCATTTTCTTCTCCGTTTACCTCATCGTCTTGATGATTCGGAGGAGGTTCATTGTTTGCCTGATTTTGGAAGGCGAGGAGAAGGTTTTCCATCAGAGTTTCAATTCTCTGCTGACTTTGTTCCAACTGTTGGATGCGTGTGATCGCATCATCTTGAGGTGGATTGCGAGGTGGTGGCTCAGAATTTGTAGCCAGGACGTTCATCCCTCGGGATTCGAATGAAGAAACTGTCCTGGTGACTGAGCGGGGGGCTCATTCTTTTTTATGAAGAGCTTGAGGAAGGATCACTCTGCCGTCCTTTGGTTGAAGGAGCAGGGGATTCTTCTGAATGTCTTCTTGTCCTGGAGACGCTACGGGCCGGATGTCGGACATGGATTTTTGTTGCTGACTTTTAGCGTCTTCTGGTTTTTCCAACCATATGGACAGCAACAACTTGGTTGGATCTTTCTTTTTCGACCCATTTGGGAGAGACTTGAAGTGTAGGAGGTTGGATCCTTTGCTTTTCTAGTCTCTTTTGTCGATACGACGCGCGGCGGCATATATGACGAGCAATTTGAGCTTCGGTGAGCTCTAGTTGGGCCTTGACAACGAAAGATGTGCTCCCTCGGGCGCAGCAGCCAAGCTTATCTTCTTTGTAGCTAGGCAAGGACAGGATGCGAACCTAGTCCTTTGCCTGTTGCAGCAAAGCTTTGAATTTTTTGAGTTCGGCCCCTGTAGATATGAAGGGTAGAGCCGAAGGATTGTAGGCCTTAGCAGGTGCTTGCAGAGGCCTTGTGATGCATGACTTGTTTTTGGGCTTGTAAAAATAAGCCGGCTCATGCTGGGTTGACTTGGGAGTCAGGTTGGAGATGGGTCTCTCCTCTTTCATGTAGGCAAGAGGGTAGAACTGGTTCTCCTTGAGTGGGGCTAGGTATGCTGGCTTGGTGGATGTTTGGGATCTTCTTTGTTTTGGTGAAGGTCTTGGGGACCAAGTCTTGGGATAGACCTGGTCGTTTGCGGGTCGAGGTTTCGTGGGGGTGCCACGGGCTTCGGGCCTTTTGGTGCTCGCCTTTGGTGTCACGGTAGTGACACGTTGAGAGGCGACCTTCTGCTTCTTGGAAGGAGCAGTTTGTTCTTCGGGAAGTGGGAATGGTCCCAGCGTCCCAAAGACGATAGTCCGGGGAGTCGAAGTCGACCCAGAGTTCAGAGAGTTGCATAGGGAGTTGACGCTTCGACAGTTGATGGGGCGCTTGTAGGTGCGCGTGGTTTGCTTCTGTTGAAGCATGAGCTGGTGCTTGTTCTCATCGAAAGTAATGGTTAGCGAAGCTGCCAATGTTAGTTTTCGAAAAACTTCTGAAACAAGACCACATCCATCAGTAATCACAAAAATATAATGATCATAAATGGGAAGTTCTACGGTTTTGTCTTTTCAAATCGCTCGAGGGATGTGACCCAGGCAATATGAAGAAGGCAAAAGGCCATAGAAAGTACAATTGTTTTGATCGCAGGATGGTGAGCCCAGAATGAGCGTTCCAATGACTGCTAGAAGCAATTGTGAACCTAAATTCGACTTATCGAGAAGTAGAGCTTGCTCGATGAAAGAAGAATACAAGGTTGGACTTAAAAATGTGCCGGTCGCGAATACAATAGACCCTGAAAGGGCGTACTAGTACCGCTAGACACAAATGTTTGGAGACCGCATCCATGAGATGAGATTCTCTGTTTTGAAATGTCAAGTTTGGATTCATCAAAGAGAACATATGGTATTCCGATCCAAATACGGTCTCAGCGATTTCCGCGAGCGCCAATACTCAGAAGGAAATGAACCGTAATTTCTCGGATCTGAATCCAAAATTGACAATTTTTTTTTTTGAAAGGCCAAGATCGGGTTCATCAAAGAGAGCAAAAGGCATTCCAATCTGAGCACGGGCTCAACGATTTCCACGAGTGCCAGTGCGTAGAAAGGAGGAGACTAAAATTTCTCCAATCCGAACCCAAATTCACGGAAGTTATTTTTTAAAAATTTTTTTAAGATTTTTTTTGAATTTTTTTTATTTTTTATTTTTTATTTTAAAATTTTTATTTAAAAAAATTTTATTTTAAAAATTCTTTTTTATTTAAAAGATGAGAGAGTACACATAGGCCTCCTAACCCGGTCTTATGAGATCTCAATTGATAGAATTGCCCCCAAGTAAGGGTAGGATTACTTAATAAACCCGTTTGGAGGACCCTTGCCTAGAATAGTCAAGTTGTCTCCACACTCTGGACAAGGCTTTTCTTGAATCAACCGTGATCAAAGAACGGAGTTAGTTTAACCTTAGTGGTCTATGTCTTTTTTGTCTTTTTTATTTTTATTTTTGTTTTAGATCTTTAATGAACTCGTCGAAGAGAAACGATGGCCCAAAACCTTAGTCGAACAGGCTCAACATTTCTGCAAGCACGATGAACGATAGGAAAGGATCAAGGTTTCTCAATTTTGAAACCAGATTAAAAAATCTAATTTTTTATTTATTATTATTATTATTTTTTTAGATCTTTAATGAACCCATCGAAGAGAAACGATGGCCCAAAACCTTAGTCGAATAGGCTCAACATTTCTGCAAGCACGATGAACGATAGGAAAGGATCAAGGTTTCTCAATTTTGATTCCAAAATGAAAAATCTGATTTTTTTTGTTTTTTTTTCTATAGATCTTTGATGAACTCATCGAAAAGAAACAATGGCACAAAACCTTAGTCGAACAGGCTCAACATTTCTGCAAGCACGATGAACGATAGGAAAGGATCAAGGTTTCTCAATTTTGAATCCAAAATGAAAAATTTGATTTTTTTTTGTTTTATATTTTTTTTAGATCTTTGATGAACTCATCGAAGAGAAATGATGGCCCAAAACCTTAGTCGAACAGGCTCAACATTTCTGCAGGCACGATGAACGATAGGAAAAGGATCAAGGTTTCTCAATTTTGAATCCAAAATGAAAAATCTGATTTTTTTTGTTTTTTATTTATTTTTAGATCTTTGATGAACTCATCGAAGAGAAACGATGGCCCAAAACCTTAGTCGAACAGGCTCAACATTTCTGCAAGCACGATGAACGATAGGAAAGGATCAAGGTTTCTCAGTTTTGAATCCAAACTGAGAAATCTGATTTTTTGATTTTTTTTTAAAAAGAGAAAGAGTGGAAATAAATTCAAAGAATTAGAAAATTCCAAAAAATCTCATCTCAATTTTTTTAGATGCGGAATCCAACATAGGCCACCAATGAGAAAGTAGCCAAGGAATCGAGAAAAGAAGTATAAGCATAGAGCAAAATATATGATATGCAAATATTTCATTTCTAGCATCGTGTTCTCAAATGAATGAGTCCCACTGGGTGGAGCCAGCTGGATGGACAGCGTTCTGCTCGGTTCTATCGAGGTCGGCAGACGTGGGAGTCCGTTTGATCCGACCCTTTCGTAACCGGGGGGCAAAGGCGTGCATCAACATTTTTTTGGGTGGGTGTGCCAGACTTTCTATTTTACTTGGAATTACAAGTGGTGATCCGGAGATCGACCTTCGCAAGTAAAAAGGAAATCAGCTTCTTTCAAGTTTTCCATTGCACATATATTTAAGAAAAGAGACATTTTCTTCGTTTGCCGTGAAAGGTGATTTTTTTGGCATTTATAGCCGATTTTGGTGTTTATAGCCGATTTACAATTCTTATCAATAATGAAAGACAAGAGTTGTGATTTTTGTCTCTTTTGAAAAAATACAAACTACAATGAATTAGCAAGTCAGATGTGGACTTCGCCATCATCCATGCAGATTGACGGTCGCAAGTCATATGTGGACTTCACCATCATCCATGTAGATGAGAATAGAGGATGCTCTTGATTCGCTTGGCTTGGCTATAACCTCAGGTTTTTAGAGGACAAAGACCAAAAGGAGGTCCTATGTCCAATAAAAAACTAAGTAGACGGGCTGAAAAGCCACGCCTAAGCCATTGGAGGCAGAAGGAGAAGGCGAGTACCTCTGGGGGGATACCCCCCCCCCCCCAAGGGACTTTTGTCACCTTGTAATGGTGGCCGGTGCAGAACTTTCGCAGAGTTTTCTCTCTTTCTTTCTCTGGATTTCCTGTGCTTTTTTGTTATCAGGGATTTTTGTTTTGTTTTTTCCGATCTGGAATTCTTTGGAATGCTCTCCTATTTAATGGCTTTTAGGTAGCCATTTAGGAGGATTTATGAGCCTTAATTGTCATAAAGCTACATAAAGGAAGAGTTACAAGATTGAATTCTTTATTTTGTAACTCCTTTTTCTTGGCTTCTGATTGGCCGGAGGAGATTGAGGGCATTTAATCGCCTTTAATTGCCATGATGGGAGGAGTTTCATGGGTTAAATGCCATGAATCAATTGACTTGTAACTCTCACTTGCTTGCTTCTGATTGGGCCGTCCGAAGAAATGAATTAATGACTGCAATAAAGCTTGCTGAGTAGTTGAAGAGTCGCGGGCCGTGCCGCGTCTTTTGGGATTCTTCTGGCGATGATCATCGATGGATCTTCATGTAGATCGACATCGGATGACCATGTAACTTCAGGTGTTGTTTGCCAACAGCGGGTCGGTGTCATCTATCCTGTCGATTTCACGATCGGTTGGATAGAAAACACACTTTTTTTGGTTGACCGGTTGGCGATCAATGTTGATTTTGATACTCTTGATGTTTGACCCGTGATTTTGATGGATGTCAAAGGTTTTGGTGTCTCAAAAGTATGAATTTTGGAAAATCCGAGGAGTCGGACGCTTCGAATCGCGAAAAATGATGAAAAACGGCATTTTCGGGGCCCACCCGGCGATCTCGGGCTCCATGGTCGCCGGCGACCATGGGCCAGGGTCGCAGGGGCTTGTAACCCTGGGCCAGGGTCACAGGGGGGGTCTGCGACCCTGGGAGGGTTTTCCCCCTTTTTGTCCCGTTTTGCGTCCGTTTTTTATGTTTTTCGATTCTTTTTTCTTCTGTATTTTTTTCTTGACATTTTTTATCATTTATTGGCCTGATTTCCCTGTAGAAAACTTGATAAGAATTCTTGCATTTTGGATTGCAAAGTTTCCAATTTTCCGAGAAAGCCGAAGACTTTGTCGCGCAGAGCTGCCGATTTTTCGTCAGAAGCTGAAACTGGGCCAACGATGTCGGAATGACCTGAAATTTGGGGTGAAGCATCCTGAGCAATAAATAAGACAGCCATAGGCTTTTGTTTGAGTTTTGAAGCCGTTTGGGGTCCTATCACCAGTAGACTTATTTTTGTCGCGATGAAGATGTCGCGGCTTGATGTGCGGTCAACCGATGTCCGATTGACTTGAAATTTGACAGGGAATCTATTGGAGTCATTTTAAGATGATCCACAGGCTCTGCTTGGAAACCATGGTCTCGTGGAGCTTCACCGCCGAGAAGCCTGATTTGGCTTCCGAGCGTCAAAGTCTGGTCAAATGTTGTAAAAATGACCTGAAATTTGACTTGTAGCCCTTTGTAAGCATTTTGAAGCCGTCCATGTGCTCTATCTGATGAGTGATGGCCTCAGTGGTTCTCGCCGTCGAGAGGCTTGATTTAGCTGTTCGAGGGTTGATGTAGGGTCAAACGTTGTTGGTTTGACTCGGAACTTGACGTGGAGCCTTTTGGATGTATTTTGAGATCATCATCGGCTCTGATCAAAGATTTGGTGTCTTCGATGCTTTCGCCGCCGGGAGCTTCATTTCAGCTGCTGGAGAAGCGAAGTTAGGCCAAATGATTTTGAAATGGCCCGAAACTTTTTGTGTACTCCTCTTTTGGCTGTCTTGAAGGATCTTGCACTTTTTGTTTAATTCTGACAAGATTTGATTTTTTGGAAGTAGCATTGCCTATTTATGGCAGGTTGCGACTTCATGTAGCTTTTTGGATCTTGAAGAGGCAAAGTGACATTTTTGGTGTCAACCATGCCAAGTTCATGGAGATTATGTTCACATGCCTGCAGAATGGCTACATCCTACAGCGATCTCATGGCCTTTCGAAGCCTGGGGTATGGACATCATAGGTCCTATTTCTCCCCTTCAAGCAAAGGTCATCGCTTCATCTTCGCCGCTACGGATTATTTCTCCAAGTGGTCAGAAGAATTTGCGCTTAACGAAATGAATACCTCATCAGTCCTTCAGTTCCTGCGCACCAGCCTCATTTGTCATTTCGGTATATGATGGACCGCGTGTTCATTGCTCGGTGCTACCGAGGTCGGCGGACTGGGAGTTCGTTGGGTTGGACCGTTTTGCGCCCGGGGGGCAGAAGCGGGTATCAACATTTTTTGTGTGGGTGTGCTAGATTTTCTATTTTACTTGGAATTGCAAGTGGTGATCTAGAGATCGACCTTCACAAGTAAAAAGAAAATCAACTTCTTTCAAGTTTTCCATTGCACATATATTTAAGAAAAGAGACATTTTTCTTGATTTTTCGTGAAAGGCGATTTTTTGGCATTTATAGCCGATTTTGGCGTTTATAACCGATTTACAATTCTTATCAATAATGAAAGACAAGAGTTGTGATTTTTGTCTCTTTTAGAAAAATACTAACTACAATGAAAAGCAAGAAAAGGAGGATCTAACTTCTTAGGAGATTGTGGGGGACTCGTTCAGATTGACGGTCGCAAGCCATGTGTGGACTTCGCCATCATCCATGCAGATGAGAATAGAGGATACTCTTGATTCGCTTAGCTTGGCTATAACCTCAGGTTTTTAGAGAACAAAGACCAAGTGGAGGTCCTATGTCCAATAAAAAGCTAAGTAGACGGGCTGAAAAGCCACGTCTAAGACATTGGAGGCAAAAGGAGAAGGCAAGGACCTTGGGGGGGGGTACCCCCCAAGGGACTTTTATCACCTTGTAGTGGTTGCCGGTGTAGAACTTCAGCAGAGTTTTCTTTCTTCTTTCTCTCGGATTTTCTGTGCTTTTTTCTGATCTGGGATCTCTATTTTTCTTTCGATATGGAATTCGTTGGAATGCTCTCCTATTTATAGGCTCTTGGTAGCCATTTAGGAGGGTTTATGGATTTTATTGTCATTAAGCCACATAATGGGAGGAGTTACAGGGTTTAATTCCTTTATTTTGTAACTCCTTTTTCTTGGCTTCTAATTGGCCGGTGGAGATTGAGGTCATTTAATCGCCTTTAATCGCCATGATGGGAGGAGTTTCATGGGTTAAATGCCAGGAATCAATTGACTTGTAACTCCCATTTGCTTGCTTCTGATTGGGCCGTCCAAAGAAATGAATTAATGACTGCAATAAAGCTAGTCAATTAATTACATTAAGTGGTCGCCGAGCAGTTGAAGAGTCGCGGGCCGTGCCGCGTCTTTTGAGATTCTTCTGGCGATGATCATTGATGGATCTTCATGTAGATCGACATCGGATGACCATGTAACTTTAGGTATTGGTTGCCAACAGCGGGTCGGTGCCATCTGTCCTGTCGATTTCTCGATCGGTCGGACAGAAAGCACACTTTTTTGGTTGACCGGTTAGCGATCAATGTTGATTTTGATACTCTTGATGATTGACCCGTGATTTTGACGGATGTTGAAGGATTTGGTGTCTCAAAAGTATAAATTTGGGAAAATCCCAGGAGTCGGAAGCTTCAAATCACGAAAAACGAAAAAAAGGGCCTTCCGGGGCCAACCCGGCGACCCTGGGGGGTTTTCCCCCCTTTTGTCCCGTTTTGCGGCCGTTTTTGATGTTTTTTTTGTTCTTTTTTATTCTGTATTTTTATTGACATATGTGGTCGTTTATTGGCCTGATTTCCTTGTCGAAAACCTGATGAGAATCCTTGCATTTTGGTTTGCAAAGTTTCCTAATTTTCCGGGAAAGCCGAAGACTTTGCCGCGCAGAGCTGCCAATTTTTCGTCAGAAGCTGAAACTGGGACAAACGATGTCGGAATGACCTGAAATTTGGGGTGAAGCCTCTTGAGCAATAATTAAGACCAACCATAGGCTTTTGTTTGAGTTTTGAATCCGTTTGGGGTCCTATCACTAGTAGACTTGTTTTTGTCGCGATGAAGATGTCGCGGCTTGATGTGCGGTCAACCGATGTCCGATTGACTTGAAATTTGACAGTGAACCTAATGGAGTCATTTAAGATGATCTATAGGCTCTGTCTTGGAAACCATGGTCCCGGGGAGCTTTGCCTCCGAGAGGCCTGATTTGGCTTCCGAGCGTCAAAGTCTGGTCAAATGTTGTCGAAATGACCTGAAACTTGACGTGTAGCCCTTTGTAAGCATTTTGAAGCCGTCCATGTGCTCTTTTTGATGAGTGATGGCCACGGTGGTTCTCGCCGCCGAGAGGCTTAATTTAGCTATTTGAGAGTTGATGGAGGGTCAAACGTTGTCGGTTTGACTTGGAACCTGACGTGGAGCTTTTTGGATGTATTTTGAGACCATCCATAGGCTCTGATCGAAGATTTGGTGTCTTGGATGCGGTCGCCGCCGGGAGCTCCTGTTCAGCTATCGGAGAAACGAAGTTAGGCCGAATGATTTTGAAATGGCCCGAAACTTCTTGTGTACCCCTTTTTTGACTGTCTTGAAGGATCTTGCAGTTTTTGTTTGATTCTGACAAGATTTAATTTTTTGGAAGTAGCATTGCCTATTTATGGCAGGTTACGACTTCATGTAGCTTTTTGGATCTTGAAGAGGCAAAGTGACATTTTTGGTGTCAACAAATGCTCCCTTGAGGAGCAGCGACGAGTTGCTTAACTTTTGTAGTCGATGTGCCTCGAAGAGATTTTTGAAGGAGAGCTTGTGACTTAACCAAGAGTCTTTGAGCAATCTTTCTTTTGGTATTTGTAGCCTTTTGAGCTTCCAGGGGAATTTTATGGTAGTGAAAGGGATCACGTATCATCTCGAGGCAAAGTTTTGAAGATGACATCAGGGATGTGGATTTGGGTTTTTATTTTTGACTTTGTGACCTAACAAGCTGTATGTGGCAGGTTAGGGGGTCGGGTTTGGTTTTGACCGTGTGACCCAACAAGCTGTATGTGGAATGTTGGGGGGTTGATTTTGGTCTTGATCTTGTGACCTAACAGGCTGTATGTGGCAAGTTAGGGGACCGGGTTTTGGTTTTTGGTTTTGGTCTTGTGACCTAACAAGCTGTATGTGGCAAGTTAGGGGACCAGGATTTGGTTTGGATATTTGTGGAATGTCAGTTTCAAGATTTTGGCTTAATTTGGTATACGAGGCTGGATGGTTTGATTTTTGGAAGCTCATGGGGCTTTAAAAAATTTTTGTATGGTCCAATCAACTCAAAAGAGGCATGGAACCATTTTTGTAAGCTTTTGGTAAGAGGGATTTCTCTTTGACTAAAAGCCCTTTTTTTTAAGTGCCTAGGTGGTCAAACCTGGCTCATATGGGCTAACCCATGAGACCTTAAGCTTTTGAAATGGCTTAGATTTCATATGGTGTCATTTTTATAAAGAAAATCTAAAAATATCTCCTTTGGATAGAGAATATCTAAGAATATCTTTATTTAAAGAGAATCTCTCATGTTCCCTTTATTTTGGGAGAGAATATCTCAAGATATCTTTCTTTGGGAGAGAATATCTCAAATCTCCTATCTTTTGGGAGAAAATCTCTCATTGATTTCTTTTTGGGAGAGAATCCCTCAAGATGTCTTTCTTTTGGGAAAGAATCTTTCTAATTTCTTTCTTTTGGTAAGGTTACTAATTAGTAACACTTACCTCTTTCTTCTTTCCTTCTTTGGATTGCTCTCTTCTATAAAAGTAAGGAGGAGGTTGGATCTCTTGCTCTTATTGCTTTCTTTTGCAACAATCCCAAGAGGGCTTCAAGACCAAGAGTTCTTATTCCTCAAGATCTTCAAGACATTTCTTCTTCTTCTCCATCAATGGCTTCAAGTAAGTTCCCTTTTTCAAGAAAACTCCATTGTAGGAAATAGGATGATAAAAAGTTCTTTTTTTTTCTTTTTCACGTGTTCTCTTCTCTTTTTTTTTTGTTTACACATTTTTTTTTCTTCTTTTTTTTCTTCTTTTTTTTTCTTCATGCTTTCTTCTTTTTTTTTTGCATGTTTTTTTTTTCTTTTTGTGGGCCATACAGATCTGACCGCACCGCCACGTGGCATGTGGGCCAGCCCCCTTCCTCTCTCTTTCTTTTTTGTTTTCTTTCTCTCTTTTTTTTTTTCGAGAAAGTTTCTTTTCTTTTTTTTTCTGTTCTTTTTCTTTCTCCTTTCTCCTTTTTTTTTTGAGAAAGTTTCTTTTCTTTTTTTTTTTTTTTGCTCATCATGATCATGCATTTTTTTTGGCAAACCAAGATGTTCATGCATGTATATTTTTTTATAAATCGAGTTGTAGCATGATGTGATAGCATACCTGAAAGTTTTTGCAAACTTGGGAATTTGGAGCTCGCAGCGATGTTGAGCCCTTCCTGATTTTGCGGAGTCTTTGAGGTTTCAAAAGTTTGGAGTTTCGGAGCTCGCAGCAATGTTGAGCCCATCTTCAAGCTTTCTGTTTCTTTCGAAGTGGTTCCTTTTCTTCGGAATTGCCCCGGCATCATGTCAAAATTTCGCCAGATTCTTTTTAGCGAAATCGTGTCATTTTGATGATTGATCTTTTTCTTTTCCATCCTTTGCAGGTGGTTCCTCCAGAACGAACAAGGGTAAAGAGCCTGCTACCAGCGTACCTCGTCGATCTGCTAGATCTTCTAATCCGGCCGTTCAGCAGGCTTGGGACAAGGTTCAGTATGTTGAGAGAAATCTGGAAGAGTGCGACTCCCTCAACAGAGATGAGATGAGGCAGCGACTGATCGCTCTCAAGGGAGAGGAATTTTATAAGATCATGGTAAGCAGTCGTCCATGGGTGATGGAAGATCAGAGTGTTTTACCCAAGCCTACCTTATTCTTTGGTGATGCCTCCCTGATGACATGACATTCCAGAGGAGATGTTTTCAGTTCTCTTTCACAGCAGATGGTGGGAAGAAGACTATTGCTACCCGGTCGATGTTTGATCGCACCGTCTCAATCATGAGCCTTGCCCCCACGTGCTCTAAGAGGGAAGATCCTCCAAGCTGGGTGAGAAGGACAAATGTAATCAAGACCGGGATTTTTGTTGGCGGTTCTCCTGGATATGCGGAGAAGTCGCCTATTGACATGGACATGTTGATGCCAGCCAGCGGTTACTAGGGCTCTGATTAACCGTCGGTCGATTTGAGACCGGTGGGCCTTGGCATTTTCAGTGGTGACGGTAGCAATTGGGTGAAGCCTTTTCGACTTCGTGGCCGTTTCAGTGCTGACTCCGAGTGGAAGTCGTGGACTGATCGATTGGTGGTGCCGTTTTGAAGGAAGCCGGGATTTTTGATGCGGTCCGCGCCTTTAGGGAGACCGTGATCTTTTCCGACGAGGCCTTCATGGCTATGCTGGAGTCATTCCTTCCACAAACCAATACCTTCGTTGTGACGAATGGTGAGATTGGTTTCTCTTTGAAGGAGCTGAGCGCCATTACTGGGTTGCCCATCCTTGGCAAACTCTATGAGGAGTTTATGCCGATCGACAGCGTCCTTGAGGAGCAGTCTGAGGAGTTCAGGCTTCTGTACTTTCAGCTTGTTGCCTTCTATGATTTTTTGAAGGAGAAGGAAGGCTTGAAAGTTAGATCCAGCAGTTGGAAGAGTTTTAACTCTTCTTCTCCTAACTTATTTGAAAGCGGGGAGTCTTCTGATAGCATGACCCGGGAAGACAGGGCTAAGGATCCGGGTTCGAAGAAGATCTTGGCTATGCAAGAAGAGTTGAGAGATTTCTGTGCGAGTACAAACGCCATATGTTCTGACATTGCACTGCAGAGAGATCTCACTATTTACCTCACTTATTGGCTCGGTGAGGCCGTTTTTGCTGGAGGAGATGGAACGCACATCAGGCCGCATTATATTTTTCGGCTTGTCAGATGGCGTTTGGAGAGCAGCTTGCTTTGGTGCCAGCTCTCTACTCCTACTTGTGTACCGAACTGCAGGTTGCTGCTTTTTTTGGTTTGGCTTGGGCTCTGTATGAATAGGGTATTTTCAGCCCACATCTTTTATTCGTGGTATGTGTACCACTGTCCTGCGACGATTCAGGGACGTCGAGATGGGGCAGTCTTCAGTGAAGCCTTCTCCGAAGTTGCGGAAGAAGGCTTTTGATTTTGGTGCCTCCCGAGACTCTACCAGGGCGGGGTCGGGAAGGCATTACTCCTTGACAAATGCAAAGAAGGAGTGACTTTTCAGCATACGTGTCAGCACGATGGTGTACCGTAGACATCTTTTCGTCGACATCCAGCCGTATGTACCTTCTCACTTTGCTCTGCAGTTAGGTTTTTCTCAAGGCGTTGTTGGAGCTCCTTCAAGCATGGTGAAGCGCTTTGGAGGTTTACAGGACGGAAGAAACGCATGGGCTTTCTATAGTGCTGAAGACACTACTGCCATGATCTCTTATCCTGTGCTGTCGACTTCCCGGACTGCCGGCTTTGCGAAGTGGTTCACGTAGAGCTTTTCGGCATATCGGGGGCTTTCCAAGAAGGAGCTTGATGTGAAGCTGTCATCTGGAAAGGGCCTTGGAAAGTCGGATGGCGTCCGATGAGAGGAAGTTTGGGCCTTCATTTCTGGAGAGAAGCACAAGAAATGCTTTCTCGGTGACCAGGGCATCATTGGTTCTGAAGTTGTTCGAAAAATACCTGATGAGGCTTTAGAGCAGCTAGAACAGGAGGAAGCCGAACTTGATGCTTGGATGCAAGCGGCGCAAAGTCAAGCTTCCGTGGAGTCTACTGGCAAGAGTAGACCATCCAGTGAGGAGTCAAGTGGGAAACCTGACTTTGACAGCGGGGCAGGTTCTTCTTAGAAGCGAACCCACAGAAGTAAGAGGAAGAAGAGTCATCATGGCGGCAAGGGGCAACATGAGGACTCTCCTGACATAAAAGTCCCTCTTACTATCAATGAGGAGGTGCCAGGGAATGCTGATGAGCCTCCGGAAAAGAGAAGCCGAGAAGAAGAGACTGTCGGCGAAGGTATGATTCTTCATTTTTCTCTTTCCATTTCTTTTCATGGGATTTTTCCATATCTTGATTTGTTTTCTCCCCTACTGCTTCCTTTTTTTTTTAGCAGAGGAAGACTTGGCGATGCCTGAGGTTCCAACTGATGAGGCGGTGACGGATCCGGTCGTGGCACCAGAAAAAGAACCGAGGGACTCTTGAGTGATTCCAGAATCTCCAACTGGTATGACTTTTTTTTTGCTTTCTTTTTTTGTCTGTGACTTGGTTTGCTAACATTTTTCATGTCAGCTGACTTGCCACAAGATTCTGATGACTTTGAACCATCGATGGACGCAAATGTTGATGCTGCTTCCGATGAGTTCATGGAGGAAGAGAGTCTTCCGCCAGCCGTCGAAGAAGGTATTTTGTAGTAATAACCCTGATAATGGTTTTCAAACATGATCATATTCATACCTTTTGTGTTTCTTTGGCAGGTTTTGAAGTGACAGAGGAGAGTCCGTCGCTTGCTTCAGAACCAGAGCAAGAGATACCAGAGGTCGATCCAGAAGTAGAGACTCTTGGGACTAGTTCTGCACTGTTGAGGAGATACCTCGTGCTGAGATTCCTTCCCGAGCAGCTCCAACTGGAAAGAGTTCTTTTGTTACTCTTCCAACGGGTGATGACATGAGCAGCCGACCAATAGAGTTGGGCGAATCTTCAGCTGGGCCATCATTCTTTTTGCGAAAAACGTGGTGGTGCGGGTTCTGAGCTACTGGATTGAGACTCTCCTTTCTGGGCACTTGGATGCCGGATTTGACATGATCCAGCATGTGCAGGAGATTCTCAGTGATGCCGAAGAGGCTGGTCTGGATGTCACAGGTGCCAGGGCGATCGTTGATAGGATCATTGCACTGGGTGACAAGTGGTTTAAGACCATGGGTTTTGCTGACGACCAGTTCTTCAAGGAGATGTTCCTGGACCCTACTGAGAAGGCTAAGTCTGACCTGAATGAGGCTACACAAAGCAGGAGGCAGATAGTCCGAGAGAAGAACTTAGAAGAGCTAGCCATCATTGGGCTGACACATGACCTTAAGATCCTTGATAGGGAGGTTGATGAGGCCAGGAAACGTCTTGAGCATTTGAAGGCACAAGTCGCTGCCAAGTGGGTTGCTATAACAGAGGCTCGCGGCAGGGAGAGTACTCTGATTCGCCGGGTTGCAGATGCTGATCGAGTCCTTGAAAAGAAATTTCAAGAGGACAAACAATGGCGAACTGCTCGGGATAAGCTTCCCGGTGTGAAATAAAGGTTACAGCTCACCCCAGCATCTCATGGCAAGTTCCTGAAGAAGCGTGCCCTGAAATCTCTAACGGCTGAGGCCAAAAGTTTGCTTGAGGAGATGAAATCTTGGCTGGAGACCATCTTTGGCTGAGCTTATCCTTCTTCTTTTTTTTGGTACCATATGTATTTTTTTTGTACTCTCTTTTTTTTGTAGTGTTTGTGAACACTTTCTTCTTTTTGGTATCGCATTTATTTTTTTGGTACTCTTTTTTTTCCCTACGTTCACTTAAATGTTTTTGTGATGAAAGCAATTGCTAAATGGGATGCTTTTTTTTGTTTTGTTTTCCCTACGCTCACTTAAATCTTTTTTTTGATGAAAGCAATTGCTAAATGGTTTTTGATCAAAAGCTTGTCATTTTGTGAAAATCTTTTGTCAAATGATTGTTTTGGCATGGGAGCCAGATTTTGTTTGTGGCATGGAACCCGATTTTGGCATTGATAGCCGGTATGTGGCATTTATAGCCTGTTTTGGTGGCATCTATAGCCGGGTTTTTTTTTATTTTAAAGCCAAGTATTTGATTTGTGGCATTGATAGCCGGTTTGTTTTGTGGCATTGATAGCCGGTTTGATTTGATGGCATCGATAGCCAGTTTGTTTTGGTGGCATCGATAGCCTGTTTGTTTTGGTGGCATCTATAGCCGTTTTGGTTTTCAAAAATGCAAGTATCGACTAAAAGTCGCCTCCCTACTGAATGGTCTTGCAAGTATAGATGGAATGTCGCATCCTTGCTCATTCGGTTGCGAGTATCGATGGAATGTCGCATCCTCGCGGATTTGGGTGCAAGTATCGATGGAATGTCGCATCCTTGCTTTTCAAAATCTTAGTTTTGCGGGTACTGACTTGATGGCATTTCCCCATAATTTTTGAAATTTGTGGTTTTCTCGAACCTTTGGGTTATGGATATCAACTGAAATGTTGCGTCTCCATGGTTTTTTAGGTTTTTTCGAACCTTTGAAATTTGGGCTGTGGATATCAACTGAAATGTTGCATCTCCACAGTTTCTTGGTTTTTTTTGAACCTTTGAAATTTGGGTTGTGGATATCAACTGGAATGTTGCATCTCCATAGTTTCTTGGTTTTTTTTTAACCTTTGAAATTTTGGTTGTGGATATCAACTGAAATGTTGCATCTCCACGGTTTTGGATTTTGCAAGTATCGACGAAATGTCGCTTCCCTGCGATTTTGGAAGTGTCGAACATGGTTCGCATGCTTCCGATTTGTGCAAGTATCGACTAAGCGTCGCTTCCCCACAGTTTTTGAAAAACCATTTTTTGTTTAAAGACACGAGGGTCATAAGTTTTGACCTAAAACCATTTTGGCAGTAAAAGGCAGGGTGGACTAGGGTGGAAATCCCTGAACCCGGATTTTGTTTCAAACCATGAATTTTGGGTTTCAAGGGTTGAAAATTTTGGTCAAGTTGGGAAAGGTTCCTAAACTTGGATTTTTTTTTAACAATGAAACGTTGAAAGTAAGCATTGTTTAAATTTCTAGAGATTTCAACATTTGATATGAAAATTCTAAAAAGAGTGGGTTTAGCGAGCGAGTACCTGGAAACCGATTTTGGCCGTACAGGCACTGCTCTTGCCTAGTTGGGTAAGTCTTCAAGGGTAGTACCGCTTTAAGAACTTGTTGTTGATGGGCAGCATACATCTGTCACCCTCCATGTTTAGGAGTGCGTATGCGCCGTTGGAGAAAACCTTGTCGATGACGTAGGGTCCCTCCCATTTTTGCTCAAATTTGCCTTTGGACTTGTGAGCGAAGACCATTGGTCTTTTTACCACAAGAACCAAGTCACCCTTTTTGTAGGCGCGTTGCCTGACCTTTTTGTCGAAAGATCCTGCCATGCGTGCTTAGTAAAGTTCAATGCTTTGTCGAGTTTCGAGCTGTCTCTCATCGAGATTGTCCAGCTCATGGAGTCGCAATTTGACATTGCTTTCTTGAGTCATGTCATTTTGCAAGGATACCCTCAAGGAAGGAATTTGTACTTCCAAGGGCACGACAGCTTCGCATCCATAGACCAAGGAGAATGGTGTGCTATGGGATGGTCCTCAAACGGTTGTTCGATAGGCCCACAAAGCTTCAGACAGTTTGTTAAAAGCTTCTGCTAATCCATTTGCTGCCGGATTGTATGGAGTCGAAGGACAGCTTTGGATTTTGTATTTGTCGCAGAACCTGTAGAATCGATGATCCCAGAATTGTGGTCCGTTATCATGGACGAATCTTTTGGGTATGCCGAAATGACAAATGATGTTGGTGCGCAGGAACTGAAGGACTGATGAGGTCTTCATTTCGTTGCGCGCAAATGCTTTTGACCACTTGGAGAAATAATCCGTAGCGGCGAAGATGAAGCGATGACCTTTGCTCGAAGGGGGAGAAATAGGACCTATGATGTCCATACCCCAGGCTTCGAAAGGCCATGAAATCGCTGTAGGATGTAGCCATTTTGGAGGCATGTGAATGTAATCTCCATGAACTTGGCATTGTTGGCAGCGCTTAGCAAATTGCATTGCGTCAGCTACCATGGTAGGCCAGTAATAGCCTAACCTTTTATCTGATCATAGAGCTTGGGACCAGCCTTATGAGCTCCGCAAAGACCAGCATGAACTTCTTTGAGTGTTTCTTCAGCCTCTTGTTGTGACAAGCAGCGTAGAAGTACTCCATTGAAGAATTTCCAGTAAAGGATTTTTGAAGGAATATCCAAATGAAAGCTTGGGGTTCGCCTTTGGATGCTTACCTGTTCTTTTGGATCTTCAGGTAGGATTCCGAACATAGTGTAATCAATGAACGGATCCCTCCAGTCGTCGATTGAAGGTTGAAGGATTGAAATCCGACTTCCAACCACTTGGTGGCATTCAGCAACTGCTTGATGTGTGTTAAGAGGAGGGAGGATTCTTCTTTCGCACACTGTGATTTTCATGTTTTCCCCTTCCTGGATTGCCATAGATGCGGCAAGTCCGGCCAGGGCATCTGCACGTATGATTTCACCTCTACGAATGTGGGTGATGTGACAGATGTCAAACTTTTGCAGAAGCGATTGTGCCTTGTTGTAGTAAGGCAGCAAATCAGGTTTCCTGACTTCAAATTTCTGATTCATCTAGTTGACGATCAGTTGAGAGTCTCCAAAGACTTCCAGCATGGTGATACCGGATTCGATGGCGAGTTCCAATCCTAGGATCAGAGCTTGATATTCAGCTGCATTGTTTGTGCATGGTTCCAGTAGCGAGAAAGCGTGTGGAATTAAGTATTTGTCGGGGCTAACAAAGAGGATGCCAACTCCCGAGATCAACTGTCTTTTTACATTTGTCCTGGTTGCACCATCAAAGTACATGTCCCAGGAGGCACTTTGTGAGAAAGCCTCCACATTGTAGACTGGTTCGTCTGGGAGATCATCTTTGAGTGGAGAATCTTTAGGCAATGGATGCTTTGCGAGAAAGTCCGCTAGAGTTTGCCCTTTGATCGCCTTTTGCGGTACATACCTAATATCAAATTGTGACAGAAGGATGGACCATTTTGCCAGTCCGACATTGAGGGAACCTACTTTTGTGACAAGGACCTTCAAGAGGTTGACCCTTGAGACCAGGTAGACTGTGTTGGAAAGCAAGTAGTGATGCAGCTTTTGTACGACGAACATCACTGCAAGACATTCTTTTTCGACTGGAGAGTGGCGATGCTCTGCACCTACTAGCATGCGGCTGAGGTAGTATAGAGCAGCTTCTTTTCTTTCATCATTTTCTTATGCAAGTAGAGCTCCCAAAGAGTGATCAAGGGCTCTTTTGTACAAGATGAATGGTTTTCCAGTGGTAGGAGCAGCTAACACTGGAGGTTTGGTCAGGTATGACTTGATATCTTGGAACGCAGCTTAGCAGTCAGCATCCCAGACAAAGTTTACGCCTTTTTTCATCAACCGGGAGAATGGACGGCATTTCCCCGAAAGATTGGAGATGAACCGTCTGATGTAGGCCAATCTTCCTTGAAGCCCTTTGAGTTCTCTCAAGGTTCTTGGAGAGGGCATTTCTAGAATGGCTTTTACTTTTATGGGGTCAAGCTCTATTCCAGCTTTCCGAACTAAGAATCCGAGGAACTTACCTGACGAGACGCCGAAGAAGCATTTCAAAGGATTCATTCGCAGTTTGTGTTTGTGAAGTCGGAGGAAGACTTCTCGAAGGTCTTCGAGATGATCTTCCTTTCTTTTGTTTTTGACGGCGAGGTCATCAACGTAACATTCAACCGTCTTGTGCAGCATATCTTGGAATATTTTCATCATAACCCTCTGATATGTGGCACCAGCATTTTTCAGACCAAATGGCATGACAGTGTAGCAATGCACGCCAAATGGGGTCCAAAAGGAAGTACGTTTTTCATCCTCAAGATGCATCTTTATATGATTGTAGCCAGAGAAACCATCCATGAATGTCATTCGCTCGAATCCACAGGTATTATCAATCATTACCTCTGGTATGGGGAACGGAAATTCATCTTTAGGGCATGCGCCATTCAGGTCTCTATAGTTAATACAGACCCTGATCTGCCCGTTTTTCTTTGTCACGGGGACAATGTTGGCCAACCATTCAGGATGTTGTTCCTCACGGATGAAGCCAACGCTTTTGAGATTTTGAACTTCTTGTTCAATTTTATCCATCACATCTGGACGGAATCTTCTTTGGCCCTGTTTGTGGACTGCTATTTTGGGGTCTAAGCCAGGCATTTCAGCGTAAGACTATGCAAAGCAATCAACGAACTCACGAAGAAAGGCGATATACTCGGGTAACTCATCATCCTTTATATTCTTGCTTATGAATACAGGACGTGGGTTATCAGGTGTTCCCAAGTCTATCTTTTGAACAGGATCTTCTGTTGGAAGGTTCAAAGGTGGTTCCTCCACAATATTTTCGGAGGCTTCCAGCTCAACGAAACCCTTTGTGGTTTCAGGGGCATTTCCAGACCAAGGTTTTGTTCCTTTCCACGGGTCTTCTTGAACGGCAATGTTCTCAAGGTTTGCTATGAGATGATCCCAATCGCCTGTTGAAACCGGGTCGAAGTAGGGTACTTCTTTTGGAGACGAGGATTCTTCTGGGTTAGAAGACCACATGTCTTCATCGACTCTCATGTCAGAGAAATCATACCAATTGGACGAGCTTCCTGGATCTTTGTCAGGTGACTCATCGAAGAGATATCCAGGGAGATCGATGTCTTCGTGGATACGAGATGTTGAGGCTTGGTCAGTAAATTGACTTTTAAGCCTTTGTGTCAACTGTCTCAGGGGAGTGTCGGGATCATACCCTAACCCATGTGAAGACTTTTCTACACAGCCGTAGAGTCTCCAATCTTCCAGCTGGCTTTTGGTCAAGACGGGCCCCAATGGTGTGAGAATACCGCGGCCTTCTCCCAAACCGACTGGGTTTTGAGCGTCATAGCCCATTTTCTTCATAATAAATTGTGCCACAGAACTACAAAAGGATAGTTGAGGCATACCTTCGTTTTGGGAAGGTTCAAGCATGGAGTTTGTTGAAGAAGTATCCGATCTAAGGAAGAAGATCGGTTTTTCCTTCGTTGAAGTTGCTGGAACAACGAAGGAAGCTGACGTAGGATCTTCTATGTCAGAAGTTGTCTCCATTGGAGTAAGAGCAGGCTGAACTTGCTGAGTGTCAGCTTGGCTTGACGATGTGTCATCTTCTGGCTCTAAATCTGAATCCGTGTCTTGCATGATAGACACGAAAGAGACAACAAATTTGCCCCCAGACTTTTGCTTTGCCTTATTCACTTCAGTTGTGATGACCAAAGGCTTTGAAGGTTTAAGGGAGATGATGAAGGGAGTTTGAATGCTCTCTTTGGACTTAACAGATGGTTTGTTTTCTTCCGGTGATTGTTGAGGAGCCTTGCCTTTATCTTTCTGGAGATTTTCGGCAAAGGGTGCTGTTTGCTTCTCCTCTTCTTCTTTCTCACCTTCATACGTCTGTGAGTCTGCAAAGTGGACTTCTTTAGCTTTGAAGGGTTTTTTGTCCGCAAAGACTCGATGTATCATGCCATCGTGGCCAACAAACTTGATGTATTGATTTAAAGTTGAAGGGACAACACCATTCTCGTGGATCCAGGGGCATCCAAGAAGGATGTTATAGCATGAAGGGGTTTTTATTGCATCCACAGTGACCTCAGAGATAAGATCACCAATCTGCAACTTGAACCTGATTTTGCCGATAGGCCTTTGCGTACTCCCATCGTATCCGAAGATAGATACAGATGTGTGGCTCAGCTTGCTGGGTGGGATGCCCAACTCTTCGAGAGCTGAAGTGGAGATGAGGTTGAGTGCAGAGCCTGGGTTGATCTAAACTTTGTGCATAGGCATTTCCTTGATGTACCTTACAACATCTTTTCCCGAAGGATTTACATATGTAAAGGAAGATTGGTTGTAATTTTTATGGTAGTCCCAGCCAGAGCGGGTGCCTCTACCAACTTCGAGAGCTTCTTGAGAAGGGTCTTCGTTTAGAAGATTGTCTTCAGGATCAAGAGGCTGTCGTTTTTCATTTGTTGAGGATGTATCTGCAGCAGAGTTGCCATCCCCAGTGATTGTGTTGCATGGAGCATTTTCCGGGAACATGTCCTAAACAGCATCCAGCAACCTTTCTTCTTCGTTGACCAATTCATCGTCCCAAGCATCAATAGCTGGGGATTCTTTAGTCAGGAAGGGTGTGAATTTTGAAGTCACAGTCTCAGGAGAAGAAACCTGAAAGGGTGTCGTCTAAGTGAAAGTCACGTGAGATGAGGTGGCTCCAGAAGATACATTGCTAGGTGTCACCGGAGTGTAAGTGATCTCATTAGACGATGCCTCGGAAGAGCTATAATCCCGAATTATCATATTACAGGAAGCTCTGACAGGAGACGTTGCCTGATCGGAGTCAGACTCATCCTCAGATGTAAGAGGATCGTCTATCCAGCAATTTTCTCCATTTTTAGGAGTTAAGGGAGGATGTACCTGATGGTCTTCAGGGACTTCAGGCTCTGGATTGCGAGGAAGCTGTTCGACGCGGTCTTGCTCTTGTTCTAAAGCGAGACGCTGCAAGATCCTTGCATATTCTTCAAGATCAGGCATAGGAGCCAAATCTTCTTCTTCATCAACTCTTTGCGGCTCAACATTGTTGATTTCCACTGGAGCAATGAGGGGTGCTGGTTCAACAGCATTTTCTTGTACAACCTCTTGGTCTTCTTCATCATCAGACCGGGATCCTTGTGGCTGTAGGGGGTTATACCAGATCACTGGCATAAGAAGAGTCTCAGGAACCCATTCTTCATCGGAGAGATATTCTCCTATTTCAAGGGACTCCTCCCGCTCGTCGGTGTAGTTGGAATCGAATCCATCATCGGTGTCACTGGACTCGTATCCATCAATGGAGAATCCAACTACCGAATTGCAAGAGTATGATGCCTCTTGCGTGGCTTCTTTAAATTGAGGTGGCATGAAATCACTGAGAGTGAATTTTCTTACCCCCTTTGAAGTCTCTGGAAGGGACGTTTTTGTTGCCTACAGTGAAGCGGTAGAGGAAGCCTCTGCTTTTTCTCGGACTTCTTGGTTTGGCTAGGTCTTCTCTTGCCATTTGAGCTTGAGGAGATGTTTCCTAGCTTGCCTTCGCTGTTGAGCTATAAGCTTTGTTTTCACGACCTCCCAATTTTCATCTTCTAGGAGATCGAGATGTACCCATATGGGTTGTCCGTCTGGTGTCGGGTAAGGAACCAGCTCCTCGGACGCTTGGATTGTGTTTATCACCTTGAAGGAAGTAGTGATCTTCTTCTTCGGTGATTTTGATGTTTGTCCACATGTCACCATGTTGACGGAGGCAGACCCATAGTTTTTGTCAAAGGTGATGACTCCGTTCTTCCACATCTCATTTATTTTCTCTCTCACAACGAAGCATTGATTGAGAGGATGCGAGATCATCTGGTGGTATGGACAGTACCAAGGATCATTGGTTTTGCCAACATCATTCGGTCTTTTGGGTTCAGGCAAAGTGAGCTTGCCGTTCGCCACAAGAGCCCCGAAGATTTCATCAACAACTTCATCGAATGGGTATTTCTTTTCTACTCGCTCTTTGAAGGCATCTGAGAGTTCAGGTCTCTTACCAGCAGCTTTGTTTTCGGCTTTCTTTGGTGGCTGAGGAGCTGACTTGGTCTGCACATTGAGGACTTCTTTCTTCTTTGGTTTAGAGGTTGCAATGGCGGTTGGCTCTTTTCTTGATGATTTCTGACTGTTGAGGTCTTTAATCACCGTTTCAGCTTCCATAGAACCTTCTAGGAGTTCTCCTAGGTTTTTTTATTTGTTGCCGATGATCAGTGAGCGGATTCTAACTCTCATGTTGTTTCGGCAGATGTCAACTAGAGACGCTTGTGGCAATACATCAGAGCATTTGTATGCCATTGCTTTCCACTTGTGAATGAAGTCATATGTTGACTCATTCTCCCCCTATTTTAGGCTGCACAGCTGAGCCATAGTAGCGGGATGATCCTCACATTTGAAGTGAGTCAGGAAGCGTGTTTCTAGCATGACCCAGTTTTGGATGGAGTCCTCGGCAGAGTGGAGTACCAATCGAAGGCTGTACCTTTTAGGGTACTTGCAAAGAGGCGAATCTTGAGTGCATCTTGATCCGCGATAGCTCCCGTCAAGATCTTGAAGTGGATGACGTGCTGTCTGGCTGATCCTTTCCCCGTATATGTTTGGAGAGTAGGAAGCTTGAATTTTGTAGGGAACCGGACCGAGTCCATCCGTAAGGGATACGGTGGCTTAATCCCATGCTCCTTGAGTATATCCTCTTCTTTTGCTTTTGCGAGGATGCCGTCTACGTCCTTTTTGGTAAGGGCGTGTGACTCGTTTTCTTCCCCATTTACCTCATCGTCTTGATGACTCGGAGGAGGTTCATTGTTCGCCTGATTTTGGAAGGCGAGGAGAAGGTTTTCCATCAGAGTTTCAATCCTCTGTTGGCCTTGTTCCAACTGCTGGATGCGTGTGATTGCATCATCTTAAGGTGGGTTGCGGGGTGGTGGCTCAGAATTTGTAGCCAGGACATTCATCCTTCGGGATTCGAACGAGGAAACTGTCCTGGTGACTGAGCTAGGGCTCATTCTTTTTGAAGAAGAGCTTAAGGAATGATCACTCTGCCGTCCTTTGCTTGAAGGAGTAGGGGATTCTTCTGAATGTCTTCTTGTCCTGGAGACGCTGCGGCTCATCGGACATCGGACATGAATTTTTGTTGGTGACTTTTGGCATCTTCTGGTTTTTTGAACCATATGGACAACAGCAACTTGGTTGGGTCTTTCTTTTTCGACCCATTTGGGAGAGACTTGAAGTGTCGGAGGCTGGGTCCTTTGCTTCTCTAGTCTCTTTTGTCGATACGACGCGCGGCGGCGTATACGACGAGCAATTTAAGCTTTGGTCAGCTCTGGCTGGGCTTTGACGATGAAGGATGTGCTCCCTCGGGCGCAGCAGCCGAGCCTGTCTTCTTTGTAGCTAGGCAAGGACAGGATGCGAACCTGGTCCTTCGCCTGTTGCAGCGAAGCTTTGAGTTTTTCAAGTTCAGCCCCTGTAGAGATAAAGGGTCGAACTGCAGGATTGTAGGCCTTAGCAGATGTCTGCAGAGGCCTTGTGATGCATGACTTGATTTTGGGATTGTAGGAACAAGCCGGCTCATGCTGGGTTGACTTGGGAGTCAGGTTGGAGATGGGTCTCTTTCCGAGAAAGCCGAAGACTTTGTCGCGCAGAGTTGCCAATTTTCCGTTAGAAGCTGAAACTGGGTCAAATGATGTCGGAATGACGTGAAATTTGGGGTGAAGCCTCCTAAGCAATAATTAAGACCAACCATAGGCTTTTGTTTGAATTTTGAAGCCGTTTGGGTCCTATCGCCAGTAGACTTGTTTTTGTCGCGATGAAGATGTCGCGGCTTGATGTGCGGTCAACCGATGTCTGATTGAATTGAAATTTGACTTGGAACCTATTGGAGTCATTTTAAGATAATCTATAGGCTCTGTCTTGGTAACCATGGTCCGCCGAGAGACCTGATTTGGCTTTTGAGTGTCGAAGTCTGGTCAAATGTTGTCAAAATGACCTGAAACTTGACGTGTAGCCCTTTGTAAGCATTTTGAAGCCGTCTATGTGCTCTTTTTAATGAGTGATGGACTCGGTGGTTCTTGCCGTCGAGAGGCTTAATTTCGATGTTTGAGGGTTGATGGAGAGTCAAACGTTGTCGGTTTGACTTGGAACCTGACATGGAGCCTTTTGGATGCATTTTGAGACCATCCATAGGCTCTGAACGAAGATTTGGTGTCTTCGATGCTGTCACCGCCGGGAGCTCCTGTTCAGCTATCGGAGAAGCGAAGTTAGGCCACATGATTTTGAAATGGCCCGAAACTTCTTGTGTACCCCTCTTTTGACTGTCTTGAAGGATCTTGCAGTTTTTGTTTGATTCTGACAAGATTTGATTTTTTGGAAGTAGCATTGCCTATTTATGGCAGGTTACGACTTCATGTAGCTTTTTGGATCTTGAAGAGGCAAAGTGACATTTTTGGTGTCAACAGCATACCCAAAAGACTCGTCCATGATAACGGACCACAATTCTGGGATCATCGATTCTATAGGTTCTGCGACAAATACAAAATCCAAAGCTATCCTTCGACTCCATACAATCCGGCAGCAAACGGATTAGCAGAAGCTTTCAACAAGACACTCTTTAAAATCCTCAAAAAAATAGTCTCTAGTCACAAAAGAGACTGGAGCGACAAACTGTCTGAAGCTTTGTGGGCCTATCGAACCACCATTGAGGACCAACCCATAGCACACCATTCTCCTTGGTCTATGGATGCGAAGATGTCGTACCCTTGGAAGTACAAATTCCTTCCTTGAGGGTATCTTTGCAAAATGACATGACTCGAGAAAGCAATGTCAAATTGTGACTCCATGAGCTGTACAATCTCGATGAGAGACAGCTTGAAGCTCGACAAAGCATTGAATTTTACCAAGCACGCATGGCAGGATCTTTCGACAAAAAGGTCAGGCAACGCACCTACAAAAAGGGTGACTTGGTTCTTGCAGTAAAAAGTCCAATGGTCTTCGCTCACAAGTCCAAAGGCAAGTTTGAGCCAAAACGGGAGGGACCCTACGTCATCGGCAAGGTTTTCTCCAACGGCACATACGCACTCCTAAACATGGAGGGTGACAGATGTATGTTGTCCATCAACAGCATGTTTTTAAAGCGGTACTACCCTTGAAGAATTACCCAACTGGGTAAGAGCAATGCCTGTACGGCCAAAATAGGTTTCCAGGTACTCGCTCGTCAAACCCACTCTTTTTAGAATTTTCATATCAAATGTTGAAATTTCTAGACATTCAAACAATGCTTACTTTCACCGTTTCATTATTCAAAAATTCCAAGTTTAGGAACCTTTCCCTAACTTGACCAAAATTTTCAATCCTTGACCCCAAAATTCATGGTTTGAAATAAAATTCGGATTCAGGGATTTCCACCCTAGTCCACCCTGCATTTTGCTGCCAAAATGGTTTTAGGTCAAAACTTATGACCCTCATGTTTTTAAACAAAAAAATGGTTTTTTAAGAAACCGCGAGGAAGCGACACTTAGTCGATACTCGCACAAATTGGAAGCATGCGAACCATGTTCGACACTTCCAAAATCGCATGGAAGCGACATTTCGTCGATATTTGCAAAATCCAAAAAAAAAACGTGGAGAAACAACATTTCATTTGATATCCACAATCCAAATTTCAAACGTTAGAAAAAACCAAGAAATCGTGGAGATGCAACATTTCAGTTGATATCCACAACCCAAAGGTTCGAGAAAACCGCAAATTTAAAAAATTATGGGGAAACGACATCAAGTCAGTACCCGCAAAACCAAAGTTTTTGAAAAGCAAGGATGCAACATTCCATCGATACTTGCAAGACCATTCAGCAGGGAGGCGACTTTTAGTCGATACTTGCATTTTTGAAAACCAAAACCAGTTATAAATGCCACCAAAACTGGCTATAAATGCCACAAACCGGCTATAAATGCCACAAAACAAACCAGCTATCAATGCCAGCAAACCGGCTATCAATGCCACAAACTAAAACTTGGCTTTCAAAAAACCTGGCTATCAATGCTACAAACCGGCTATCAATGCCACAAACTCGGCTATCAATGCCACAAAAAACCGGCTCTCATGCCACAAACAAATCTAGTTCCCATGCCAAAAGAATCATTTGACAAAAGATTTTCACAAAATGACAAACTTTTGATCAAATCCCATTTAGCAATTGCTTTCATCACAAAAAGATTTAAGTGAGCGTAGGGAAAATAAAAAAAAAGAAAGTATCCCATTTAGCAATTACTTTCATCACAAAAAGTTTTAAGTGAGCGTAGGGAAAATAAAAAAAAGAAAGTATCCCATTTAGCAATTACTTTCATCACAAAAAGTTTTAAGTGAGCGTAGGGAAAACAAAAAGAAAGTATCCCATTTAGCAATTGCTTTCATCACAAAAAGATTTAAGTGAGCGTAGGGAAAATAAAAAAAAAGAAAGTATCCCATTTAGCAATTACTTTCATCACAAAAAGTTTTAAGTGAGCGTAGGGAAAACAAAAAGAAAGTATCCCATTTAGCAATTGCTTTCATCACAAAAAGATTTAAGTGACTGTAGGGAAAACAAAAAAAGAAAGTATCCCATTTAGCAATTGCTTTCATCACAAAAAGATTTAAGTAAGCGTAGGGAAAACAAAAAAAATTATCCCATTTAGCAATTACTTTCATCACAAAAAGATTTAAGTGAGCATGGGGAAAACAAAAAAAAGAGTACCAAAAAATACATGCGGTACCAAAAAAAAAAGTGTTCACAAGCACTACAAAAAAAAGTACCAAAAAATACATGTGGTAAAAAAAAGAAGAGAAGGATAGTTTCTGCTACAAAAAATCAGGAACTCAGCCAAAAATGGCTTCTAGCCAAAGTTTCAGCTCCTCGAGCAAACTTTTGGCCTCAGCCGTCAGAGTTTCCAGGGCACGCTTCTTCAGGAACTTGCCATGAGATGCTGGGGTAGGCTGTAACCCTTCTTTCACACCGGGAAGCTTATCCCGAGCAGTTTGCCATTGTTTGTCCTCTTGAAACTTTCTTTCGAGAACTCGATCAATATCTGCAACCCGGCGAATCAGAGCACTCTCCCTGTCACGAGCCATAGCAGCCCACTTGGCAGCGACTTGTGCCTTCAAATGCTCAAGACGTTTTCTAGCCTCATCGACCTCCCTATCAAGGATGTTAAGGTCAAGCGTCAGCCCAATGATGGCTAGCTCTTATAAGTTCTTCTCTCAGACTAGCTGCTTCTTGCTTTGTGTAGCTTCATTCAGGTTAGACTTAGCCTTATAAACAGGGTCCAGGAACATCTCCTTGAAGAACTGGTCATCAGTAAAACTAATGGTCTCAAACCACTTGTCACCCAGTGCAATGATCCTATCAACAATCGCCCTGGCACCTGTGACATCCTGACCAGCCTCTTCGGCTTCCTTCAAAACCTGCTAAAGAAACACAAAAAGGTATGAATATGATCCTGTTTAAAAAAAATCATTATCAGGGTTATTACTATAAAATACCTTCTTCGACGACTGGTGGAACACTCTCTTCCTCCATGAACTCATCGGAAGCATCGTCAACATTTGCGTCCATCAATTGTTTAAAGTCACCGGAATCTTGTGGCAAGTCAGCTGATAAGAAAAATGTTAGCAAACCAAGTCACAGACAAAAAAAGAAAGAAAGCAAAAGAAGTCATACCAGTTGGAGATTCTGGAATCACTCCAAAGTCCCTCGGTTCTTCTTCTGGTACCGCAACCTGATCCGTCACCGCCTCATCAGCAAGAACCTCAGGCATCGCCAAGTCTTCATCCTTTGCTAAAAAAAAAGGCAGCAGGGGGAGAAAGCAAATCAAGACATGAAAAATTCCATGAAAGAAACATAAAGAGAAAGAGGAAGAATCATACCTTCACCAGCAGTCTCTTCTTCTTGGCTCCTCTTTTTCGGAGGCTCGTCAGCATTCCCTGGCACCTCCTCATTGATAGTAAGAGGGACTTCTATGTCAGGAGAGTCCTCATGTGGCCCCCCGTTGCTACGATGACTCCTCTTCCTCTTACCCATGCGGGCTCGCCTCCTAGAAGAACCTGCCCCACTGTCAGAGTCAGGTTTCCCACTTGACTCCTCACTGGATGGTCTACTCTTGCCAGTAGACTCCACGAAAGCTCGCCTCTGTGCCGCTTGCATCCAAGCATCAAGCTCAGCTTCCTCTTGTTCTAGCTGCTCTAAGGCCTCATTAGGTACCTCCCGGACAGCTTCAGAACCAATGACGCCCTGGTCACCGAGATAGCCTATCTTGTGCTTCTCTCCAGAAAGGAAGGCCCAAACTTCCTCTCTCCGGATGCCATCCGACTTTCCAATGCCTTTTCCAGAAGATAGCTTTGCATCAAGATCCTTCTTGGAAAGCCCTCGATATGCCGAAAAGCTCTCCATGAACCACTTTGTGAAGCCGACAGTTCGAAAAGTCGACGACACAGGATAAGAAATCATGACAGTAGTGTCTTCAGCACTATAAAAAGCCCATGCATTTATGCCATCCTGCAAACCTCCAAAGCGCTTCACCATGCTTGAAGGCGCTCCAACAACGCTGATGGACCGGGCGTTCATGATCGGTGCTACCGAGGTCAGCGAACGTGGGAGTCTGTTGGGTACGACCCTTTCGTGCCCGGGGGGCAGAAGCGGGTATCAATATTTTTTTTGTGTGGGTGTGCCAGATTTCCTATTTTACTTGGAATTGCAAGTGGTGATCCGGAGATCGACCTTCGTAAGTAAAAAGGAAATCAACTTCTTTTAAGTTTTCCATTGCTCATATATTTAAGGAAAGAGACATTTTCTTGATTTGTCGTGAAAGGTGATTTTTTTGGCATTTATAGCTGATTTTTGGCGTTTATAGCCGATTTTGGCTATTTATAGCCGATTTTGGGCGTTTGTAGCCGATTTTGTGGCGGATTCGTTCAGATTGACGGTCGCAAGCCATATGTGGACTTCGCCATCATCCATGCAGATGAGAACAGATGATGCTCTTGATTCACTTGGCTTGGCTATAACCTCAGATTTTTAGAGGACAAAGACCAAGAGGAGGTCCTATGCCCAATAAAAAATTAAGTAGACGGGCTGAAAAGCCACGTCTAAGCCATTGGAGGTAGAAGGAGAAGGCAAGGACCTTGGGGGTGTACCCCCAAGGGGGGTGTACCCCCAAGGGACTTTTGTCACCTTCTAGTGGCGGCCGTTGCAGAACTTCAGCAGAGTTTTCTCTCTTTCTTTCTCTGGATTTTTTATGCCTTTTTCTGATCTGGGATTTGTTTGATTTTTCCGATCTAGAATTCTTTGGAATGCTCTCCTATTTTAGGCTCTTGGTAGCCGTTTAGGACAGTTTATGGGCTTTTATTGTCATTAAGCCGCATAATGGGAGGAGTTACAGGGTTTAATTCTTTTATTGTGTAACTCCTTTTTCTTGGCTTCTGATTGGCCGGTGGAGATTGAGGGCATTTAATCGCCTTTAATCGCCATGATGGGAGGAGTTTCATGGGTTAAATGCCATGAATCAATTGACTTGTAACTCCCATTTGCTTGCTTCTGATTGGGTTGTCCAAAGAAATGAATTAATGACTACAATAAAGCTAGTCAATTAATTACATTAAGTGGTTGCCAAGCAATTGAAGAGTCGCAGGCCGTGCCGCGTCTTTTCGGATTCTTATTGCGATGATCATCGATGGATCTTCATGTAGATCAACATCGGATGACCATGTAACTTTAGGTATTGGTTGCTAACAGCGGGTCGGAGTTATCTGTCCTGTCGATTTCTCGATCCGTCAGGTAGAAAGCACACTTTTTTGGTTGACCGGTTGGCGATCAATGTTGATGTTGATACTCTTGATGATTGACCCGTGATTTTGACGGATGTCAAAGGATTTGGTACCTCAAAAGTATGAATTTTGGAAAATCCCAGAAGTCAAAAGCTTCGAATCACAAAAAACAACGAAAAAAACGCCTTCCGGGGCGAACCCGGCGAATCCGGGCTCCATGGTCGCCAGCGACCCTGGGGAGATTTCTCCCCTTTTGTCCCGTTTTGCGGCCGATTTTTATGTTTTTCGATTCTTTTTCCTTCTGTATTTTTTCTTGATATTTTTGATCATTTTTTGGCCTGGTTTCCCTGTAGAAAACTTGACAAGAATCCTTGCATTTTGGAGTGCAAAGTTTCTAATTTTCCGGGAAAGCCGAAGACTTTGTCGCGTAGAGCTGCCGATTTTCCGTCAAAAGCTGACACTGGGTCAAACGGTGTCAGAATGACCTGAAATTTGGGGTGAAGCCTCCTGAGAAATAAATAAGACCAACCATAGGCTTTTTATTTGAGTTTTGAAGCCGTTTGGGGTCCTATCGCCTGTAGACTTGTTTTTGTCGTGATGAAGATGTCGCGGCTTGATGTGCGGTCAACCGATGTCCGATTGACTTGAAATTTGACAGGGAACCTATTCGAGTCATTTTAAGATGATCCATAGGCTCTATCTTGGAAACCATGGTCCCAAGGAGCTTCGCCGCCGAGAGGCCTGATTTGGCTTCCGAGGGTTGATGGAGGGTCAAACGTTGTCGGTTTGACTTTGAACTTGACGTGGAACCTTTTGGATGTATTTTGAGTCCATCCACAGGCTCTGATCGAAGATTTGGTGTCTCCGATGCATTCGCCGCCAGGAGCTCCTTTTTAGCTGATGAAGAAGCGAAGTTAGGCCAAATGATTTTGAAATGGCCCGAAACTTCTTGTGTACTCCTCTTTTGGCTGTCTTGAAGGATCTTGCAGTTTTTGTTTGATTCTGAAAAGATTTGATTTTTGGAAGTAGCATTGCCTATTTATGGCAGGTTGTGACTTCATGTAGCTTTTTGGATCTTGAAGAAGCAAAGTGATATTTTCGGTGTCAATAAACGCCTTGAGAAAAGCCTAACTGCAGTGCAAAGCGAGAAGGCACATACGGCTGGATATCGACGAAAAGATGTCTTCAGTGCACCATCGTGCCGACACGTATGCTGAAAAGCCACTCCTTCTCTGCATTTGTCAAGGAGTAATGCCTTCTCGACCCCGCCCTGGTAGAGTCACAGGAGGCACCAAAATCAAAAGCCTTCTTCCGCAACTCCAGAGAAAGCTTCGCTGAGATTGCCTCATCTCGACGTCCCTGAACCGTCGGATCCTCATGCGGGCAAACAAAAGCGATTCGAACACGGCTTTGCCCTTAGCCACTCGAATCATCAAAGGATCGTCATCCTATGCAGCACCCAGCCAGTGGAAGCCAGGACAGTGGTATACAAACCACGAATAAAAGATATGGGTGGAAAATACCCTATTCATAGGGAGCCCAAGCCGAACCAAAAAAGCAGCAGCCTGCAGTTCGGTGCACAGATAGGAGTAAAGAGCTGGTACAAAAGCAAGCTGCTCTCCAAACGCCATCTGACAAGCCAGAAAAATACAATGCGGCCTGATGTACGTTCCATCTCCTCCATCAAAAACAGCCTCACCTAGCCAATAAGTGAGGTAAACAGCGAGATCTCTCCACAGTGCAATGTCAGGACATATGGCGTTTGTACTCGTAATGAAATCTCTCAACTCTTCTTGCATAGCCGAAATCTTTTTCGAACCCGGATCCTTAGCCCTGTCTTCCCGGGTCATGCTATCAGAAGGCTCCCCACTTTCAAAGAAGTAGGGAGACGAAGAGCTAAAACTCTTCCAACTGCTGGATCTTACTTTTGAGCCCTCCTTCTCCTTCAAAAAATCATAGAAGACGACAAGCTGAAAGTACAGAAGCCTGAACTCCTCTGACTGCTCCTCAAAGACACTGTCAATCGGCATGAACTCTTCATAGAGTTTGCCAAGGATAGGCAATCTAGTAATGGCACTCAGCTCCTTCAAAGAAAAACCAATCTCACCATTCGTGACAGCGAAGGTATTGGTTTGTGGAAGGAATGACTCCAACATAGCCAGGAAGGCCTCGTCGGAAAAGATCACGGTCTCCCTAAAGGCGCGGACCGCATAAGAAATCCTGGCTTCCTTCAAAATGGCCCACCAATCCGTAGGACGTGATCAGTCCACAACTTCCACTTGGAGTCGGCACTGAAACGGCCATGAAGTCGAAAAGGCTTCACCCAATTGCTGCCGTCACCGCTGAAAACACCAAGGCCCACTGGTCTTAAATCGACCGACGGATAATCAGAGCCCTGGTAGCCGCTCGCCGGCATCAATATGTCCGTGTGGGCAGGCGACTTCTCCGCATATCCGGAAGGACCGCCAACAAAAACCCCTGATCTTGATTACATTTGTCTTTTTCACCTAGCTTGGAGGATCTTCCCTCTTAGAGCACGTGGGAGAAAGGCTCATGATCAAGACGATGCGATCAAACGTCGACCGGATAGCAACAGTCTTTTTCTCACCATCAGCTGTGAAAGAGAACTGAAAACATCTCCACTGGTATGTCATGTCATTAGGGACTGCATCACCAAAAAAGAAGGTAGGCTTGGGCAAAATCCTCTGATCGTCCATCACGCATGGACGACTGCTTACAATGATCTTATAAAATTCCTCTCCCTTGAGAGTGATTAGTCGTTGTCTCATCTCATCTTTGTTGAGAGAGTCACACTCTTTGAGGTTTCTCTCAACATACTGGACATTCTCCCAGGCCTGCGGAACGGCTGCATTGGAAGATCTAGCAGATCAACGAGGTATGCTTGTAGCAGGTTCTTTACCCTTGTTCGTTCTAGAGGAACCACCTGCAAAGGATGGAAAAAAAAAAGATCATCATCAAAATGACAGAATTTCGCTAAAAAAAATATGGCAAAACTTTGACATGACTCCGGGGCAACTCCGAAGAAAAAGGAAATACCCTGAAAGAAATAGAAAGCTTGAAGATGGGCTCAACATTGCTGCAAGCTCCGAAACTCCAAACTTTCGAAACCTCAAAGTCTCCGTAAAATTAGGAAGGGCTCAACATCACTGCGAGCTCCAAATTCCCAAATCTACAAAGACTTTCAGGTATGCTATCACATCATGCTACCAATTCAATTTACAAAAAATACATGCATGAACATCTTGGTTTGCCAGAAAAATGCATTATCATGATGACCCAAAAAAAAAACAAAAAAAACAAAAGAAAGAAACTTTTTTAAAAAAAGGGTGAGAAATAAAAGAACCAAAAAAAGAAAAAAAAAGAGGGACTGGCCCACAGGCCACGTGCCCGTACGGCCAGATCCGTACGGCCCACAAAAGAAAAAAAAAACGTGCAAGAAAAGAAAGCACGAGAAAAAAAAAAGAAAAAACATGTAAAAAAAGGGGAAAACACGTGAAAAAGAAAAGAAAAGAAAGAAACAAAAAAAAATTATCATCCTATTTCCTACAATGGAGTTTCTTGAAATAGGGAACTTACTTGAAGCCATTAATGGAGAAGAGAAGACAGTCTTGAAGATCTTGAAGAAGAAGAACTCTTGGTCTTGAAGCCCTCTTGGGATTGTTACAAAAGAAAGCAATAAGAGCAAAAGATCCAACCTCCCCTTGCTTTTATAGAAGAGAGCAAACCAAAGAAGGAAACAAGAAAGAGGTAAGTGTTACTAATTAGTAACCTTACCAAAAGAAAGGAATTAGAAAGATTCTTTCCCAAAAGAAAGATATCTTGAGAGATTCTCTCCCAAAAGAAAGCAATGAGAGATTTTCTCCCAAAAAAAAAAGAGGAGATTTGAGATTCTTTCCCAAAAAGAAAGATACTTTGAGATATTCTCTCCTAAAATAAAGGGAACATAAGAGATTCTCTCCAATTAAAGATATTTTTAGATATTCTCTATCCAAAGGAGATATCTTTAGATATTCTTTACAAGAATGACACCATTTGAGATCTAAGCCATCCTAAAAATCTTAGGGTCCCATGGGCTAGCCCATATGAGCTAGGTTTGACCACCTAGGCACTAAAAAAAATGGCCTTTTAGCCAAAGAAAAAAACCCCTCTTACCAAGAGCATACAAAAATGGTTCCATGCCTATTTTGAGTTGATTGGACCATACAAAAAAGAATTCCAAGCCCCATGAGCTTCCAAAATTCAAACCATCCTACCTCATATACCAAATTGAGCCAAAATCTTGAAATTAACATTTCACAAAAACCCAAACCACTCCAATGGACCCAAATAGTCCCAAAGGGTGACCAAAAACTACATCCTGGTCCCTTAACTTGCCACATACAGCTTGTTAGGTCACAAGACCAAAACCAAAAAACCAAATCCGTATCCCCTAACTTGCCACATATAGCTTGTTAGGTCACAAGATCAAAACCAAAATCGACCCCCCAACATTCCACATACAGCTTGTTGGGTCACACGGTCAAAATCAAACCCGACCCCCTAACCTGCCACATACAGCTTGTTAGGTCACAAGATCAAAAATAAAAACCCAGACTCCACATCCCTGATGTCATCTTCAAAACTTTGCCTTGAGATGGTATGTGATTCCTTTCACTACCATAAAATTCCCCTGGAAGCTCAAAAGGCCACTCTACCAAAAGAAAGACTGCTCAAAGACTCTTGGTCAAGTCACAAGCCCTCCTTCAAAAATCTCTTCGAGGCACATCGACTATAAAAGTTAAGCAACTTGTTGCTGCACCTCGAAGGGGCATTTGTTGACACCAAAAATGTCACTTTGCCTCTTCAAGATCTAAAAAGCTACATGAAGTCGCAGCTTGCCATAAATAGGCAATGCAAGATCCTGGGGCTTGAAATTCTTTTTTTTTTGGAAGCTCCTGGGGCTTGGAATTCTTTTTTTTTTTTGTATGGTCCAATCAACTCAAAAGAGGCATGGAACCATTTTTGTAAGCTCTTGGTAAGAGGGATTTTTCTTTGACTAAAAGCCCAAATTTTTTTTTTTTAGTGCCTAGGTGGTCAAACCTGGCTCATATGGGCTAACTCATGGGACCTTAAGCTTTTGGAATGACTTAGATCTCATATGGTGTCATTTTTGTAAAGAACATCTAAAAATATCTCCTTCGGATAGAGAATATCTAAGAATATCCTTATTTGGAGAGAATCTCTCATGTTCCCTTTATTTTGGGAGAGAATATCTCAAGATATCTTTCTTTGGGAGAGAATATCTCAAATCTCCTATCTTTTGGGAGAAAATCTCTCATTGATTTCTTTTTGGGAGAGAATCCCTCAAGATATCTTTCTTTTGGGAAAGAATCTTTCTAATTTCTTTCTTTTAGTAAGGTTACTAATTAGTAACACTTACCTCTTTCTTCTTTCCTTCTTTGGTTTGCTCTCTTCTATAAAAGCAAGGAGGAGGTTGGATCTCTTGCTTTTATTGGTTTCTTTTGCAACAATCCCAATAGGGCTTCAAGACTAAGAGTTCTTCTTCTTCAAGATCTTCAAGACTGTCTTTTTCTTCTCCATCAATGGCTTTAAGTAAGTTTCCTTTTTTAAGAAAACTCCATTGTAGGAAATAGGATGATAAAAAAAAGTTCTTTCTTTTTTTTTCTTTTCTTTTCTTTTTTTTTTATTTTTCACCAGTTTTCCCCCTTTTTTTTACACGTTTTTTCTTTTTTTCTCCTGCTTTCATTTTTTTTTTGCACGTTTTTTTTCTCTTTTGTGGGTCGTACGGACATATCCGTACTGATCTGGCCGTACGTCCACATGGCCTGTGGGCCAGTCCCCCCCCCCTTTTTTTTTTCTCCCCCCTTTTTTTTTTGAGAAAGTTTCTTTTTTTTTTTTGCTCATCATGATAATGCATTTTTTTTTTTTGCAAATCAAGATGTTCATGCATGCATTCTTTTGTAAATTGAATTTGTAGCATGATGTGATAGCATACCTGAAAGTTTTTGCAAATCTTGGAATTTGGAGCTCGCAGCGAAGTTGAGCCCTTCCTGATTTTGCAGGGACTTTGAGGTTTCGAAAGTTTGGAGTTTCGGAGCTCGCAGCGATGTTGAGCCCATCTTCAAGCTTTCTATTTCTTTCGGAGTACTTCCTTTTCTTCGGAATTGCCCCGGAATCATGTCAAAATTTCGCCAGATTTTCTTTTTAGCGAATTCCTGTCATTTTGATGATGATCTTTTTCTTTTCCAACCTTTTGCAAGTGGTTCCTCCAGAACGAACAAGGGTAAAGATCCTGCTACAAGCGTACCTCGTTGATCTGCTAGATCTTCTAATCCGGCCGTTCAGCAGGCTTGGGAGAAGGTCTAGTATTTTGAGAGAAACCTCGAAGAGTGCGACTCTCTTAACAAAGATGAGATGAGATGGCGACTAATCGCTTTCAAGGGAGAGGAACTTTATAAGATCATGGTAAGCAGTCATCCTTGGGTGATGGACGATCAGAGGGTTTTGCCCAAGCCTACCTTCTTCTTTGGTCATGCAGTCCCTAACGACGTGACATACCAGAGGAGATGTTTTCAGTTCTCTTACACAGCTGATGGTAAAAAGAGAATTATTGTTACCCGGTCGACGTTTGATCGCACCATCTCGATTATGAGCCTTGCCCCCACGTGCTCTAAGATGGAAGATCCTCCAAGCTGGGTGAGAAGGACAAATGTAATCAAGACCGGGGTTTTTGTTGGCGGTTCTCCTAGATATGCGGAGAAATCGTCTACTGAAATGGACATGTTGATGCCGGCCTTTGTCTACCAAGGCTCTGATTATCCGTCAGTCGATTTGGGACCGATGGGCCTTGTCATTTACAGCGGTGACGGCAGCAATTGGGTGAAGCCTTTTCAACTTTGTGGCCGTTTCAGTGCTGACTCCGAGTGGAAGTCCTGGACTGATTGTGTCCTGCTGATTGGTGGCACCGTTTTGAAGGAAGCCGGGATTTTTGATGCGGTCCGTGCCATTAGGGAGACCGTGATCTTTTCCGACGAGGCCTTCATGGCTATGTTGGAGTCATTCCTTCCACAAACCAATACCTTCGTTGTCACGAATGGTGAGATTGGTTTTTCTTTGAAGGAGCTGAGCGCCATTACTGGATTGCCCATCCTTGGCAGACTCTATGAGGAGCTTATGCCAATAGACAGCGTCTTTGAGGAGCAGTCTGAGGAGTTCAGGCTTTTGTACTTTCAGCTCATCGCCTTCTATGATTTTTTTAAGGAGAAGGAGGGCTCAAAAGTAAGATCCAGCAGTTGGAAGAGTTTTAGCTCTTCGTCTCCCAACTTCTTTGAAAGTGGGGAGGCTTCTGATAGCATGACCCGGGAAGCCAGAGCTCAAGATCCGGGTTCGAAAAAGATTTCGGCTATGCAAGAAGAGTTGAGAGATTTCTTTGAGAGTACAAACGCCATATGTCCTGACATTGCACTGCGGAGAGATCTCGCTGTTTACCTCATTTATTGGCTAGGTGAGGCCATTTTTGCTGGAGGAGATGGAACGCACATCAGGTCGCATTGTATTTTTCTAGCTTGTCAGATGGCGTTTGGAGAGCAGCTTGCTTTGGTGCCAGCTCTTTACTCCTACTTGTGCACCGAACTGCAGGCTGCTGCTTTTTTGGTTCGGCTTGGGCTTCCCATGAATAGGGTATTTTCAGCCCATATCTTCTATTCATGGTATGTATACCACTGTCCTGGCTTCCACCGGCTGGGTGTTGCACAGGATGATGATCCTCTCATGATTCGACTGGCTAAGGGCAAAGCCGTGTCCGAATCACTTTTGTTTGCCCGCATGAGGATCCGACGGTTCAGGGACGTCGAGATGGGGCAATCTTCAGTGAAGCTTTCTCCGGAGTTGCGGAAGAAGGCTTTTGACTTTGGTGCCTCCCGAGACTCTACCATGGTAAGGTCGGGAAGGCATTACTCCTTGACAAATGCAGAGAAGGAGTGGCTTTTTAGCATACGTGTTGGCATGATGGTGTACTATAGACATCTTTTCGTCGACATCCAGCCGTATGTACCTTCTCGCTTTGCTCTGCAGTTGGGCTTTTCTCAAGGCGTTGTTGGAGCGCCTTCAAGCTTGGTGAAGCGCTTTGAAGGTTTACAGGACGGGAGAAACATATGGACTTTCTATAGTGCTGAAGACACTACTGCCATGATTTCTTATCCTGTGTTATTGACTTCCCGGACTGCCGGCTTCACGAAGTGGTTTGCGAAGAGCTTTTCGGCATATCGAGGGCTTTCCAAGAAGGAGCTTGCTGTAAAGCTGTCATCGAGAAAAGGCCTTGGAAAGTCGGATGGCGTCCGGCGAGAGGAAGTTTGGGCCTTTCTTTCTGGAGAGAAGCACAAGATAGGCTTTCTCGGTGACCAGGGCGTCATTGGTTCTGAAGCTGTCTGGGAGGTACCTAATGAGGCCTTAGAGCAACTAGAACAAGAGGAAGCTGAACTTGATGCTTGGATGCAAGCGGCACAGAGGCGAGCTTTCATGGAGTCTACTGGCAAGAGTAGACCATCCAGTGAGGAGTCAAGTGGGAAACCTGACTCTGACATCTGTCACCCTCCATGTTTAGGAGTGTGTATGCGCCGTTAGAGAAAACCTTGTTGATGACACATGGTCCCTCCCATTTTGGGTCAAATTTGCGTTTGGACTTGTGAGCGAAGACCATTGGTCTTTTTATCGCAAGAACCAAGTCACTCTTTTTGTAGGCGCGTTGCCTGACCTTTTTGTCGAAAGTTCCTGCCATGCGTGCTTGGTAAAGTTCAATGCTTTGTCGAGCTTTGAGCCATCTCTCATCGAGATTATCCAGCTCATGGAGTCGCAATTTGACATTGCTTTCTTGAGTCATGTCATTTTACAAGGATACCCTCAAGGAAAGAATTTGTATTTCCAAGGGTATGACAGCTTCGCATCCATAGACCAAGGAGAATGGTGTGCTATGGGTTGGTCCTCGAACGGTGGTTAGATAGGCCCACAAAGCTTCAGACAGTTTGTCATTCTAGTCTCTTTTTTGACTAGAGACCATTTTCTTGAGGATTTTGTAGAGTGTCTTGTTGAAAACTTCTGCTAATCCGTTTGCTGCCGGATTGTATAGAGTCAAAGGATAGCTTTGGATTTTATATTTGTCGCAGAACCTGTAGAATTGATGATCCCAGAATTGTGGTCCGTTATCATGGACGAATCTTTTGGGTATGCCGAAACGACAAATGATGTTGGTGCGCAGGAACTGAAGGATTGATGAGGTCTTCATTTCGTTAAGTGCAAATGCTTCTGACCACTTGGAGAAATAATCTGTAGCGGCGAAGTTGAAGCGATGACCTTTGCTCAAGGGGGGGAAATAGGACCTATGATGTCCATACCCCAGGCTTCGAAAGGCCATGGAATTGCTGTAGGATGCAGGATCTTCTATTGAAAGGTTCGTAGGTGGTTCCTCCATAATATTTTCGGAGGCTTCCAACTCAACGAGACCTTCTGGGGTTTCAAGCGCATTTCCATACCAAGGTTTTGTTCCTTTCCACGGGTCTTCTTGATCGGTAATCTTCTCAAGGCTTGCTATGAGATGATCTCAAATGCCTGTTGAAACCATGTTGAAGTAGGGTAATTCTTTTGGAGACGAGGGTTCTTCTGGGTCAGAAGACCACATGTCTGTGCCATCGGACAATTCCTCTTCATTGTCAGAGAAATCGTACCAATTGGATGAGCTTCCTTGATCTTTGTCAGGTGACTCATCGAAGAGATATCCAGGGAGATTGATGTCTTCATGGACTTGAGATGTTGAGGCTTGGTCAGTAAATTGACTTTTAAGCCTTTGTGTCAACTGTCTCAGGGGAGTGTCGGGTCATACCCTAGCCCGTGTGAAGACTTTTCTACGTGGCCGTAGTGTCTCCAATCTTCCAGCTGGCTTTTGGTCAAGACGGGCCCCAATGGCGTGAGAATACCGCGTCCTTCACCCAAACCGACTGGGTTTTGAGCGTCATAGCCCATTTTCTTCATAATAGCTTGTGCCACAGGACTATATAAGGATAGTTGAGGCATACCTTCATTTTGGAAGGGTTCAAGCATGGAGTTTGATGAAGAAGCGTCCGATCTATGGAAGAAGATCGGCTTTTCCTTTGCTGAAGTTACTGGAACAACGGAGGAAGCTGACATAGGATCTTCTATGTTAAAAGTTATCTCTATTGGAGTAAGAGCAGGCTGAACTTGTTGAGTGTCAGCTTGGCTTGACGATGTGTCGTCTTTTGGCTCTGAATCCGAATCCGTGTCTTATATGATAGGCACGAAAGAGACAACAAATTTTCCCCCAGGCTTTTGTTTCGTCTTCTTCACTTTAGTCCTGATAACAAAAGGCTTTGACGGTTTGAGGGAGATGATGAAGGGAGTTTGAATGCTCTCTTCGGATTTACCGGATGGTTTGTTTTCTTCCGGTGATTATCGAGGAGCCTTGCCTTTATCTTTCTGGAGATTTTCGGCAAAGGGTGCTGTGTGCTTCTCCTCTTTTTCTTTCTCACCTTCATACATCTGTGAATCTACAAAGTGGACTTCTTTACCTTTGAAGGGTTTTCTGTCCGCAAAGACTCGATGTATCATGCCGTCGTCGCCAACAAACTTAATGCATTGATGTAGAGTTGAAGGGACAACACCATTCTCATGGATCCAGGGGCGTCCGAGAAGGAAGTTGTAGGATGAAGGGGTTTTTATTGCATATACAGTGACCTCAGAGATAAAATCACCGATCTGCAACTTGAACCTGATTTTGCTGATAGGCCTTTGAGTACTCCCATCGTATCCAAAGATAGATACAGATGTGTGGCTCAGCTTGTTGGGTGGGATGCCTAACTCTTCGAGAGCCGAAGTGGAGATGAGGTTGAGTGCAGAACCTGGGTCGATCTGAACTCTGTGCATAGGCATTTCCTTGATGTACCCTGTGAAATACAGGGGTCGGTTGTGCCTTGTTTCACGAAGTAGGAGGTCGTCCTTAGTCAAGGCGATGGTTGCACTTGCTGCTTTTTGAACCGAGAGGCATTCGATGCATGATCCCTCAGTTTTCTTCTTTTCTCCCTTTGATGAAGCTTCTGAGTTTTTGACCCGGTAGTCCATTTCAATTTGGAGGACTTGCGGTGTGTAAGACCCCGACCCGAGAGACTTTGATTAGAGTTTATTAAGTTGTGCTTTAGCCTTAAGTGTGTTTAGTGGTTTTTGAATTAGTTTGGGATTAGAATAGCTTTTATAATAGCTTTGGAGAATTTTGAGAGCCTTTTTACTTGTGGGACCCTTTGGGGGTTCTTGCTACGAATTGTGTGAGATCGGGGGTCTATCTATGATTTTCAAAATTTTGTTTTAACCCCGTTTGACTTATCTTGTTTATCCCTGCAACTTTCATGTTGACATCGTTCCCATTCGAGAGCCCTAAACCCGACTTTTTACAATTGGAGGGCAAAATGGTCTTTTTACCAAAATCTGGACACCAATTTCAATGTCACCAAAACGTACAAAATATATACTTTTTGGAAACTAGAAATTTCGCCGATCAACTGTCTTTTTCGTCGAATTCGTTTGAAGCCCCGAAGGCCATGTTTTTAGCCCGACAAGTCTTTTAAGTTATGGGCCCCATCCCCACTTACTATATAAGGAGAGCTCTCTTCTTCATCTTCCTCTTTCTTACTAAAACCCTAGAAGGAGAAGAAGTTCCAGCCCTAAGGGTTTCTCCCTTGTCCCTCTTGCTTCCTTTCTCATTAATCACCATAATAACTCTTTTCAATCAAGGAATGGACTCCATGATCATCTCCCTCACCTCAAGAGCCTCCTATTGGTAGCATTTGTGAAGACATTCATCACCATTGGAGCCCCTTTCGAGCTCTCTCTACCTATTTGACACATTTCCAAGTAAGTAATCCTCCCAATCTTCTAGATTCATGTTCTCCTAACCCTAGAGAGACTTAATCTTGGCTATTGCAAGCTTTCCCTTTCTATTGTTTGGTTTTGATGGTTTTAGGGTTTGGATTTGGCGGTTTTGTGTAGATTTGGTGTCTTGGCTTGGAGAGGTGTTAGTGGCTTGATTTTCTTAGCATTGGACCTAAGGCAAGTGGATGAATGGATTTATTTCATGATTTCTTTTTTATAAAAATGTGAACTCTTACTCATTGCTTTCACCTAATTTTTCTTTATGAGTTTTCATGGTTTTGGAAACATGCATAATGATAGGCTACTCTCTATTAATAGTCCTCTTGGAAAACATGTGCATCATTGTCTTGTTTATAGATCATTTGTGTTCATTTATGGACTTTTATCAATGGAGTTGCCTTCCATTGAATGAGGTGGAAGTGATGGAGAAGTTAACGTTGTGATGGTGTGGTTGTTAGGGGAAGTGAATGATGGATTGAAAGGGGGTTTAGTTGAAGTTTTGAGACCCTCAAATGTGTGATTAATGGGTGCTCAAAAGAGGGTGAAAGGAAGGAAAGAAGAATGGCCGAACTGTACACAAAAAATAGTTTCTGGACAGTTCGCTCGAGCGACCTTGACACATCGCTCGAGCGAACCCGTCACAGAACCTCGCTGGCTCGAGTCAACCCTCTGATCGCTCGAGCCAACCTGATCCGAGCAGGTCCGCTCGAGCGAACCCCAAACAGAGAGCAATTCGCCCGAGCGGACTTCCCAGTCCGCTCAAGCGAACTGCCTGTCATGCATGGGTCGATACTTAAGGACTTGAAACATTGTTTTTAGGCTTGGGGAGGTATTGGCTGGAGCCCCAATGCAACGTAAAGACTTACATGGCGTCATATGAAGTCCAAAGGTAGGAGAAACCCCATTATGGGATTCATTGAGGATTTTCTAGGTTGGTCAATGTGTGTAAGGACCCGAGATGTCTCTAATCCTTAAAAGAGTACCAATTTATATTATAACCGACATACGGAACCCTATTCACATTGGCCCAATCTTGAAACCTCAATGCTTAGCCCGGAAATGTACGAGGATCTACTCGTAAGGGATTTTTAACTAAACTCTTACTCATGGATTTCGAAACCATGAAATGTGATCATACTTACCCCGAGAGCATTGTTTTAGCAAATGGCTGACCCATTTAAACTCGTCCCGTTACTAGTGTGTTTTGTACCTATGGGTACCCCACCCCATTATGTGTATTCAATTGTTCGATTTTCCGCATGTTACCTATGAGTCGGCACCACTAAGCTTAGATAACCTTATCGGTTTGATCCATCGGTTTGGAGATCCCCCTTTTATTATACCAGCTACAGCATGGTTCCCGCCTCGCCCCGATATATATATACCCGGTTCGCTACTGTGGTCCCGTAGAGTATTATATGTATTTATTGTATAAAATCATTGACTCTCCTCACCTCGTGTGACTGAGGTCAATGTCCCGATGTGGTCTCATCACTTTTGTGAGAGAGGGTTTAGCTTTGTGTGGTTGCCACCTTGTTAGTTCTGAATCCTTGTTACCTTACATGTTTTTATTGCATATGTACCTCTTTTAATTGATACATTCTTCTTTTATGAAATTCATTATTTGTTCAGGTTCTATTATGTTTCTAAAGGCATCATTGTTTTGAATTATTGTTATATCTTTTCACCCACCTGCCAGACCGTCGTGTCTGATCCATTTATTTTGGTACTCAGGTCCCGATCCCATTGCCATTGAGGAGGAGCCTGAGGAGACGATCGATAAACCACAACGAGTAATCGAGTGGCAAGCGGATGATGTCATGTAGACATTCAATCTGGCTTTGAGGACGACACTTTTGGGTTTTAGTATACATCTTTTGGGTTTAATTGGATGTATGGTCTTTGTTGACCATTATTTTGGGGCAATTAATCAACTAATCTTTTGTATACATAATTAACTTTACTTTTGGGAAATATGCTTATGATCATTGCTCATTCTGATATCTTGTTATGTCAATTATAAATCAGTGTTATTTATGGAATGGAATAGTACTACTATGGTTTGCTACACGCTTCCGCAATCTCGAATACATGTTTGATATGTTTATATGTGAGATGATATGTATGGATAATCCTCACCGCGGAACCCTGTGGGAAATCATGTGCACGGATAAATGTTCTCTTAATTCCGTGTGCGGATTAGCCAAAGAGATGCACGTGGCGTGGCATCATCAAGTCCTGATCCCGGATTTGGTTCCCTAACCCGGTCCGGGGTCGCGACAGGATTGGTATCAGAGCGGGACATGTTTCAGGCAAATAAAAGAAACTAGAAATCGTAAGGACGTGGCGAGGATTCGTTTGACTCTTGTTAGATAGAATCGTGTGAACAATGTGTAACCCCCCCCCCCTGTAATTGATTTATATGTGCTAACAATTTGTTTTACAACATTATGCCACCTCGTAAACGAGCATCAAATAGTAACCACGTTGCTAGTAACAGTGAGAATACAGGGCCTATTACATAGGATACACAGGATAACAATATGCAGAACCAATTCCAACAGATGATGCAGGCCATATTAGACCAGCAACGTCAGGCCAATGAGAACCAGGCTAGACTCCAAGCACAAGCACATGAAACACAAGTCAGATTGCATGAGCAAATGCTTAAGAAAGACGAAGATCATGCTAGGGAAATGGCTCAAATGTAAGCACAGTTGTTGGGTGTGCTAGAGAGGAGACCGGAACCAATCCCAGTTGCACCACCGGGTCCGGTCAACAATAGAGGGAATGATCCTAATGTGTTGTATGAACGGTTCAGGAAGAGAGGACCGAAGGAGTTCATGGGAACAGAGGATCCAATGGCAGCAGATGACTGGCTTGAACATACAGAGAATATATTCGAAATCTTCACATGTATGGGTGTAGAATAAGTGCAGCTCGCAGCTTCCATGTTCACGGACTTAGCAGATATATGGTGGAAGACCATCAAGGCAGAATACAGGACAATGGCTGATGCAGAAACTTAGGCTAACTTCAAGGGACAGTTTGGAGAGAAATATGTACCTGCACATGTCAAGAGGCAGAAGGCAGCAGAATTTCAATGACTTGTGCAAGGGAACATGACAGTTCTCGAATACTTAACTAAGTTTGAGAGATTGTCAAGGTATGCACCAGAGTTGGTGGACACGGTGGAAAATAAGATAACTAAGTTCCTTGAGGGACTTGACCCAATCATTGAGAGAGATGCTACCGGGGTTGTACCACCCGTCACCTTCGAAGAAGTTGTCAAAAGAGCATACAAGTTTGAGAACTTTCATAACAAGATCATTAAGAACCAAGGAAGAAGCCAAGGTTAGCAACAGAACTATCAGCAGAGGAACAATCAGAACAAAACGCCAAGGCAAGAGCAGAATATGCAGAATCCAGTGGTTGTATCCACTATGGGAAAAATCATGAGAGTACCATTTGCCGTTTATTACGGGAGCATGCTTTAGATGTGGTTCTATGAACCACCAAATGAAGGATTGCCCAAGGCCAGATAGACATAAAAGACAGCAGCAAGGAGCACAACGTCAGGCACCACCTCAAAATGCACTAGTGGTCCAAAATCAGGCTAGGCCACTACAGCAACAGGCACCTCAGCAATAGTTCAGACCACAACAACAACCGGCCCGTCAGCAAGGGAAGAATCAAAATTAGAATCAGCGTCCTCAGCAGCAGAATAGGAATGCACAGCAGGGCAGGCAACAACAAGGACAAAACAGGCCACAACAAAGGGCACAACTCTATGCTGTCAATAGAGCTGATGCAGAGGCGGAAGGCAATGTAGTGGAAGATACACTTCTCGTCTGTGGTTTTGATGCTAGGGTTTTGTTTGACCCTGGCTCTACTCACTCATTCCTATCTCCAAATTTGCTAAGATGATTGATATGCATGCTAGAGAGTTGAGTTTCATTTTGACTGTGGCTACCCCTTTAGGTAAGGAAGTTATTTGTAGAACTTTTTACCATAGTTGTTCAGTCATGATAGGAGAAGTAGTATTACTGGCAAATCTCATTTTATTGGAGATGCAGGATTTTGATGTCATCCTAGGGATGGATTGGTTAGCAGGATACCATGCTACTATGGATTGTTTCCATAAGACCCTAACTTTTAAGTTAGAGGAGACCCAAGCAGGGGTGTTGTTTCTATTAGTTTTATGGACTCAATCCAGTAGATGATATAATAAATTGATTAATTTCTTTATTTATCAGTATATTCATGCTTTCCTTTCATGAGATGAATTGTGATTTATTAAATACTTGCACATAACCAATACGAATGACATGATGGTTCATGAGATGAACCGGAGTCCACAAGTATATTAGATGTAACACATGTGTATGGATGAGATCCATATACGGGAGACATGTGTGACAAATCTTATACTTAAATATCTTCACAACTAGTGATGAGACTGGACATCTCATACTGACAAGGTTGCAGAACTTTGATCACTATGAGATAGTGTGATTTGTCTCGATCATCAGAATGTAAGATTCTGGATCATAGTGCTGGTACATTGGATGTATTGAAGGACCATGAGAAGCACCTTATAAACACTGTCTTTGCTTTAAGGTCTGCTCTCATAATTCCCTAGCAATAGGCTCTCAGTCCTGAGACATTAATGAACTCAAGTTTCTATCTATTCATTTGCTTTGAGTCACCAATGAGTGAGGCCAACTGTAGGTCAACACCTCGGTGATTTGGGTACGTGGTAGTAGAGTTATGGGAACATTCAATGGTCAAGATGGAATCTATCTCTAATATCCCCTTGTGCCAATTAATGGATTTATCATTGGTAAGTGCGCACCCATTCTGATTAAGAGTTAATTGGAAAGATACCTATGATCATTATAATTAATTGGGGCTCAAGGATAATAAGATATAGATATAGATCTAGTTTGGAAGACAGGTCTAATTGATCCATGAATATAGATAGAGGGGTCTACTTGTGGTAATGTGGAAGTTTAGGGTCTTCTATGTAATATTCCTAAGATTGGAGTTCAATTGCATTTATATAGTGGAGTTATTTGCAATTAACTGTGGGCTCGGATTACACATGAGATGTGGGGTCGTGAGTCCCAGTTGGAGCCAGCTTTCTAAGGAATCCATAGTGGTCCCCACGCTAGCCCAATTATTAGAAAGTATCTAATTCTAGTTGAACTCTAAAAGGAAAGTTACTATTTCTATTTGAAGTGAGACTTCTAATAGTGGTAATAGTAGACTTACTAATTTTAGTAGAAGTGAGACTTCTATTTTAATTAGAAAGGAATTAGAAAGTTACTAATCATATTTGAAGTGAGACTTCTAATTATGATATGGTAAGTTACTAATTAATTAATGGAAGTAAGACTTCTATTTTAATTAAGAAGAGATAGTTACTAATTTTTGGAAGTAAGACTTCTAATGGAAATTAGTAAGTGGGGCTTGTAAAAGCTATAAATAGAGGAGAAGAGAGCTGGACGTCCATGCATCGATCCTAGCATTGTGGTTCACGCCCAAGGCCTCTAGTGCAAGTGTTGCACGAGTTCTTTCTCTCTTCCCTCTTCTAGTTATCTTTCTAGTTCCTCCCTAGAGTTGTTCCTAGTACTTTTCTCTTGGAGATCCCACCATTTTCTTGAGAAAAGGAGAATCTGATACAGGTCATAGCGTGGAAGATCAAGAGGTCTTGGAGATTCCTATTTGATTAGTGAAAGCATTTCATCATCAAAGAAAGACGCAACTTCTCCATTAGAGCACAACCAAGCTCCAAAGGTATAATCCACTTATTGACACTAAAAATGTCACTTTGCCTCTTCAAGATCCAAAGAGCTATATGAAGTCGCAACCTGCCATAAATAGGCAATGCCACTTCCAAAAAATCAAATCTTTTCAGAATCAAATAAAAAGCTGCAAGATCTTTCAAGACAGCGAAAAAAAAGAGTACACAAGAAGTTTCGGGCCATTTCAAAATCATTTGGCCTAACTTCGCTTCTCCGGCAGCTGAAAAGGAGCTCCCGGCGGTGAAAGCATCGGAGACACCAAATCTTCGATCAGAGCCGATGGATGGTCTCAAAATATATCCAATAGGCTCCACGTCAAGTTCCGAGTCAAACCGACAACGTTTGACCCTACATCAACCCTCGAACAGCTAAATCAAGCCTCTCGGCGGCGAAAACCGCTGAGGCCATCACTCATCAGATAGAGCATATGGACGGCTTCAAAATTCTTACAAAGGGCTACACGTCAAATTTCAGGTTATTTCAACAACATTTGACCATACTTTGACGCTCGGAAGCCAAATCAGGCCTCTCGGTGGCGAAGCTCCCTGGGACCATGGTTTCCAAGATAGAGCCTATAGATCATCTTAAAATGACTCCAATAGGTTCCCTGTCAAATTTCAAGTCAATCGGACATCGGTTGACCGCAAATCAAGCCGCGACATCTTCATCGCGACAAAAGCAAGTCTACTGGTGATAGGGCCCCAAACGGCTTCAAAACTCAAACAAAAGCCTATGGTTGGTCTTACTTATTGCTCAACAGGCTTCACCCAAAATTTCAGGTTATTCCGACATCGTTTGACCCAGTTTCAGCTTCTGACGGAAAATCGGCAGCTCTGCGCGACAAAGTCTTAGGCTTTCTCGAAAAATTGGAAACTTTGCGAAATAAAATGCAAGGATTCTCATCAGGTTATCTACAGGGAAATCAGGCCAATAAATGATCAAAAATGTCAAGGAAAATTACAGAAGAAAAACGAATCGAAAAACAGCAAAAACGGACACAAAACGGGACAAAAGGGGGGAAAACCCCCCCAGGGTCGCCGGCCCCTGCGACCCTGGGGCCCAGGATCGCCGGGAGGGCCCCGGAAACCCCGTTTTTCGCCGTTTTTTCGCGATTCGAAGCGTCCGACCTCTAGTATTTTCCAAAATTCATACTTTTGAGACACCAAATCCTCTGACATCCGTCAAAAACACGGGTTAATCATCAAGAGTATCGAAATCAACATTGATCGCCAACCGATCAACCAAAAAAGTGTGCTTTCTACCCGACTGATTTAGAAATCGACAAGACAGATGGCACCGACCCACTGTTGGCAACCAACATCTGAAGTTACATGGTCATCCGATGTCGATCTACATGAAGATCCATCGATGATCATCGCCAGAAGAATCCCAAAAGACGCGGCACGGCCACGACTCTTCAATTGCTCGGCCACCACTTAATGTGATTAATTGACTCGCTTTATTACAGTCATTAATCCATTTCTTTGGATGGCCCAATCAGAAGCAAGCATCCGGGAGTTACAAGTCAAGAGATTCATGGCATTTAACCCATGAAACTCCTCCCATCATGGCGATTAAAAGCGATTAAATGCACTCAATCTCCTCCGGCCAATCAGAAGCCAAGAAAAAGGAGTTACAAAATAAAGAATTCAATCTTGCAACTCCTCCCTTTATGTAGCTTTATGACAATTAAGGCTCATAAACCCTCCTAAATGGCTACCTAAAAGCCTATAAATAGGAGAGCTCTCCAAGAAGAAAGGAATAAAAAAAAAACACACAGACAACAGACTGCAGAAAATCCGAAAACTCAGACAGAAAAAGGCATCAGAAATCTAAGAGAGAAAACTCTGCGGAAATCCTACAACGACCACCGCTACAAGGTGACAAAAGTCCCTTGGGGGGTACCCCCCCCCCCAAGGTCCTTGTCTTCTCCTTCTGCCTCCAATGGCTTAGACATGGCTTTTCAGCCCGTCTACTTGGCTTTTTATTTGACATAGGACCTCCTTTTGGTCTTTGTCCTCTAAAAACCTGAGGTTATAGCCAAGCCAAGCGAATCAATAGCATCCTCTGTTCTCATCTGCATGGATGATGGTGAAGTCCACATATGGCTTGCGACCGTCAATCTGAACGAGTCCCCCACAATCTCCTGAGAAGTTAGATCCTCCTTTTCTTGCTTTTCATTGTAGTTTGTATTTTTTTAAAGAGACAAAAATCACAACTCTTGTCTTTCATTATTGATAAGAATTGTAAATCTGCTATAAACGCCAAAATCGGTTATAAACGCCAAAAATCGGCTATAAACGCCAAAATCGGCTATAAATGCCCAAAAAATCGCCTTTCACCGTAAATCAAGAAAATGTCTCTTTTCTTAAATATCTGTGCAATGGAAAACTTGAAAGACGTTGATTTCCTTTTTACTTGCGAAGGTTGATCTCCGGATCACCACTTGTAGTTCCAAGTAAAATAGAAAATCTGGCACACCCACACAAAAAAAATGTTGATGCACGCCCTTGCCCCCCGGATACGAAAGGGTCGGACCCAACGGACTCCCACGTCCGCCGACCTCGGTAGGACCAGGCAGGAGCGCGGTCCATCACCACTTCCTTGCATGTTGTAGATTATTATGGATGCTTATTAGTTGATGTTTCTATCTTCTAGATAGATTGTATTTACTGATCATGATGGCTGAGATTGAGGACTTGGATCTTGGATTGGGTTTTATGGCCTTCTGGATAGTTGATCCCTGTATCAAGTGGGTCAAAAGTTTTTGAAACCTATCGTGGAGGCCCACCCTATTTCCAACAATTGGTATCAGAACCTTACCTCATCTCTAATCATGTTAGATCAATAAGCTTGATCTAATCTTTGCATGAGATGCGAAGAGGATAGATCAAGGGCTATGTACGGATCAGTTTTGATGGCTTTGCTTGGATAATTAGTAAATCCATGTTTGGATAGTCACAAAAGGGTTTAACAATGATGGAATGATGGTAGGAAGCCATTGGGAGTCTTTAGAAAAGTTCTGGAGATGTTTGGACACGAAATAGAAAAACTCAACCTGCAGATTTTCCGTCAGGTCGGTCGACCGAGCCCTCGGGTCGGTCGACCGAAGACACTGAGGTCGGTTGACCGAACCCTCTGGTTGGTCGACCGAAGACACTGACACAGCAGATCTCAGTTTTTATTTTTGTTTCGGGGCGCTGCCCCCGAGCCCCCTAGGCCCCCGCGAGATGACCGGTCAGCTCGAACCCCACCGGGGGACACCCCCGGACCCCCTCTGCGTAGTGCATGAATTATAGTAGTGGCAATTTTTGGCATCTTATCATTCCATTGTTGTTTGGTAACCTGGTTTTTTGTGTTGCTTTGCTAGTATGAGATACTAACATGCAGGTTATCATGTTCTCTCCATATGGCCCACAAGTCTTTTATTTTCTTTATGGATGAATATTTATTTTTGGCAAGTTGTAAAGGGCATCATGGTTTCCTTGGTTTCCCAGTTTAGGGCAAGGCATGGTGAAATTCCCTATAAGCCTTTTATTTCCATTAATAGATTATCATGTAAGTCTCATCGTAGAGACATAGGAATTTATGTAATTTTCTAAATTTGTGAATTCTGGCTATGTCTGAGACGAAGAAGGAAAGTGAAGTTGGACTCCTAATCAAAGAGTTTGAATATTACCAAAGGTGTTTTGGAGCTTCCCAAAGAGTTTGAGAAATTTCAAATTTTTGGAAAGCCTAGAAGTCCAAGAAGTCTATTCTGCTTGGGCAATGTGGAGGAGAGGACTAGTTTCTAATTTTAGCATTTTCTATTTATAGTTGAACGCTTGATTTAGAATGTTTCCAAATCTGATCCAAACATAGCAAGTTACTAAAATTGGTCAAATCAAATTAATTTTTTGGAAAGAGTTCTAATTAGTGTTGATGACCCATGAGATGGACACATTGGTAACACTAATTTAAGAAACTGGACTTTCCTTAAAATAACTTGACTTGAAACCAATCTGAGATCATATCATGAGATGATTTGATGATTCATATATTTATATATGTGGGCCCTAATACCTTAAAAGGAAATCCTCAATTCAAAATATTAAGTGGGAGCGGGGCATTTAAATTGATCAATCCCCATGGTTTTCCACCAAGAGAGTGGCCGTTCCCCACGGAGGGCTTTTATTTGTCTGGTTACTAGATATGGATCTCCAATGGATAGTATTGGTGAGACGTGGTGGGGGTTCACTCCCCAAGGAGGAGCTGCCCATCGCGGTTGTCATGCAATATTAGTTGGTGGGTCACACTTAACTAAAATAATGATGTAGTATCCCCAAGGATTTGCCTCATGTATTTTAGAAACCAAAGCTAATCAGGAGTCATACATTATTTGGTATGAGATACCTAGATGATAATGAATGATTGGGGATCAAGGATAGTTTGTCTTAATCTTAATTTTGACGACTTTGATCCGCACCAATCTATGGGGCATTTGCACTCCCCAAGGAGGCATGTCCTAGGGGATTGGGATTCCGATGTATTCTAAATTCAGTGCTTATGAGGATTTCCATATGAATTTGGTAGAATACTAAACCCTAATGTCATTTATATTCTTTCATTGAATGTATGGTTATGTGCTTTAATTTGTACAACATGAATTCGAATACTTTCAATCCACTTGCGACCATCCTCAACCAGAACAAGTTGATGGGATCCAACTATGTAGACTGGAAAAGGAACCTGGATATTATCTTGACAGCTTCAAGATGTAAATATGTCCTTATTATACCCTCCCTTCCTGAGCCTGAGCCTGATGCACCACGGATTGTGAAAAACTTTTACACCAAGTGGACCAAAGACAATGAGATGGCCAGATGTTTTATTCAGGCATCCATGTCTACTGTTGTGCAAGAACAACATCAATCCTATAAGTCAGCATATGATATTATATCGAACTTAAAGGAGATGTTTGCAGAACAGGTCAGGCCTGCTAGGCAGGCTGCTATAAAAGTGCTGATGGAGACAAAGATGGCTGAGGGAACCCCAGTACAAAAACATTTGTTAAAATGAAGTTGGCATTGAATGAGTTAGATGTATTGGAGACTATGATTGATACAGAATCGCAGATCGACATGATCATTCAATCACTACTGGACTCATTCAAATATTTCGAGATCAATTATAATAAATTGGAAATGACCATAGCTGAGCTGTCTCGCCAGCTGGTAGTGTTTGAGGAAATCATGAAGGAAAGACCAACTGCCCTCATGACAGAAAAGTCATTTGCTAAGACTAAGCCAAGGCAAAGACCAGGATAGCAAGAAGAAATCAGTCATCAAAGGTCCTAAGGTGGAGTATGGTTCCACTAGTGGTGTGGCAAAGGTCAAGGATACGGGAGCAAAGGGAAACTGTTTCCACTGTGGTATGACAGGACATTGGAAGAGGAATTGTCCACGATTTATGTCAAAGGAAAAGGCCTCAGGTATGATTGAGTCATTTGTTTCTGAAGATAGTTTTTCAACTAGTACTTCAGAATCTTGGTTTGTAGACTTTAGTCAACTAATTACATCAGTAATATGTTGTAGGAGTTACAGGTAACCAAGAGGATTAATGACAGGGAAATCAGTATTAACCTGGGATTGGAAGCCAATGCAGAAGCAGTGTCAGTAGGAGTAATAACTTAGTTGCTTTCAAATATTAAGTTGATTTTGTCATATACATTCTATGTACCATTTTAAGACGGAATTTTAATTTTTAGTATGATGAATAAGAGTTATTCTGTTACTTTTGGTAATTAAATTGTCTTAAAGAAGAGCGGTACTCTTATATATTCTGACATGGTAATCAATGGATTTTATTTGTTAACTCCCATAATGTATGAGATACATGACACTGGTGTTAATAATAGACCATCATTAAAGAGGTAGTCACCTTCATCTAATCCAACAAACTTTGGCACCCAAGAGGATAGGTCATATAAACCTAAACAGGATTGATAGGTTAGTGAAAGATGGTATCTTGCCTTCATTGGTGGTAGAATCAATGCTTGTCTGCAAATCCTGTCTGGAAGGCAAAATGACCAAAAGACCCATAATATACTGATGTATATGGACCCATAATATTAGAGCGAGAGATTCATACGAGTATTTCATCACTTTCACCGATGATTACTCAAGATATGGATACATATACCTTATGCACCGCAAGTCCGAGATTTTTTGAATAGTTCAAAGAGTTTCGAGCGGAAGCGGAAAAGCAATTAGGTAAAAGTATAAATACTCTTCGATGAGATCGATGAGGCCATTATCTCTCCACTAATTTTATGGGATACTTATCAGAAAATGGGATTTGATCCTAGTAGTCTGCTCCTGGTTTGCCTCAACATAACGGAGTAGTAGAAAGAAGAAACAAGACTCTTTTAGATATGATCAAGTCATTGAGTTTCTCAGGATTACCTATATTTTGGGATATGGAAACTGAAAAATATATACTAAATCTCATTCCATCTAAGTCTATACTTGAGACTCCCAGGGAGTTATGGACAGGGCGAAAGCCTAGTCTACAACATTTTCAGGGTTGTCCGGCACACGTGCTGAAGGATAAGACGGATTAGTTGGAATCGAAGTCGGAAGTATATATGTTTATATTCTATCCCAAAAAGGAACTAAAGGATTGGTTGCTCTATAATCCCAGAGAGCAGAAAGTGCTTGGCAGCACCAATGCGGTTTTCTGGAGGGAGATTATAAGATTAAATGGAAATCTTTAGAATTGGTTATCTTGGAGGAAATTCAAGAGAAATCAATTCCAAATCCAAGAATAACCAAACTTTAAGAAAATCCGCTCGTACTAGACCCAGTAGTTACACCAGTGCCTTGTCGTGGTGGGAGTATTGTCAGGACCCTTGACAAGTTCTCTGTCTAGGGAAAGTCTTACGAGGCAATCCCGGAAGAACCGGAACAAGATCCCTGTAACTATGATAAAGCAGTTAATGACATAGTTTCGGGACGTTGGCTAGATGCTATGAAAGCTGAGGTGGAGTCTTTGTACTCTAATCAGGTCTGGATACTTGTGGACTTGCCTGCCAATAACAAACCTATTGGGTACAAGTGAGTTTACAAGAGAAAAGGAGAGCCAGATGGAAGAGTTCCATCCGGATACTCTTATCCATTGCGGTTCATCTCGGTGATGAGATTTGGCAAATGGATGTCAAGATAGCCTCTCATGACGGCAATCTTGAGGAAGACATCTATATGATGCAGCCAGATGGTTTTATAGCTGATAACCAAGTGCAAAGAGTTTGCAGGCTGCATAAGTCCATTTATGGATTAAAGCAGGTATCCCAAAACAGGAACATCCATTTTGATAAGGAAATCAAGTCACTTGATTTTTATCAGAATCTGGATAAGTCATGTGTAAATGAAAAGTCAAGAAAGCAGGGTAGTTTTTCTGGTATTATATGTCGACGACATCCTTCTCCCATGGAGTGACATAGGGATATCGTCAACAGTAAAAGTTTTGATTAGCTAAGACTTTTGATAATAAAGAACTTTGGAGAAGCCAGGTACATCCTAAGGATAAATTTCCATTGAGACTGGAAAAATAGGATGATAGGCTTATTCCAATAATGTGTACATAGATAAGGTTCAGGTACGGTAAGCTATGCTTTGTACTAGACCGGATATCTGTCACACAGTACGCCTAGTCAGCAGATATAAGTCTAGCCCAGGTCTTTATCATTGACTGCTGTAAGATGTGTTATCAAATACTTGAGAAGAACTAGAGATCACATGTTGAGTTACAGCAGTGATGAGTTGATTCCAGTCGATTACATAGATACTGACTTCTAGTCAGATCAGGATTCCAGAAAATCAACTTCTGGGTATGTGCTTATGTTGTAGCAGCTTGAGAAGTAGCTAAGGTAGCAGATTGACTCAAAAGATTCCTTATGGAACTTGGAGTGGTATTTTTGGCAGGACAGCCGCTCACAGTTTACTGTGATAATAGCAGGGCAGTCGTTAAGTCTAAGGAAATCCAACAGCCAAAAAGCATGTACAGAGGAAGTTATACATGATCAGATAGATTGTACAGAGAGGTGATGTACGATCACCAAGATAGACTCTGCAGACAATCTAGGAGATTCCTTTACTAAGCCTTTGACTACCAAGGTCTTTGAGCTATATGTAAAAGGGATGTGCATCAGATGCAACTCTAACTAGCATTGAGCCCAAGTGGGAGATTGTTAGTTTTATGGACTCAATCTAGTAGATGATATAAAAAATTGATTAATTTCTTTATTTATCAGTATATTCATGCTTTCCTTTCATGAGATGAATTGTGATTTATTAAATACTTGCACATAACCAATACGAATGGCATGATGGTTCATGAGATGAACCGGAGTCCACAAGTATATTAGATGTAACACTTGTGTATGGATGAGATCCACATACGGGAGACATGTGTGACAAATCTTATATTTAAATATCTTCACAACTAGTGATGAGACTGGACATCTCATACTGACAAGGTTGCAGCACTTTGATCACTATGAGATAGTGTGATTTGTCTCGATCATCAGAATGTAAGATTCTGGATCATAGTGCTGGTACATTGGATGTATTGAAGGACAGTGCGAATCACCTTATAAACACTGTCTTTGCTTTAAGGTCTGCTCTCATAATTCCCTAGCAATAGGCTCTCAATCCTGAGACATTAATGAACTCAAGTTTTTATCTATTCATTTGCTTTGAGTCACCAATGAGTGAGGCCAACTGTAGGTCAACACCTTGGTGATTTGGGTACGTGGTAGTAGAGCTGTGGGAACATTCAATGGTCAAGATGGAATCTATCTCTAATATCCCGTTGTGCCAATTAATGGATTTATCATTGGTAAGTGCGCACCCATTCCGATTAAGAGTTAATTGGAAAGGTACCTATGATCATTATAATTAATTGGGGCTCAAGGATAATAAGATATGGATCTAGTTTGGAAGACAGGTCCAATTGATCCATGAATATTGATAGAGGGGCCTACTTGTGGTAATGTGGAAGTTTAGGGTCTTCTATGTAATATTCCTAAGATTGGAGTTCAATTGCATATATATAGTGGAGCTATTTGCAATTAACTGTGGGCCCGGATTACACATGAGATGTGGGGTCGCAAGTCCCAGTTGGAGCCAGCTTTCTAAGGAATCCATAGTGGTCCCCACGCTAGCCCAATTATTAGAAAGTATCTAATTCTAGTTGAACTCTAAAAGGAAAGTTACTATTTCTATTTGAAGTGAGACTTCTAATAGTGGTAATAGTAGACTTACTAATTTTAGTAGAAGTGAGACTTCTATTTTAATTAGAAAGGAATTGGAAAGTTACTAATCATATTTGAAGTGAGACTTCTAATTATGATATGGTAAGTTACTAATTAATTAATGGAAGTAAGACTTCTATTTTAATTAAGAAGAGATAGTTACTAATTTTTGGAAGTAAGACTTCTAATGGAAATTAGTAAGTGGGGCTTGTAAAAGCTATAAATAGAGGAGAAGAGGGCTGGACGTCCATGCATCTATCCTAGCGTTGGGGTTCACGCCCAAGGCCTCTAGTGCAAGTGTTGCACGAGTTCTTTCTCTCTTCCCTCTTCTAGTTCTCTTTCTAGTTCCTCCCTAGAGTTCCTAGTAGTTTTCTCTTGGAGATCCCACCATCTTCTTGAGAAAAAGGAGAATCTGATACGAGTCATAGCGTGGAAGATCAAGAGGTCTTGGAGATTCCTATTTGATTAGTGAAAGCGTTTCATCATCAAAGAAAGACGCAACTTCTCCATTAGAGCACAACCAAGCTCCAAAGGTATAATCCACTTCCTTGCATGTTGTAGATTATTATGGATGCTTATTAGTTGATATTTCTATCTTCTAGATAGATTGTGTTTACTGATCATGATGGCTGAGATTGAGGACTTGGATCTTGGATTGGGTTTTGTGGCCTTCTGGATAGTTGATCCCTGTATCAAGTGGGTCAAAAGTTTTTGAAACCTATCCTAGAGGCCCACCCTATTTCCAACAGTTTCAAGGAGAGAGGAGTAGTCCTAGTGCAGGGTTTATTTCAGCATTGAAAGCTGATAGACTTCTAAGAAGTGGTTGTGAAGCTTATTTGGCATTTATCACGGAGGATAAACGGTCCCAAGGGGTGGAGGAGATCCCAATTATTTGTGAATTTCCGGATGTTTTCCCGGAGGAGATACCAGGATTGCCACCCATTTAGAGATAGACTTCACTATTGAGTTGTTACCAGGGACCGCTCCGATATCTATTGCACCTTACAGAATGGCTCCGGCAGAATTGGGAGAGTTGAAGATACAATTGCAAGAACTTTTGGACAAAGGTTTTGTGAGACCTAGTGTGTCACCGTGGGGAGCACCAGTTTTGTTTGTAAAGAAGGAAGATGGTTCCATGAGAATGTGTTATTGATTATAGGAGATTGAACCAAGTGACCATCAAGAACAAGTATCCATTACCGAGGATAGATGAATTGTTCGATCAGTTGCAAGGAGCTGCTTACTTTTCGAAAATTGACTTGAGGTCCGGCTACCATCAGTTGAGAGTCAGAAATTAAGATGTACCAAAAACAGCCTTTCGGACAAGATATGGACACTATGAGTTTCTAGTGATGCCATTCGATTTGACTAATGCACCGGCAGTTTTCATGGTGTTGATGAACAAGATATTTGCAGAGTACTTGGATCAGTTTACAGTGGTGTTTATTGATGATATTTTGGTGTATTCCAAGGCCAAAGAAGAGCACGAAGAACATTTGAGGATAGCACTCCAGCTTTTGAGGGAAAACCAGTTGTTTGCAAAACTTAGTAAGTGTGAATTTTGGTTGGACCAAGTCACATTTTTGGGTCATATCATCTCCAAGGAAGGATTATTAGTGGACCCGTCCAAGATTGAGGCAGTTATGAATTGGGACAGACCGAAGAATGCATCAGAGATCAGGAGTTTTCTTGGATTGGCAGGGTATTATCGGAGGTTTGTGCAAGGATTTTCGTCGATTACGTCACCTTTGACGAAGTTGACTAGGAAAAATACACCATATGTATGGACAGACAAGTGTGAAGCTAGTTTCCAAGAGCTGAAGAAGAGATTGACTACAGCTCCAGTCCTTACTTTGCCATCAGGGAGCTGCGGTTTCACCATTTTTACCGATGCTTCCAATGTTGGACTTGGATGTGTTCTAATGCAAGATGGGAAGGTAGTTGCATATGGATCCCGGCAATTGAAAGATCACGAGAAGAATTATGCAACACATGATCTCAAGTTGGCAGCAGTTGTTTTAGCGTTGAAGATGTGGAGACACTATCTATATGGAGAGAAGTTTGAGGTTCACTCCGACCACCATAGTCTACACTACCTGTTTTCTCAAAAGGAGTGGAACATGAGGCAGAGAAGATGGATGGAATATATCAAAGACTACGATTTTCCAATCAAGTATCACCCAGGGAAAGCGAATGTAGTTGCAGATGCCTTGAGCAGGAAGTCAGTTAACATGGCAAGTCTTCGGGGGACTTATGTTGTTCAGCAGTTAGAAGAGTTAGGAGTAGATTTTCAGCCACTAAGGGAGGGTGTCATGTTGGCAAATATGTCAGTGTCAGAACATTCGTTCATCCAGAAGATCAAAGAGAATCAGTTACAAGACCCAGAGTTGGCTAAGAATTCAGAGCATATAGCAGATCGCCCAAATTTTCGTGTTGTAGATGGAGTTTTGTACTACCGAGATCGCTTATGTGTGCCCAACTTGGAGGACTTGAGGAATGATAGACAAAGGCTCACAATACCAAGTATTCCATACACCCGGGCAGTACGAAGATGTACCAGAACTTGAAGAACAGATTTTGGTGGAACAACATGAAGAGAGAGATAGCAGCTTTCGTCTCTCGATGTAGGACATGTCAGTTGATCAAGGCAGAACATCAGAAGCCTCCAGGATTGCTACGGCCATCAGAGATTCCGGAATGGAAATGGGAGCACATTACCATAGATTTCATCTCAGGATTACCAAAGATTAGTAAGGGCAACGATGTTATTTGGGTCATAGTGGACCGTCTCACCAAGTCAGCTCATTTCCTACAGATGAAGACAGGGAAAAAGATGCATATGTTACCTTTAGCTCAGTTGTTTGTTACTGAGAGCGTCAGCCAACATGGACAACCGGTTTCAATCACGTCCGATAGAGACAGCAGGTTTGTCTCGAGATTGTGGAAGACATTGCATGAGTCTATGGGTACGAAGTTACAGTTCAGCACAGCTTATCACCCACAGACTGATGGTCAGTCAGAGAGGACAATTCAGACACTAGAGGATATGCTCCGGGCTTGTGTGTTAGATTTTAAGACTCAGTGGGATGAAGCCTTACCGTTATGTGAGTTCGCGTACAACAATAGTTTCCACTCGAGTATCGGAATGGCGCCTTTTGAGGCTTTGTATGGCAGAAGGTGTACGACACCTATTTGTTGGGAAGAAGTTGGCACTCGCAGTTTCTATGGTCCGACTATTGTTAGTGAGACAAGTGACAAGGTCAAGTTGATCCAAGAACGTCTGAAAGTAGTTCAGAGTAGGCAAAAGAGCTATGTAGATTCTCACAGAAGGGACTTACAGTTCAAAGAGGGAGATAAGGTTTTCTTGAAAGTGTCACCTACCGTGGAACTTTGAGGTTTGGACAGAAGGGTAAATTATCTCGGAGGTACATTGGACCGTATGACATTGTGAGTAAGATTGGTGATGTGGCTTACATATTAGCCTTACCACCTGAACTCTCCGGCGTACACAATGTTTTTCATGTGTCTATGTTGAAAAAGTACGTCCCCAACAGACTGCACATACTCCATTATGAGCCGTTGGAAATCCGGGAAGATGCGACTTATATTGAGAAGCCTAAGTAGATTATTGACACCAAGGAACAAGAGTTGAGAACTCGAACTATGCAGTGGGTCAAGGTGCTTTGGGAGAATCATGGACCGGAAGAAGCAACATGGAAATTACGGGATCAAGTTCAGAAAAAGTACCCACATCTCCTACCGGAGGTGAGTTTTAATTTCCATTTGGAGGACCAAATGTCCTAAGGGGTGGAGGATGTAAGACCCCGACCCGAGAGACCTCGATTAGAGTTTATTAAGTTGTGCTTTAGCCTTAAGTGTGTTTAGTGATTTTTGAATTAATTTGGGATTAGAATAGCTTTTATAATAGCTTTAGGGAATTTTGAGAGCCTTTTTACTTGTGGGACCCTTTGGGGGTTCTTGCTACAAATTGTGTGAGATTGGGGGTTTATCCATGATTTTTAAAATTTTGTTTTAATCCCGTTTGACTTATCTTGTTTATCCCTACAACTTTCATGCTGACATTGTTCCCATTCGAGAGCCCTAAACCCGACTTTTTACAATTGGAGGGCAAAATGGTCTTTTTACCCAAAATCTGGACACTAATTTCAATGTCACCAAAATGTGCAAAATATATACTTTTTGGAAACTAGAAATTTCGCCGATCAACTTTGTCTTTTTCCTCGAATTCGTTTGAAGCCCCGAAAGCCATGTTTTTAGCCCGACAAGTCTTTTAAGTTGTGGCCCCCATCCCCACTTACTATATAAGGAGAGCTCTCTTCTTCATCTTCCTCTTTCTTGCTAAAAACCCTAGAAGGAGAAGAAGTTCCAGCCCTAAGGTTTTCTCCCTTGCCCCTCTTGCTTCCTTTCTCATTAATCACCATAAGAACTCTTTTCAATCAAGGAATGGACTCCATGATCATCTCCCTCACCTCAAGAGCTTCCTATTGGTACCATTTGTAAAGACATTCATCACCATTGGAGCCCCTTTCGAGCTCTCTCTACCTATTTGAAATATTTTCAAGTAAGTAATCCTCCCAATCTTCTAGATTCATGTTCTCCTAGCCCTAGAGAGACTTAATCTTGGCTATTGCAAGCTTTCCCTTTCTATTGTTTGGTTTTGATGGTTTTAGGGTTTGGATTTGGGGGTTTTGTGTAGATTTGGTGTCTTGGCTTGGAGAGGTGTTAGTGGCTTGATTTTCTTAGCATTGGACCTAAGGCAAGTGGATGAATGGATTTATTTCATGATTTCTTGTTTATAAAAATGTGAACTCTTACTCATTGCTTTCACCTAATTTATCTTTATGAGTTTTCATGGTTTTGGAAACATGCATAATGATAGGCTACTCTCTATTAATAGTCCTCTTGCATTGAATGAGGTGGAAGTGATGGAGAAGTTAACGTTGTGATGGTGTGGTTGTTGGGGGAAGTGAATGATGGATTGAAAGGGGGTTTAGATGAAGTGTTGAGACCCTCAAATGTGTGATTAATGGGTGCTCAAAAGAGGGTGAAAGGAAGGAAAGAAGAATGGCTGAACTGTACACGGAAAACATTTTCTGGATAGTTCGCTCGAGCGACCTTGACACATCGCTCGAGTGAACCCGTCATAGAACCTCGTTGGCTCGAGCAACCCTCTAATCGCTCGAGCCAACCTGATCCGAGCAGGTCCGCTAGAGTGGACCCCAAACAGAGAGCAGTTCACCCGAGCGAACTTCCCAGTCCGCTCGAGCGAACTGCCTGTCACGCATGGGTCGATACTTAAGGACTTGAAACATTGTTTTTAGGCTTGGGGAGGTATTGGTTGGAGCCCCAACGCAACGTAAAGACTTGCATGGCGTCGTATGAAGTCCAAAGGTAGGAGAAACCCCATTATTGGATTCATTGAGGATTTTCTAGGTTGGTCAATGTGTGTAAGGACCCGAGATGTCTCTAATTCTTAAAAGAGTACCAATTTATATTATAACTGACATACGGAACCCTATTCACATTGGCCCAATCTTGAAACCTCAATGCTTAGCCCGAAAATGTATGAGGATCTACTCGTAAAGGATTTTTAACTAAACTCTTACTCATGGTTTTCGATACCATGATATGTGATCATACTTGCCCCGAGAGCATTGTTTTAGCAAATGGCTGACCCATTTAAACTCATCCCAATACTAGTGTGTTTTGTACCTATGGGTACCCCGCCCCGTTATGTGTATTCAATTGTTCGATTTTCCGCATGTTACTTATGAGTCGGCACCACTAAGCTTGGATAACCTTATCGGTTTGATCCACCAGTTTGGAGATCCCCCTTCTGTTATACCAGCTGCAGCATGGTTCCCGCCTCGCCCTGATATATATACATACCCGGTTTGCTACCGTGGTCCCGCAGAGTATTATATGTATTTATTGTATAAAATTGTTGACTCTCCTCACCTCGTGTGACTGAGGTCAACATCGTTGATCCTCCTCACCTCGTGTGACTGAGGTCAATGTCCCGATGTGCTCTCATCACTTTTGTGAGAGAAGATTTAGCATTGTGTGGTTGCCACCTTGTTAGTTCCGAATCCTTGTTACCTTACATGTTTTTATTGCATATGTACCGCTTTTAAATGATACATTCTTCTTTTATGAAATTCATTATTTATTCAGGTTCTATTATGTTTCTAAAGGCATCATTGTTTTGAATTATTGTTATATCTTTTCACCCACCTGCCAGACCGTCGTGTCTAATCTATTTATTTTGGTACTCAGGTCCCGATCCCATTGCCATTGAGGAGGAGCCTGAGGAGGCGGTCGGTGAACCGCAACGAGTAATTGAGTGGCAAGCGGATGATGTCATGTAGACATTTAATCTGGCTTTGAGTACGACACTTTTGGGTTTTAGTATACATCTTTTGGGTTTAATTGGATGTATGGTCTTTGTTGACCATTATTTTGGGGAAATTAATCAACTGATCTTTTGTATACACAATTAACTTTACTTTTGGGAAATATGCTTATGATCATTGCTCATTCTGATATCTTGTTATGTCAATTATAAATCAGTCTTATTTATAGAATGGAATAGTACTACTATGGTTTGCTACACGCTTCCACAATCTCGAATACATGTTTGATATGTTTATATGTGAGATGATATGTATGGATAATCCTCACCGCGGAACCCTGTGGGAAATCACGTGTACGGATAAATGTTCTCTTAATTCCGTGTGCGGATTAGCCAAAGAGATGCACGTGGCCCGGCATCATCAAGTCCCGATCCCGGATTTGGTTCCCTAACCCAGTCCGGGGTCGCAACACGGGGCATGTTTGTTGACATCCTCATTCAGCTTTTGTAATTCTGAAATGAGATTATCACGAGTACGCGGAGACATTCGCAATAAATCTGGGATGTGCAGACGTGCAGATATGTGCTTAAAATGTTCAATCAAGTCATACTTGAAAGCCTCCTTGGGGCCTGCATGTTCATCATTGTTGCCACTAGGGGTGCTTACAACAACTTTTCCCGAAGTATTTACATATGTAAAGGAAGATTGGTTGTAATTTTTATGATAGTCCCGGCTAGAGCGGGTGCCTCTACCAACTTCGAGAGCTTCTTGAGAAGGGTCTTCGTTTGGAAGATTGTCTTCAGAATCAAGATGCTGTCGTTTTTCATTTGCTGAGGATGTATCTGCAGCAGAGTTGCCATCCTCAGTGATTGTGTTGCACGGAGCATTTTCCGGGAACAAGTCCTGAACAGCATTTAGCAACCTTTCTTCTTCGTTGACTAATTCATCGTCCCAAGCATCAATAGCTGGGGATTTTCAGTCAGGAAGGGTGTGAGCTTTGAAGTCACAGTCTCAGGAGAAGAAGCCTGAGTGGGTGTCGTCTCAGTGAAAGTCATGTGAGATGAGGTGGCTCGAGAGGATACATTGCTAGGCGTCGTCGGAGTGTAAGTGATCTCGTCAGACGATACTTTGGAAGAGCTATAATCCTGAATAATCACATTACAGGAAGCTCTAACAGGAGACGCTACCTGATCGTAGTCAGACTCATCCTCAGATGTAAGAGGATCGTCTATCCAGAAATTTTCTCCATTTTCAGGAGTTAAGGGAGGATGTACCTGATGGTCTTCAGGGACTTTAGGCTCTGGATTGCGAGGAGGCTCGTTGACGCGGTCTTGCTCTTGTTCTAGGGCGAGATGCTGCAAGATCCTTGCATATTCTTCAAGATCAGGCATGGGAGCCAAATCTTCTTCTTCATCAACTCTATGTGGCTCAACATTGTTGATTTCCACTGGAGCAATGACGGGTGCTGGTTCAACAGCATTTTCTTGTACAGCTTCTTGGTCTTCTTCATCATCAGACCAGGATCCTTGTGGCTGTAAGGGGTTATACCAGATTACTGGCATAAGATGAGTCTCAGGAACCCATTCTTCATCGGTGAGATATTCTCCTGTTTCAAGGGGTTCCTCCCACTCGTCGGTGTAGTTGGATTCGAATCCATCATCGGTGTCGCTGGACCCGTATCCATCAATGGAGAATCCAACTACCGAATTGCAAAAGTATGATGCCCCCCGTGTGGATTTTTCTTTGAATTGAGGTGGCATGAAATCACTGAGAGTGGATTTTCTTACCCCCTTGAAGTCTCTGGAAGGGACGTTTTTGTTACCTCCAGTGAAGCGGTAGAGGAAACCTCTGCATTTTCTTGGACTTCTTGTTTTGGCTGGGTCTTCTCTTGCCGTTTGAGCTTGAGGAGATGTTTCCTAGCCTGCCTTCGCTGTTGAGCTGTAGGCTTTGTTTTCACGACCTCCCATTTTTCATCTTCCAGGAGATCGGGATGTACCCATATGGGTTGTCCGTCTGGTGTCGGGTAAGGAACCAGTTCTTCAGACGCTTGGATTATGTTTATCACCTTGAAGGAAGTAGTGATCTTCTTCTAGTTTTTGTTAAAGGTGATGACTCTGTTTTTCCACATCTCGTTTATTTTCTCCCTCACAACGAAGCATTGATTGAGAGGATGCGAGACCATCTGGTGGTATGGGCAATACCGAGGATCGTTGGTTTTGCCAACATCACCCGGTCTTTCGGGTTCAGGCAAAATGAGCTTGCCGTTCACCACGAGGGCCCCAAAGATTTCATCAACATCTTCATCGAACGGGTATTTCTATTCTACTCGCTCTTTGAAGGCATCTGAGAGTTCAGGCCTCTTACCAGCAGCTTTGTTTTCAGCTTTCTTTGGTGCCTGAGGAGCTGACTTGGTCCGTAAATTGAGGACCTCTTTTTTCTTTATTTTTGAGGTTGCAGGGCGGTTGGCTCTTTTCTTGATGATTTCTGACTATTAAGGTCTTTAATCACCATTTCAACTTCCATGGAAGCTTTTAGGAGTTCTCCCAGGTTCTTTGATTTGTTGCCGATGATCATGGAGCGGATTCTGGCTCTCATGTTGTTTCGGCAGATGTTGACTAGCGACGCTTGTGGCAGTAAATCAGAGCATTTGTACGCCATTGCTTTCCACTTGTGAATGAAGTCATATGTTGACTCATTCTCCCCCTGTTTTAGGCTGCACAGCTGAGCCATAGTAGTGGGATGATCCTCACCTTTGAAGTGAGTCAGGAAGCGTGTCTCTAGCATGGCCCAGTTTTGGATGGAGTCCTCCAGAAGAGTGGAGTACCAGTAAAAGGCCGTACCTTTTAGGGTACTTGCAAAGAGGTGGTTCTTGAGTGCATCTTGATCCGCGATAGCTCCGGTCAAGATCTTGAAATGGATGACGTGCTGTCTGGCTGATCCTTTCCTTGTATATGTTTGGAGAGTAGGGTGCTTGAATTTTGTGGGGAACGGGACCGAGTCCATCCATAAGGGGTATGGAGGCTTAATCCCATGCTCCTTGAGTATATCCTCTTCTTTTTCTTTTGCGAGGATACTGTCTACGCCCTTTTTGGTAAGGGCGCTTGACTCGTTTTCTTCTCCATTTACCTTATCATCTTGATGATTCGGAGGAGGTTCATTGTTCGCCAGATTTTGGAAGGCGAGGAGAAGGTTTTCCATCAGAGTTTCAATTCTCTGTTGGCCTTGTTCCAACTGCTGGATGCGTGTGAGCGCATCATCTTGAGGTGGATTGCGGGGTGGTGGCTCAGAATTTATAGCTAGGACGTTCATCCCTCGATATTCGAACGAAGAAATTGTCCTGGTGACTGAGCTGGGGCTTATTCTTTTTTATGAAAAGCTTGAGGAAGGATCACTCTGTCGTCCTTTGCTTGAAGGAGCAGGGGATTCTTCTGAATGTCTTCTTCTCCTAGAGACGTTGCGGGTCGCTAGATGTCGGACATGGATTTTTATTGCTGACTTTTGGCATCTTCTGGTTTTTCCAACCATATGGACAGCAACAACTTGGTTGGGACTTTCTTTTTCGACCAATTTGTGAGAGACTTGAAGTGTAGGAGGCTGGGTCCTTTGCTTCTCTAGTCTCTTTTGTTGATACGACGCGCGGCGGCGTATACGACGAGCAATTTGAGCGTCGGTCAGCTCTGGCTGGGATTTGACAATGAAGGATGTGCTCCCTCGAGCGCAGCAGCCGAGCCTGTCTTCTTTGTAGCTAGGCAAGGACAGGATGCATACCTGGTCCTTCGCTTGTTGCAGCAAAGCTTTAAATTTTTCGAGTTCAGCCCCGATAGAGATGAAGGGTCGAGTCGAAGGATTGTAGGCCTTAGCAGGTGCTTACGGAGGCCTTATGATGCATCATTTTATTTTGGGCTTGTAAGAACAAACCGGCTCATGCTGGGTTGACTTGGAAGTCAGGTTGGAGATGGGTCTCTCCTCTTTCATGTAAGCAAGAGGGTAAAACTGGTTCTGCTTGAGTGGGGCCAGGTATGCTAGCTTGGTGGATGTTTGGGACCTTCTTTATTTTAGTGAAGGTCTTGGGGAACAAGTCTTGGGATAGACCTAGTCGTTTGCGGGTCGAGGCTTTGTGGGGGTGCCACGGGCTTCGGGCCTTTTGGTGCTCGCCTTTGGTGTCACGGTAGTGACACGTTGAGAGACGAGTTTCTGCTTCTTGGAAGGAGCAGTTTGTTCTTCGGGAAGTGGGAATGGTCCCAGCGTCCCAAAGACAATAGTCCGGGGAGTCGAGGTCGACCCGGAGTTCAGAGAGTTGCCGAGGGACTTGACGCTTCGGCAGCTGATGGGGCGTTTGTAGGTGCGCGTGGTTTGCTTCTGCTGAAGCATGAGCTGGTGCTTGTTCTCATCGAAAGTAATGGTTAGCGAAGCAGCCATTGTTAGTTTTTCAAAAAAGATTTGAAACAAGACCACATCCATTAGTAATCACAAGAATATAATGATCATAAATGGGAAGCTCTATGGTTTTGTCTTTTCAAATCGCTAGAGGGATATGACCCAAGCAATATGAAGAAGGTAAAAGGCCATAGAGGGTACAATTGTTCTGATCGCAGGTATGGTAAGCCCAGAATGAGCGTCCCAGTGACTGCCAGAAGCAATTGTGAACCCTAATTCGACTTATTGAGAAGTAGAGCTTTCTCTATGTAAGAAGAATATAAGGTTAGAGTTATAAATGTGCCGGTCACGAATATAGTAGACCCTGAAAGGGCGTACTAGTACCGCTAGACAATAATGTTTGGAGACCACATCCATGAGATGAGATTCTCTGTTTTGAAAGGTCAAGATTGGATTCATCAAAGAGAGCAGATGGTATTCCGATCCAAATACGGTCTCAGCGATTTCCGCAAGCGCCAGTACTCAGAAGGGAATGAACCATAATTTCTCGGATCTGAATCCAGAAATGACGAGTTTTTTTTTTTTTTGAAAGGCCAAGATCGGGTTCATCAAAGAGAGCAAAAGGTTTTCCAATCTGAACACGGGCTCAACGATTTCCGCGAGCGCCAGTGCTCAGGAATGAGGAGACCAAAATTTCTCCGATCTGAACCCAAAAATGGCGGAAGTTTTTTTTTTTTTTTGAAATGCCAAGATCGGGTTCATCAAAGAGAGCAAAAGGCTTTCCAATCTGAACACGGGTTCAATGATTTCCACGAACGCTAGTGCTCAGAAAGGAGGAGATGAAAATTTCTCCGATCTGAACCCAAAATAACGGAAGTTTTTTTTTTTGAAAAAATCTTTTTTTTAAGATTTTTTTTTGAAAAATATTTTTCTATTTTTTATTTTTTATTTTAAAATTTTTATTTTGAGAATTTTTTTATTTAAAAGACGAGAGAGTACACATAGGCCTCCTAACCCGGTCTTATGAAATCTCGATTGATAGAATTGCCCCCAGGTAAATGTAGGATTACTTAATAAACCCGTTTGGAGGACCCTTGCCTAGAACGGTCAAGCTGTCTCCACACTCTAGACAAGGCTTTTTTTTTTAATCAACTGTGATCAAAGAGCGCAGTTGGTTTAACCTTAGTGGTCTATGTCTTTTTTTTTAGATCCCAAATTGACTCATCGAAGAGAAACGATGGCCCAAATCCTTAGTCGAACAGGCTCAACATTTCTGCAAGCACGATGAACGATAGGAGAGGATCAATGTTTCTCAATTTTGAATCCAAATTGAGAAATCTGATTTTTTTTTAGATCTCTAATGAACTCATCGAAGAGAAACGATGGCCCAAATCCTTAGTCGAACAGGCTCAACATTTCTACAAGCACGATGAACGATAGGAGAGGATCAAGGTTTCTCAATTTTGAATCCAAACTGAGAAATCTGATTTTTTGTTTTTTTTTATCTCTAATGAACTAATCGAAGAGAAACGATAGCCCAAAACCTTAGTCGAACAGGCTCAACATTTCTGCAAGCACGATGAACGATAGGAGAGGATCAAGGTTTTTCAATTTTGAATCCAAACTGAGAAATCTGATTTTTTGATTTATTTTTTTTAGATCTCTAATGAACTCATCGAAGAGAAACGATGGCCCAAATCCTTAGTCGAACAAGCTCAACATTTCTACAAGCACGATGAACGATAGGAGAGGATCAAGGTTTCTCAATTTTGAATCCAAACAGAGAAATCTGATTTTTTTTTTTGAAAAGAGAAAGAGTGGAAATAAATTCAAAGACTTAGAAATTTCCAAGAAAATCTCATCTCATTTTTTTTAGATGCGAAATCCAACATAGGCCACCAATTAGAAAGTAGTTAAGGAATCGAGAAAAGAAGTATAAGCATAGAGCAAAAGATATGATATGCAAATATTTCATTTCTAGCATCGTATTCTCAAATGAACGAGTACCACTGGGTGTGCCAGCTTGATGGACCGCGCGTTCATGCTCGGTGCTACCGAGGTCGGCGGACGTGGGAGTCCGTTGGGTACGACCCTTTCGCGCCCGGGGGGCAGAAGCGGGTATCAACATTTTTTTTTTGTGGGTGTGCCAGATTTTCTATTTTACTTGGAATTGCATGCGGTGATCCGGAGATCGACCTTCGCAAGTAAAAAGGAAATAAACTTCTTTCAAGTTTTCCATTACACATATATTTAAGAATAGAGACATTTTCTTGATTTGCCGTGAAAAGTGATTTTTTTGGCATTTATAGCCGATTTTTGGCGTTTATAGCCGATTTTGGCATTTATAGCCGATTTTGGCGTTTATAGCCGATTTACAATTCTTATCAATAATGAAAGACAAGAGTTGTGAATTTTATCTCTTTAAAAAAATACAAACTACAATGAAAAGCAAGAACATGAGGATCTAACTTCTCAGGAGATTGTGAGGGACTCGTTTAGATTGACTGTCACAAGCCATATGTGGACTTTACCATCATCCATGCAGATGAGAATAGAGGATGCTCTTGATTCGCTTGGCTTGGCTATAACCTCATATTTTTAGAGGACAAAGACCAAGAGGAGGTCCTATGTCCAATAAAAAACTAAGTAGATGGGCTGAAAAGCCACGTCTAAGCCATTGGAGGTAGAAGGAGAAGGTAAGGACCATGGGGGGGTACCCCCCAAGGGACTTTTGTCACCTTATAGTGGTGGCCGGTGCAGAACTTCAGCAGAGTTTTCTCTATTTCTTTCTCTAGATTTTCTGTGCATTTTTCTAATCTGGGATCTGTTTGATTTTTCCGATCTGGAATTCTTTGGAATGCTCTCCTATTTATAGGCTCTTGGTAGCCATTTAGGAGGGTTTATGGGCTTTTATTGTCATTAAACCGCATAATGGGAGGAGTTACAGTGTTTAATTCCTTTATTTTGTAACTCCTTTTTCTTGGCTTCTAATTGTCCGGTGCAGATTGAGGGCATTTAATCGCCTTTAATCGCCATGATGGGAGGAGTTTCATGGGTTAAATGCCATGAATCAATTGACTTGCAACTCCCATTTGCTTGCTTCTGATTGGGCCGTCCAAAGAAATGAATTAATGGCTACAATAAAGCTAGTCAATTAATTGCATTAAGTGGTCGCCGAGCAGTTGAAGAGTCGCGGGCCGTGCCGCGTCTTTTGGGATTCTTCTAGCGATGATCATCGATGGATCTTCATGTAGATCGACATCGGATGACCATGTAACTACAGGTATTGGTTGCTAACTGCGGGTCGGTGTCATCTGTCTTGTCGATTTCTCGATCGGTCGGGTAGAAAGCACACTTTTTTTGTTGACCGGTTGGCGATCAGTGTTGATTTTGATACTCTTGATGATTGACCCGTGATTTTGACGGATGTCAAAGGATTTGGCACCTCAAAAGTATGAATTTTGAAAAATCCCAGAAGTCGGAAGCTTTAAATCGCGAAAAACGATGAAAAACGGGCCTTCCGGGGCGAACCCGGAGAATCCGGGCTCCATGGTCGCCAGCGACCCTGGGGGGATTTCCCCCCTTTTGTCTCGTTTTGCGGCCGTTTTTGATGTTTTTCGATTCTTTTTTCTTCTGTATTTTTTCTTGAAATTTTTTATCATTTTTTGGCCTGATTTCCCTGTAGAAAACTTGACAAGAATCCTTGCATTTTGGAGTGCAAAGTTTCCAATTTTCCGAGAAAGCCGAAGACTTTGTCGCATAAAGCTGCCGATTTTCCGTCAGAAGCTGAAATTGGGCCAAATGATTTCAGAATGACTTGAAATTTGGGGTGAAGCCTCTTGAGCAATAAATAAGACCAACCATAGGCTTTTGTTTTAGTTTTGAAGCCGTTTGGGGTCCTATCTCCTATAGACTTGTTTTTGTCGCGATGAAGATGTTGCGGCTTGATGTGCGGTCAACCGATGTCCGATTGACTTGAAATTTGACAGGGAACCTATTGGAGTCATTTTAAGATAATCCATAGGCTCTGTCTTGGAAACCATGGTCCCGGGGGGCTTCGCCGCCGAGAGGCCTGATTTGGCTTCCGAGCGTCAAAGTATGGTCAAATGTATGACCTGAAATTTGACGTGTAGCCCTTTGTAAGCATTTTGAGGCCGTCCAAATGCTCTTTTTGATGAGTGATGGCCTCGGTGGTTCTCCCCACTGAGAGGCTTGATTTAGCTGTTTGAGGGTTGATGGAGGGTCAAACGTTGTCGATTTGACTTGGAACTTGACGTGGAGCCTTTTGGAAGTATTTTGAGACCATCCACAGGCTCTGATCGAAGATTTGGTGTCTCCGATGCATTCGCCGCCAGGAGCTCCTTTTTAGCTGCTGGAGAAGCGAAGTTAGGCCAAATGATTTTGAAATGGCCCGAAACTTCTTGTGTACTCCTCTTTTGGCTATCTTGAAGGATCTTACAGTTTTTGTTTGATTCTGAAAAGATTTGATTTTTGGAAGTAGCATTGCCTATTTATGGTAGGTTGCGACTTCATGTAGCTTTTTCGATTTGAAGAAGCAAAGTGACATTTTTGGAGTCAACAAACGCCTTGAGAAAAGCCTAACTGCAGTGCAAACCGAGAAGGCACATACGGATGGATATCGACGAAAAGATGTCTACGGTACACCATCGTGCCGACACATATGCTGAAAAACCACTCCTTCTCTGCATTTGTCAAGGAGTAATGCCTTCCCGACCCTGCCTTGGTAGAGTCACGGGAGGCACCAAAATCAAAAGCCTTCTTCCGCAACTCCGGAGAAAGTTTCGCTGAAGACTGCCCCATCTTGACGTCCCTGAACCGTCGAATCCTCATGCGGGCAAACAAAAGCGATTCGAACACGGCTTTGCCCTTATCAATCGAGTCATCAGAGGATCGTCATCCTGTGCAGCACCCAGCCGGTGGAAGCCAGGACAGTGGTATACAAACCACGAATAAAAGATATGGGCTGAAAATACCCAATTCATAGGGAGCCCAAGCCAAACCAAAAAAACAGCAGCCTGCAGTTCGGTACACAGATAGCTTGCCACATATAGCTTGTTAGGTCACAAGATCAAAACCAAAATCAACCCCCAACATTCCACATACAGCTTGTTGGGTCACACGATCAAAATCAAACCCGACCCCCTAACCTGCTACATACAGCTTGTTAGGTCACAAGGTCACAAACAAAAACCCAGAATCCACATCCCTGATGTCATCTTCAAAACTTTGCCTCGAGATGGTACGTGATTCCTTTCACTACCATAAAATTCCCCTGGAAGCTCAAAAGGCCACTCTACCAAAAGAAAGACTGCTCAAAGACTTTTGGTCAAGTCACAAGCCCTCCTTCAAAAATCTCTTCGAGGCACATCGACTACAAAAGTTAAGCAACTCGTCCCTGCACCTCGAAGGGGCATTTGTTGACACCAAAAATGTCACTTTGCCTCTTCAAGATCTAAAAAGCTACATGAAGATGCAGCCTGCCATAAATAGGCAATGCTACTTCTAAAAAATCAAATCTTGTCAGAATCAAACAAAAACTGCAAGATCCTTCAAGACAGTCAAAAGAGGAGTACACAAGAAGTTTTGGGCCATTTCAAAATCATTTGGCCTAACTTCGCTTCTCCAGCAGCTGAAAAGGAGCTCCTGGCGGCGAAAGCATTGGAGACACCAAATCTTCGATTAGAGCCTGTGGATGGTCTCAAAATATACCAAAAAGGCTCCACGTCAAGTTTCAAGTCAAACCGACAACGTTTAACCCTACATCAACCCTCGAATAACTAAATCAAGCCTCTCGGCGGCGAGAACCACCGAGGCCATCACTCATCAGACAGAGTGCATGGACGGCTTCAAAATACTTACAAAGGGCTACACGTCAAGTTTCAGGTCATTTCGACAACATTTGACCAGACTTTGAAGCGCGGAAGCCAAATCAGGCCTCTCGGCGGTGAAGCTCCCCGGGACCATGGTTTCCAAGACATAGCCTATGGATCATCTCAAAATGACTCAAATAGGTTCCCTATCAAATTTCAAGTCAATCGGATACCGGTTGACCGCACATCAAAGCGCGACATCCCCCTCGTGATAAAAACAAGTCTACTGGTGATAGGACCCCAAACGGCTTCAAACTCAAACAAAAGCCTATGGTTGGTCTTATTTATTGCTCAAGAGGCTTCACCCCAGATCTCAGGTTATTCCGACATCGTTTGACCGAGTTTCAGCTTCTGACGGAAAATCGGCAGCTCTACACGACAAAGTCTTCGGCTTTCCCGGAAAATTGAAAACTTTGCACTACAAAATGCAAGGATTCTCGTCAAGTTTTCTACAGGGAAATCAGGCCAATAAATGATAAAAAATTTCAAGAAGAAATACAGAAGAAAAAAGAATTGAAAAACATAAAAAACGGTTGCAAAACAGGGACCAAATGGGGAAATCCCCCACAGGGTCGCAGACCCCCGCGACCCTGGCCCAGGGTCGTCGGCCCCTGTGACCCTGGTCCATGGTCGCCGGCGACCATGGAGCCCGAAATCGCCGGGTTCACCCCGGAAGGCCCGTTTTTCATTTTTTTTCGTGATCAGAAGCTTCCAACTCCTGGGAATTTCCAAAATTCATACTTTTTAGGCACCAAATCCTTCGACATCCGTCAAAATCACGGGTCAATCGTCAAGAGTATCAAAATCAACATTGATCACCCACCGGTCAACCAAAAAGTGTGCTTTCTACCCGATCGATCGAGAAATCGACAGGACAGATGGCACTGACCCGCTGTTGACAATCAATGCCTGAAGTTACGTGGTCATCCGATGTCGATCTATATGAAGATCCATCAATGATCATCGCCAAAAGAATCCCAAAAGATGTGGCATGGCCCGCGACTCTTCAACTGCTCGACGACCACTTAATGCGATTAATTGACTAGCTTTATTGCAGTCATTAATTCATTTCTTCGGGCGACCCAATCAGAAGCAAGCATCCGGGAGTTACAAGTCAATTGATTCATGGCATTTAACCCATGAAACTCCTCCCATCATGGCGATTAAAGGCGATTAAACGCCCTCAATCTCCAACGGCCAATCAGAAGCCAAGGTCCAGGAGTTAGAAAATAAAGGAATTAAACCTTGTATCTCCTCCCATTATGCGGCTTAATGACGATTAAAGCCCATAAACTCTCCTAAATGGCTACCAAAAGTCTATAAATAGGAGAGCACTCCAAAGAAATCCAGATATGAAAAAATCAAACAACTCCCAGAGATAAGAATCAGATCAGCTTCCAAGCACAGAAAATCTAGAGAAAGAAAAAGAGAAAACTTTGCGAAAGTTTTGCACCGGCCACCACTACAAGGTGACAAAAGTTCCTTGGGGGGTACCCCCCCTAAGGTCCTTGCCTTCTTTTTCTGCCTCCAATGGCTTAGACGTGGCTTTTCAGCCCGTCTACTTAGCTTTTTATTGGACATAGGACCTCCTCTTGGTTTTTGTCCTCTAAAAATCTGAGGTTATAGCCAAGCCAAGCTAATCAAGAGCATCATCTGTTCTCATCTGCATGGATGATGGCGAAGTCCACACATGGCTTGCGACCGTCAATCTGAATGAGTCCCCCACAACCTCCTGAGAAGTTAGATCCTCCTTTTCTTGCCTTTCATTGTAGTTTGTATTTTTTCAAAAGAGACAAAAATCAAAACTCTTGTCTTTCATTATTGATAAGAATTGTAAATCGGCTATAAACGTCAAAATCGGCTATAAACGCCAAAAATCGGCTATAAATGCCAAAAAATCGCCTTTCACGGAAAATCAAGAAAATGTCTCTTTTCTTAAATATATGGGCAATGGAAAACTTGAAAGAAGATGATTTCCTTTTTACTTGCGAAGGTCAGTCTCCGGATCACCACTTGCAATTCCAAGTAAAATAGAAAATCTGGCACACCCACACACAAAAAAAATGTTGATGCACGCTTTGCCCTCCAGGCGTGAAAGGGTTGGATCAAACGGACTCCCACGACCGCCGACCTCGGTAGCACCGAGTAGAAAGTGCGGTCCATTAATGCCGTGAAAGGCTATTTCATTTGTTTTGCCATAAAGTGCGATTTTTTGCCATGAAAGGCGATTTACAATTCTTATCAATAATGAAAGACAATAGTTATGATTTTTTTATTTCTCTTTAAACAATACAAAGTACAATGAAAAGCAAGAAAAGGGGATCTAACTTTTAAGGAGATTGTGGGGACTCGTTCAGATTGATGGTCGCAAGTCGTATGTGGACTTCGCCATCATCCTTCAGTTGAGAACAAAGGATGCTTTTGATTTGCTTGGCTTGGCTTAAACCTCAGATCCTTAAAGGATAAAGAGCAAGAGGAGGTCATATATCCAATAAAAAGCTAAGTAGAAGGGCTGAAAAGCCACGTCTAAGCCCTAGAGGAGGAAGGCGAAGGCCTTTCGGGAGGAAACTTTGGTCACCTTATAGTGGTGGTCGGTGCAGGACTTCTTCAACAAAAGAGAGCTTGTTGTCAGTGTCGTACTAATGTTGCAGAGTTTACTCTAGGATTTTTCACGTCGATTTTCTGGGATCCTTTCTTCTTAGAATGACCTCCTTTTATAGGCCTTTGGTGGTTTATGGGCCTTAAATGTCATTAAAGCCACATGATGGGAGGAGTTACAAGTTTTAATTTATTATTTTGTAACTCCTTTTTCTTGGCTTCTGATTGGCTGATGGATAATTAAGGGCTTTTAATCACCTTTAAGCTCCATGATGGGAGGAGTTACAGGGTTTAATGCCATGATTATGGTTGACTTGTAACTCCTTTTTTCGTTCTTCTGATTGGGCCGTCAAAAATAATGAGTTATTGGCTGCATTAGCTTATCATAAAATGGGTCGTTTAACTGCATTAAGTGGTCACCAAGGTGCTTGAAGAGTCGCGGGCCGTGCCAAGTCTTTTGGAATTCTTTTGCTATGATTGCCGATGGATCTTCATGCTGATCGATGTCGGATGACCATGCAGTTTCAGACATTGATTGCTACTAGTGGGCCGGTGCCCTCTGTCCCGTCTATTTCTCGATCGATCGGGCATAAAGTGTGCTTTTTTGGTCGGCCTGTTGGTGATGTCGAAGCGATCGATGATGATTCCAAGATTTTTAAGGCGGATCTGTGATGTTGACGAAGATCGATGGAATCAGTGCCTCGAAAATTAGATTTTAGACAAACCACAGGGGCGACATCTTGAAACACGTAAAGGGACTGAAAATCGGTCTTTCGCATGGTCGCCAGCGACCATGGGGGAATTTTCCCCTTTTGGTCGCCGATTTTTTGTCGTTTCTCGGTTTTTTCCATTCCTTTTTTCTTCGGTATTTTTCCTGACATTTTTGTACATATTTTGGTGTGATTTCCCTTCATAGAATCTGATGAGAAGCCTTGCATATCAGAGTGCAAAGTTTCTGATTTTCAGGGAAAGCCGAAGACTTTGTCGCGTAGAGTTGTCGATTTGCCGTCAGAAGACAAAACTAGGTCAAACGATGTCAAAATGACCTGAAATTTGAGGTGAAGCCTCCTGAACAATAAATAAGACTAACCATAGGCTTTTGTTTGAGTTTTGAAGCCGTGTGGGGTCCTGTCGCCAGTAGACTTGATTTTATCGCGAGAAAGATGTTGCGCTTTGATGTACGGTCAACTGATGTCCGATTGACCTGAAATTTGACAGGGAGCCTATTAGAGTCATTTTGAGTTGATTCATTAGCTTCGATTTGGAAATCGTGGTCCCAGGGAGCTTCACCGCCAGGAGGCCTGATTTGGCTTCCGAGAGTCAAAGTTTGGTCAAATGTTGTCGAAATCACCTGAAATTTTGACATGTAGCCCTTTGGAAGCATTTTGAGGTCACCCATGTGCTGTGTTTGTTGAGTTATGGCCTCGGTGGTTCTCACCGCCGAGAGGCTTGATTTTACTGCTCGAGGGTTGATGTAGGGTCAAACATTGTAGGTTTGAGCTGAAACTTGACACGGAAGCTTTTGGAGGCATTTTAAGACCATTCATAGGCTCGGATCGAAGATCTGATGTCTTCGACGCTATCACCACTGAGAGCTCATGTTCTGCTACTGGAAGAGTGAAGTTAGGCCAAATAATGTTGAAATGGCCCGAAACTTCTTGTGTACTCTTCTTTTGGCTGTTTTGAAGGACTTTGCAGTTTTTGTTTGATTCTAACAAGATTTGATGTTTGAAGTGGCATTGCCTGTTTGTGGGAGGATATATTTGAAGTTTGAAGTTGCATTGCCTATTTGTGGTAACATGCGGCTTCATGTAGCTTCTTGATGTAAAAGAGGCAAAGTGACAATTTTGGTGTCAACAGTTTTATTCCAATATGAACTCATAAGGAAAGAAGTAGGATACATAAGCGAGTTAGAAGTGAGACTTCTAAGTGTATTATGAGAGGTTGTTCCCAACACTAGGACGTCCATGTTGACACCAAAAATGTCACTTTGCCTCCTCATATACTTTCAACATCTAAGAAGTTACATCCGACCGTAACAGGGAATGCTACTTCAAGCATCAAAACTTGTCAGAATCTTCCAAAAACTGCAAGATCCTTCAAAACAGTCATAAGAAGAGTACACATGAAGTTTCGGGCCATTTTGATATTATTTGGCCTAACTTCACTCTTCCAGCAACCGAATAGGAGCTCCCGGTGGCGGTGAAGCTAGAGACCTCGATTCACAAAACAAAGCACGCAGTTGGTCTCAAAATGCCACTAGAAGGCACTACATCAAATTCTAGGCGATTCCGACACCGTTTGGTTCAAAAAGCAAAAAGTCGCAAAAGAGCTAGCTCTCCCGGCGGCGACAACATCAAAGACATCAGATCTTCGATCAGAGCCTATGGATGGTCTAAAAATACTTCCAAGAGGCTCTACGTCAGATTTCAAGTCAATTTGACAACGTTTGACCCAACATCAACACTTAAACAGCAAAACCAAGCCTCCTGGTGGTGGAAACTACTGATGCCATCACTAATAAAAAAAAACACATGGATGCTCTCAAAATACTTCCAAGGGGCTACATGTCAAGTTTTAGGTCATTTCAACAACATTTGACTAGACTTTGACCTATTGGAAGCTAAATCAGGCCACTCGGTGACGGAGTCCCTCGGGACCATGATTTCAAAATCGAAGATGATGGATCATCTTAAAATGACTCTAATAGGCTTCCTGCCAAATTTCAGGTCAATCGGATATCGTTTGACCATACATCAAAGCGCGACATCTTCCTCGCAACAAAATCAAGTCTACTAGTGATAGAACCCCACACGAAATGATGGCTCTAGTATTGATACTTCTTTTATTCCATCCTTTGAACGTTACAGAAAGATGTGAATGCAACTCTCGCGCAAGAGGAGTTGCCTCCACTTTTATTTACATGGGTACTTCATTGCTTCACCTTCTGAGTGCAGGTTGTTTACAATTTTTTTTACAACCCCCTCATTAGGCTTAGGAGATCAAAACAAATGAGATATACATTGAAGAGAGAGAGAGAGAGAGAGAGAGAGAGAGAGAGAGAGGCTACTGTTTTCGAGAGTTTGCTGGAGACGGAATTGGAAAAGTCTGCAATTTGGCTTCTTCAGGCAGTCTTTGTGGTTCAACACCATTATTTAGGAAGAAGGATTTATCAGAGAAGTCTGTTTCAAAACAGCATAGACAATCCCTGTCCTTTCTCCATGGTGAGAGGAACAAAGGCTGCCTTTCGGAAGCCGTCGCCCAGGTCAAAAGAGAAGCCTGCACTACTGCCTGATTCTCACCTTTTTTATGAAGGATGAGAGAGTCTTAAAAATGGCAGAGTGTCTTGGCTTTCTTCCAGTTGAATCCGAGATCGAGCTGGGGGCCTTCACGCTCCACCAAGTCCTCCTTTTATATCTTTTGGAGGAGCTATAACTGCTGGAGATCATGGAGTGATTTCAAAACCGTTTTCAGTGGGAGACGTTGCAGGTTCAGCGGCCATGCGAAGAAGGAACTGACCGGTTCGTGGGAGATCATGGACGTCTAGTAACCGGGAGGAAAGAAATGCAGCGGCTAGTGCACATGTTATCCAGCGGTCACTTCATGACTAGTGACCAGCGGCTGCTTCACTGCTTTGAGCGGCCAGTGAGTTTGACGCTCACTTCATTGCTTTGAGACCAGCGGCCAGTGTGTATAATAACTGGAGATCAACAGCTGTTTCATTGCTTTGAACAGCCGGTGGGTTCAAGGGTTGCAATGGCCAATGGATCTTGTAGTCAATAGCAGCTGAGGAAATCTCTTGTTATGGCCGGCCAGACTTTTAACATCACCATTTCTTTATGGAGAAATGAGTAATTTGCCTTAGGGAGGGTTACGTACGGGCAGATGATTTTTTTTTGTATCTCAACAAGTGTCCCCTCGAGGTATGATGATTGGAGTGTGTTATAGTAATCATTGTGCCTCGGGAATTTCAAAAATCTGTACTTTTGATGGAGATGTATAAAGAATTTGTTTTAAAAGCTGCTCATGCCCTGCTTTTTCACAGATATCATTTGTTTGCATCCCCATGGGGATTATTGGGGAAAAGCACAAGGAAGGATCCCAAGAGGTGTAGAACAAATTTTTTTAAGAATTTTCTCTTTCAGATGAAAAGTAAGCTGATTTTGTCAGGTATGAATGAAAAGCTTAGGATTTTGTGGCATGGATTGCATTTTGATGGGATTTGGGTGGTTGCGTAGGCAAATTAACTCCAAATTGAGCATATAACCAGTCTATTCAAAGGTATTTCCGAATGGACCGTTATGATGATGTCACTTTTGAACTTTGGCGGCTTCATGGATTTCGAAAAGCAGTTGGAAATCCAAACGGTGCCTCCTCAAACTGCGCGCTGACCGGCCATTCTATGGTTTATGCTTGCTTTAGACCTTGGCTGCTGAAGCGATTTTGGGATGGCCGTTGGGCGTCATTTCATTTCCAGAATAGCCACTGAGCGTCATTCTATTTCCAGAGTAGCCGCTGGACTCTTAACTCCATAGTCGGCGCTCTTTTATGAAAATCGAGGCATCAGATATTATAAAAGAGGGATCTTCACCTTTCTTTTCACTTCACCGTTTCAGATTTCCAGAATTTCCAGACCTCTAAGAGCTTTTCGGCACATCAGAGTTTTCTTCCGGTCTCCTTCTTCTTCAAGTCTCTTCTGCAATTTCTTTCTTTCACTTCAGAGACACTGGCTGGTGAGCATCCTTTTCAGAAGTGTAACTTTCTCTTTCTTTTTCCTTTCTTTTTTATTCATATAGCGTGTTTGCATTTTCCTTTTTTTTTCTTACGCTTGTGGGGAGATAATCTCTTTTCTGTTGAAGATTTTGGTTTATCTCTTGTTCTCTTGCTTGCTCTGTGGCGACCTGATGAGTGGTCTGACTTTGGCATGGATTTCAGTCTTCTTGATTTTTGCCTTTTGAACACATAACCCATTTAGGGTTTCGATTTTCCATTGCAGCGGTCTAAGTTGGTGATTTCAGGCCAACAGTCCGAGCAGAATGACTGTCTGGTTTTAGTGAGGGACTCTACCTTCCGCCATTCATGGGAATTTTTTTCTATTTTTTTTTCAAGCAAAAGACGAAAGTTCCAGGGTTTTTCCCCTTTTTTTGATTTCCCGGAACACACACCCTATTAGTGTGGATTTTCAAGCGATGGCCTGACACTTGGATGACAATCATCGTTGGGGAAGATAAATGGCCGTCCAATTTCGTGGGTGACCACTGGATATTCTGTGACTTGGCTGCAGAACAGTTGGTCGCTGAGCCTTTGTAAATTGGGGCTTTTGACCGCCCAGGGTCTTAAGGCAGATCGATAACGACCGCTGGTAATGGACTTTAGCTGCTGGATATTGGAGACGAACGACTATAGTTTGTGGGGAGTTTTTGGTTAGCCGTTAGACCTCAAAGCAGTGAGATAGCAATTGTGGTGATTGACTGCTGACGAAGTAGCTGTGCTTTAACCACGGAGAGCTGAAATGGTACGATTTTAGCCGCTGAGCACTAGAACATCAATGCCTTAACCGTCCAGTTTTGTTTCTAACTTAGCCACTAGGTATTTGGATTGACAGAATCTTGGCCGCTGGCTATCTGTTTCTGCTTTGATTTTCCTTTTTTGCATTCATCCATCTTTATCCATGTCTCCATATGGTCTTTAGCACGCACTTGCTGCCCTGCTTGACCGGAGACCTTGGTTCGAAAATCTCTGAGCGCGCACTTGTTGCCCTGCCGAGGTTGGGAACCAACTATGTCCTTTTCCTCTGGGTTTTCTGCCCATTTTCAAGGTGAGGGGAGGTGTTGCCAAAATTTTGCAAAAATACTGTGATCTAACATTTTCTTTTATTTCCACTCTTTTTTTTTAAGGGACTTCTTCCGCAACTCTCACTACAATGGAGGGAATGTATGATTTTGAATTTTCAGATTCAAATGACTCACTAAAAAAAAGTAAATCATGGTAAGTGGGATGAGAAATAGACATTAGCCAGGGTCTGGGTTTGATATATCTGATTTTGAAGTCAATCAAGTAAAACTGAACATTAGCTGGGGCCTTGTTAGGGCATTAGCCGGGGTTCGGCCTTGATTCTTCGGAATCAATTAAAGGAGGTTTTTTGAAGGTCAAATGGGCTCTGTATTTGCAAAGGCCAAATGACAAATGTAGGTTTAGTTAAGGAGGTTTGAGGTATCATACCTAAACTAAGAAAATGAATCTGAAAATGCTTAGGAATAGTAACATTTGAGAAACTTTCCATTAATGAGCATCATACACCTTTCGCCTTCAACAATGAGAATAGCATATGCACCATTCGAGTAGATTTTGTCGATGACGTAACGTCCTTCCCACTTAGGTTCAAACTTTCCTTTGGATTTGTGGGGGAGGATCTTAGGTCTTTTAACTGCAAGGTCTAGATCTCCTTTCTTAAAGGCTCGTTCACGTACTTTTTTGTCGAAAGATCCTGCAATGAGAGCTTGGTAGATTTCAATGCTTTGTCTTGCTGCAAGTCTTTTCTCATTAAGACTTTCCAACTCTCGTAGTCTTAGTTCGGCATTTTGATCATCTGTGATCTTTTCCGCAATAGCCACCCTGAGTGAGGGCAACTGAGTCTCCAGGGGTATGACTACCACGCACCCGTAAACAAGAGAAAATGGAGTAGACTTAGTTGGACCTCTGATTGTGGTCCAGTAAGCCCAAAGAGCTTCGTGGAGTGTCGTTCCCCATGACTTCTTGTTACTAGAAACCATTTTCTTCAGAATTTTGCAGATGGTATTGTTGAAAGTTTCTGCCAATCCATTTGCTACAGGATTATATGCGGTGGAAGGGTAACAATGAATACCATACCTGTCACAAAATCTGTAGAATTTGTCGTTGCTGAACTGGGTCCCATTGTCGTGATATGAGCATTTAGGCACCCCAAAACGACAGATAATGTGGTATTTGATGAAACTGATTATAGTGTCAGCTTTCACCTTTGCCAATGGAACTGCCTCGGACCATTGGGAGAAATAATCCGTGGCCGCCAGGATGAAATGGTGGCCCTTGTCCGATGGAGAATAAATGTTTTCGATGATGTTCATGCCCCAGGCTTCAAAAGGCCAAGACACTGTTGTGGGATGCAAGTAAGTTGGCGGCTGATGTATGTAATCACCATGAACAAGGCATTCCCTGCACTTTTTGGCAAACTGTATGGAGTCTGCAATCATTGTAGGCCAGTAATACCCCAACCTCTGTATCTGGTCATGTAATTTTGGTCCGGCCGATGAGCGCCACATAGCCCTGCATGGACTTCTTTTAATGCCTCTTCAGCTTTCTTTTGGGATAGGCATCGCAACAAAACTCGATCGAATGACCTTTGATAGAGGGTTTTGGATGGAAGATTATAATAATATCTGGGTGCATGCCTATGGATACTAGTTCGATCTTTGATGTTGTCAGGTAGGATGGCATGCGGGATGTAGTCGATGAAGAATTATCTCCAGTCTCTAAATGAGTTTTCATATGAAGGAGCTTTACTTCTTGAGACTTGAAAGCGATCTGCTACTGCCTGGTGAGTATTGAGGGATGGTAGTAACTTCCGTTCAGTGATGGTAATTTCCACCGTACCATTCTTTGGTAAGGCAATTGGAGCAGCTAGCCCTGCTAGAGCACCCGCCTTGACATTTTCACGTCTTGGTATATGATGGGATTCCATCAACGTGAACTGGTCTTTGATCTTTTGGGCTTTGTTAAAGTAGGGGACCAAGTTTGGCTTTCTTACCTCATATTCGAGACTCATCTGTTTTATGATCAGCTGAGAATTTCCATATACAGCCAGTATGTCGATGCTGGATTCCAATGCTAACTCCAAACCCATGATTAGAGCCGTATATTCAGCCGCGTTGTTAGAGCAAGGCTCCAGCAATGAGAAGGAGTGAGCGATGTATATTCTTTCTGGACTGCAGAAGATAATTCCCACCACTTACACTATTTCACTAAACTCATTTGTTCGCATAGCTCAGTCAAAGTGCATGATCCAGTGAAGATGAGGATCAACGGTATGCTTAATGATCTTTTCGACGAAGAATATTGGTTCATCCGGAAAGTCATCTTTGAATTCAGAGTCCTCTGATAAAGGATGTTCAGCCAGGAAATATGCCAATGCCTGCCCTTTGAATGCTTTTGCTGGTGTATATCTTATGTCATAGCATGACAATAATATAGACCATTTGGCTAGTCGATCGTTCAAAGAACCAGCCTTTGTCATCAATACCTTCATTGGATTGATCCGAGACACTAGATATATTGTATTTGACAGTAGGTAGTGTCAGAGCTTTTGTACCGCGATAATAAGAGCCAAGCATCCCTTTCAATAGGTTTGTATTTGTGCTCTGCCCCTACCAACACTCGAGATAGATAGTAGAGAGCCACTTCTTTGCCATCATCGTTGTTTTGAGCTAGCATAGTGCCCAACGAATGACCTAAGGCTCTTGTGTACAGGATAAATGGTTTATTTAACCTTGGAGCTGCCAGTATAGGTGGATTGGTCAAATACCTTTTGATGTCTTTGAAGGCTTCATCGCATTCCTTGTCCCAGAAAAAATCAACCCCTTTCTTCATCAGGCGAGAGAAAGGTTTGCACTTGCCGGATAGGTTAGAGATGAATCTCCTGATGTAGGCTAATCTACCTTGTATACCTCTGAGCTCTTTAAGAGTTTTTGGTGGAGGCATCTCTAGTATTGCTTTGACTTTGATTGGGTCAAGTTCGATTCCTCCTTTGCGTACTACAAATCCGAGGAACTTTCCTGAAGATACTCCAAAGAAGCATTTGAGGGGATTCAAACGTAATTTGAACTTCCGCAATCGCTCGAAGACTTTACGCAAATCATCAAGGTGAGTGTCCTTTTTCTTGCTCTTAATGGTGAGATCGTCTACATAACACTCGACCGTCTTATGCTAGATATCTTGGAAGATTTTCATCATAGCTCTTTGATATGTGGCTCCCGCATTCTTAAGGCCAAAAGGCATGACTGTGTAACAATATACCCCAAATGGTGTCCTAAATGAGGTGTGCTTCTCATCTTCTAAGGACATCTTGATCTGGTTGTATCTCGAGAACCCGTACATGAATGACATTCTTGTTAGTTTTATGGACTCAATCAAGTAGATGATATAATAAATTGATTAATTTCTTTATTTATCAGTATATTCATGCTTTCCTTTCATGAGATGAATGGTGATTTATTATATACTTGCACATAACCAATACGAATGACATGATGGTTCATGAGATGAACCGGAGTCCATAAGTATATTAGATGTAACACATGTGTATGGATGAGATCCACATACGGGAGACATGTGTGACAAATCTTATACTTAATATCTTCACAACCAGTGATGAGACTGGACATCTCATACTGACAAGGTTGCAGCACTTTGATCACTATGAGATAGTGTGATTTGTCTCGATCATCAGAATGAAAGATTCTGGATCATAGTGCCGGTACATTAGATGTATTGAAAGGCCATGAGAAGCACCTTATAAACACTATCTTTACTTTAAGGTATGCTCTCATAATTTCCTAGCAATAGGCTCTCAATCTTGAGACATTAATGAACTCAAGTTTCTATCTATTCATTTGCTTTGAGTTACCAATGAGTGAGGCCAACTGTAGGTCAACACCTCGGTGATTTGGGTACGTGGTAGTAGAGTTGTGGGAACATTCAATGGTCAAGATAAAATCCAGCTCTAATATCCCCTTGTGCCAATTAATGAATTTATCATTGGTATGTGCGCACCCATTCTGATTAAGAGTTAATTGGAAAGGTACCATGATCATTATAATTAATTGGGGCTCAAGGATAATAAGATATGGATCTAGTTTGGAAGACAGGTCCAATTGATTCATGGATATTGATAGAGGGGGCTACTTGTGGTAATGTGGAAATTTAGGGTCTTCTATGTAATATTCCTAAGACTGGAGTTCAATTGCATTTATATAGTGGAGTTATTTGCAATTAACTGTGGACCCGGATTACACATGAGATGTGGGGTCGCGTGTCCCAGTTGGAGCCAGCTTTCTAAAGAATCCCTAGTGGTCCCCACGCTAGCACAATTATTAGAAAGTATCTAATTCTAGTTGAACTCTAAAAGGAAAGTTACTATTTCTATTTGAAGTGAGACTTCGAATAGTGGTAATAGTAGACTTACTAATTTTAGTAGAAGTGAGACTTCTATTTTAATTAGAAAGGAATTGAAAAGTTACTAATCATATTTGAAGTGAGACTTCTAATTATGATATTGTAAGTTACTAACTAATTAATGGAAGTAAGACTTCTATTTTAATTAAGAAGAGATAGTTACTAATTATTTGGAAGTAAGACTTCTAATGAAAATTAGTAAGTGGGGCTTGCAAAAGCTATAAATAGAGGAGAACCTAAGGGGTGGACGTCCAAGCACTATCCTAGCATTGGGATTCATGCCCAAGGCCCCCTTGTGCAAGAGTTGCACATGGTCTTTCTCCTCTCCCTCTTTTAGTTCTCTTTCTAGTTCCTCCCTAGAGTTCCTAGTAGTTTTCTCTTGGAGATCCCACCATCTTCTTGAGAAAAGGGGAATCTGATACGGGTCATAGCGTGGAAGATCAAGAGGTCTTGGAGATCCCTATTTGATTAGTGAAAGCGTTTCATCATCAAAGAAAGACGCAACTTCTCTATTAGAGCACAACCGAGCTCCAAAGGTATACTCCACTTACTTGCATGTTGTAGATTATTATGGATGCTTATTAGTTGTTATTTCTATCTTCTAGATAGATTGTATTTACTGATCATGATGGCTGAGATTGAGGGTTTACTTCTTGGATTGGGTTTTATAGCCTTCTGGATAGTTGATCCCTGCATCAAGTGGGTCAAAAGTTTTTGAAACCTATCCTAGAGGCCCACCCTATTTCCAACAATTCTCTCATACCCGAACGTATTGTCAATCATGTTTTCAGGGATAGACAATGGAAAATCATCTTTCGGACATGCCTTATTTAGATCTCGGAAATCAACACGTACCCTGATTTGCACAATCTTCTTTGTAATAGGGACAATAATGGCCAGCCAGTCCGGATGTTGCTCTTCCCGAATAAATTGAACATCTCGAAGCTTTTGTACTTCTTTTTCAATCTTTTCCATGATCTCTGGTTTGGTGTGCCGTTGATCTTATTTTAATGGTTTAATATCTTTTGAGACATTCAGTTTGTGCACAGCAATTTCTGGATCCAATTCGGGCATTTCTGCATAAGTCCATGCAAAGCAATCCACATACTCACGCAAGAAATACACGAAATCCTCTAGTTCCTTTCCTTTAATATGAGCATTTACAAAGGTAGGACGAGGATTGTCTAGGGTTACCAGATTTACTTCTTGCACTGGACCTTCAGTTGGAGGATTGGGAGGAGGCTCTTCCACATTATTTTTGGAAGCTTCTAACTCCACAAATCCCTCCGGGTATCATTTGGAGATTTAAACCAAGGACTGATCCCTTTCCAAGGATTCGGTTTTGAAGGCTCAATGGTTTGTACATTCAGAATCAAATGATCCCAAGGGCCAGTTTTGCATGGATTTTGACTTTCATCAAATTCTGGCTGCCAATGATCAGTGGCCTGAGATGTTGTATCATTATCATCAATGGCCTTTTCTTGACGCTGGAAGATGTTCCAATCAGCCGGATCTTGTAAATCTGTCTCCAAAAGAATCATATGAATCGTATCATTTTGTTGTTTAACTAAATATTGTATATTTTCAACTGGATTTTTTGCCTTTAGCTTGCTCTTCCACATTTACTGGGGCATTAGTTTCTCCAGCCATGAAGAAAGGATATTGGCCTAGTCCAGTGAGAGGTGAGAAGCTACCTTCGAGATCTCGAGTGGGTAATGGGATATCATCTTCAATGAGCCGGAGTACTGGGGAATCCATGCCTCCTGTGTTTTTGTCAACTAGAGATGTTTCCTCGTCCGTGACCGGAGTTTCATGACCCTCAGAGGTATTATCTGATTCTTCACCTTCGACAGGGTTTGAAGTACGAGCAGATATTCTAGCAGAACGTCTGACACATCGGGTCCCAGTCATGCAAACTACAGCAGTATCAAGGTCGTCTTCTTTCATTATCCATTGTGGAGTAATTCTTCTTTGACTGCAACTTTTCTTTTTATCGTTCCTCCGTACTATCATGGGGATGGAAGGATTGATGATAGGACTTGACCCTTCTGAATGATGAACCGGTAGTGTGAGAATACTTATCTCATCTTTCTCCTTCTTTTTCAGAAGGTCTTTAAATTGTACCGGCTCTTTAGCATTATTGATGGGAAAATGTTGCTGCTTTTTCTTTTGGCGTTTAGTATGCATCTTTGGGGCAAAGCGTAGGCCCTGCTATGACTTAGGCGACATTTCATCTTCCGTGCCTTATCCCCTCTTTCTGAGTAAGAGGATAGAAGGTATTCTCTTCAAGTGATGCCAAGGCTAAATCCTGGCAAGCTATCTTCTTACATTTTTATGGTCTAAGAGACAACGTTGTACAGCCTGGGATTATTTCTCTTTGCTGCGGTTTCTTCTTCCCAAGTATTTGGCACAAGCCTTTACCTTTGTAGGTTTTGGCTTTTCCGTTTACTGGGGTTTTCTCGATGTCTTGCACCTTCCTTCCACCCTTTGTTTCTTTATTGATGCGTAGGCGAGCTGGGGTAGCCTTTTCCAAATTCCGATGTTCTTTGAGATGAACACCAAAAGGATTCTGGGCTAACTTGGACACCTATGGCCTGGATGGCGTGGCCTTCTTAGAGAGCTTTGCCGTTACAGGAGAGGCCTTGATGGTAGATGTAGCTGGAGTAATCTGTTGGAAAACAGATACTCGAACTGGGAGTTCATTTTCAGTATGGGCTCTTTTCTGGCCCCTGGAAGTCTTGCTTTCTTGGATAGAAACATTATACAAGCGTTCCTTGGTCTCATCGAAAGTGATAACAAGAGAACTCATGATTGATCTGCAACATAAGAAAAAAAAGACCAATAATGAATGGATGACAAGAGAGCGTATTTACTTGCTCAATCCCATATCAATCTATTTCATCTTCTATTTCTATGTTTTCATGCACCTGCTACCGATAAACGGGCAGCATTCCAGTACAATAAACATAGCCCCCAAAAAGGGTGAGAAAATGATATGTGATCCAATCAAATTCATGGTGATGTATTTGGCTTTTGACCCACATACACCAATGAACTGAATAATTAGGATCTTGTCAAGTTTCGTAGGCCATAAGCAGGGCAGTAAATGCCCGCTACCGACCAAAGGAAACCGACTTTATAGATTGAACAATATGGACTTATAAATAGAGACAACTTCACAAGGAATAGTCTTATTGGCCATATTATTTGTGACATATTTAGTTCATGCCACCGTTTTTCATTTCTTCATCTGGTACCGTTTAGGAGTGTCTTGGGTTATGTACAATGAGCATTCAATCAACATAAAGGCTTAGAATTTCATGACAGAACGTCCAAGAGAAGAAAAATGCAAAAAAAAAAAGAAGTTCAGCGGCCACTCTTCTTATGGGCTGGCCGATGAAAGCTGCTGGTGTTGGCCGATGGAGGTTGCTGGCATTGGCCGCTGAGTGTCAAGCACTCCAAGCTGACCGCACTGGCTTAACACCTCATGGCCATATAGCATTTGATGTCTTAAGTGTACAATCCACCGGCCGCGAGACTTAGTCAATCGTTATGGCCTCTTCGGGATGTAATAACTTTACAAACATTGGCCGGCCATAACAAACTGTTCATTATAACAGTCGCTAGACGCGTAGCAGGGCGTGGTTGGACGGTTGACTCCATAGTTTATGGCCGTTATGCCTTGTCTGTATTGGCCGCCCGACAAACATGCGTAGTGGAGCAAGAATGACAGGCCGACACCAATTCCTTTGGCCGCCGTGTTCTTTCTGCATTGGCCGTTGGGCGCTATGCATTTTCTCCATTTTGTCTCTATTAGCTTTTCCTTTGATCTGTTCTTCTCTCTCTCCTTTTTTTTTTTAGAACAACAGCAACTGAGGAACTCTTTGTTTGTTTTCTTTCTCTCTTTTTGTTTGTTGAGAACAACAGCAACTGAGGGACTCTCTTTAGACTATTCTCAAGTATTTCAATCAACGAAGCATTACTGATAGCGAAGATTTCCCACAAATGGCGCCAATCTTCTGTTTCGCCCAAAAAGGGGTGGAAAAGGGGAATAGAGAAACGAAGGCTCTGGTGTTGATACTTCTTTTATTACATCCTTTGGACGTTACAGAAAGATGTGAAGGCAACTCTCGCGAATGTTTGCTCGTGCAAGAGGAGTTGCCTCCACTTTTATTTACATGGGTTCTTCGTTGCTTCATCTTCTGAGTGCAAGTTGTTTATAATTTTTTATACAACCCCCTCGTCAGGCTTAGGAGATCAAAACAAAGGAGATATACATTGAAGAGAGAGAGAGAGAGAGAGAGAGAGAGAGAGAGAGAGAGAGAGGCTGCTGTTTTCAAGAGTTTGCTAGAGACGAAATTGGAAAAGTCTGCAATTTGGCTTCTTCGGGCAGTCTTTATGGTTCATCACCATTATTTAGGGATTCATCCGAGAAGTCTACTTCAAAACAACATAGATAATCCCTGTCCTTCCTCCATGGTGAGAGGAACAAAGGCTGCCTTTCGGAAGGCGTCACCCAGGTCCAAAGAGAAGCCTGCACTATTGTGTTGATACCAAAAATGTCACTTTGCCTCATCAAGATCCAAAGAGCTACATGAAGTCGCAACCTGCCATAAATAGGCAATGCTGCTTCCAAAAATCAAATCTTGTCAGAATCAAACAAAAACTGCAAGATTCTTCCAGACAGCCAAAAGAGGAGTACACAAGAAGTTTCGGGCCATTTCAAAATCATTTGGCCTAACTTCGCTTCTCCGACAGCCGAAAAGGAGCCCTCGGCGACAAAAGCTCTCCGGGACCATGATTTCCAAGACAGAACCTATGGATCATCTTAAAATGACTCCAATAGGTTCCCTGTCAAATTTCAAGTCAATCGGACATCGGTTGACCACACATCAAACCGCGACATCTTCATCGCGACAAAAAGCAAGTCTGCAGGTGATAGGACCCCAAACGGCTTCGAAACTCAAACAAAAGCCTATGGTTGGTCTTATTTATTGCTCAAGAGGCTTCACACCAAATTTCAGGTCATTCCGACATCGTTTGACCCAGTTTCAGCTTCTGACGGAAAATCGGCAGCTCTGCGCGACAAAGTCTTCGGCTTTCTCAGGAAATTGGAAACTTTGCAAAATAAAATGCAAGGATTCTCATCAGGTTTCCTACAAAGAAATCAGGCCAATAAATGGTCAAAATTTCAAGGAAAAGTACAGAAGAAAAAAGAATCAGAAAAAAGCAAAAACGGACGCAAAACGGGACACGAAAGGGGGAAAACCCCCCCAGGGTCGCAGACCCCTGCGACCCTGGGCCAGGGTCGCCGGCGACCTTGGACCCCGGGGTCGCCGGGAAAGCCCCGGAAACCCCGGTTTTCGCCGTTTTTTTCGCGATTCGAGGAGCCCAGCCCCTGGTACTTTCCAAAATTCATGCTTTTGAGACACCAAGTCCTCTGACATCCGTCCAAAACACGGGTAAATCATCAAGAGTATCGAAGACAGTATTGATCACCACCCGTCAACCAAAAAAAGTGTGCTTTCCACCCGACCGATCGAGAAATCGACAGGACAGATGGCACCGACCCGCTGTTGGCAACAAACACACCTGAATTACATGATCATCTGATGTCGATCTACATGAAGATCCATCGATGATCATCAACAGAAGAATCTCAAAAGACGTGGCACGGCCCGCGACTCTTCAGCTGCTCGGCGACCACTTAATGCGATTAATTGACTAACTTTATTACAGTCATTAATCCATTTCTTTGGACGGCCCAATCAGAAGCAAGCATTCGGGAGTTACAAGTCAAGAGATTCATGGCATTTAACCCATGAAACTCCTCCCATCATGGCGATTAAAGGCGATTAAATGCCCTCAATCTCCTCCGGCCAATCAGAAGCCAAGAAAAGGAGTTACAAAATAACAATTCAATTTTGTAACTCCTCCCATTATGCGGCTTAATGACAATAAAAGCCCATAAACCCACCTAAAAGGCTACCTAAAAGCCTATAAATAGGAGGGCTCTCCAAGAAGAACACACACAGACAACAAACATCAGCAGACAGCAGTCAGAAATCCAGAGAAAGAAAAAGAGAGAAAACTCTGCGGAAGTTCTACACCGGCCACCGCAACAAGGTGACAAAGTCCCTTGGGGGTACCCCCCCCCCCCCCCAAGGTCCTTGCCTTCTCCTCCTGCCTCCAATGGCTTAGCTATGGCTTTTCAGCCCGTCTACTCGGTTTTTTTATTGGACATAGGACCTTCCTTTGGTCTTTGTCTTCTAAAAACCTGAGGTTATAGCCAAGCCAAGCGAATCAAATAGCATCCTCTGTTCTCATCTGCATGGATGATGCGAAGCCCACATATGGCTTGCGACCGTCAATCTAAACGAGTCCCCCACAATCTCCTGAGAAGTTAGATCCTCCTTTTCTCGCTTTTCATTGTAGTTTGTATTTTTTCAAAAGAGACAAAATCACAATTCTTGTCTTTCATTGTTGATAAGGATTGTAAATCG